>CM033647.1:2011016-2432243 GCA_019512145.1 Engystomops pustulosus
TCCCCGAGTGATGGGCCGGGGAGCCCTCCCCGAGTGATGGGCCGGGGCGCCCTCCCCGAGTGATGGGCCGGGGCGCCCTCCCCGAGTGATGGGCAGAGGCGCCGGGGGCCCTCTCTGAGTGATGGGCAGGGGCGCCGTCCCTCTCTCCGAGCGACGGGCAGGGGCGCCGGGGGCCCTCTCCGAGCGACGGGCAGGGGCGCCGGGGGCCCTCTCCGAGCGACGGGCAGGGGCGCCGGGGGCCCTATCTGAGTGATGGGCAGGGGCGCCGGGGGCCCTCTTTGAGTGATGGGCAGGGGCGCCGGGGGCTGCTGTTCTATATGGCATGGGCTATTCATTATAGAGGAGCAGTGTAGCACCACACACTGGAGATCAGGAGAAGCATTTTATCTACACCCAGAAGGAAGATGTATCATACTAGTTACCACTTACCCAAAACCTTGACATCAGCATCGAACGGGAAATCTTTTATCCCTTCAGGGTCCACATGTTCAAGATCGTAATATCCGGCATCAGACTTCGTCACATTGTGTATGGTAAAGCGGCCCGCAGCTTTATCCACACTTGTCCTTCCTTGGAATATTTGAGGGATCAGACCCTTGTAATCACAGGGGAGGTGTATGGTCACCGGACGATGATGGATCTTGTACACATGCTCAGGTGCACACGGCCCAAACTGGAAGGTAACATTGGAGCCAACAGCTGTCAGGATTTCTTGTCTTCTGCTCACAGCAGTAGAGACGGTGAGTAGTAACAATGCTGCAAAATGTAAAGAAAATCTGTAAGTCACCAAACCACAATTTTTAAATCCAATTGTCACAGAGAACAAATATCCAAATGAATTTCAAATGAGAAGTATTGGGTAAGGAAGGTTTAACCCACTGTGAAATATACAAAAATACTACAAATCGTGGTTAAAACTTAGCTTTTACTGAAATCGTTTAAAAATGAACAAACAGTAATGCCCTCACCGGACATGTAGTGGACGTCTCTGGGGACAAGGTACCCGGTGGATGAGGTAAGTAAAACTAGGGTGCGCTAAAGACCCATATGTGAATATGGAAGTCTAGAAAGGAGAAGTGCTGTGTAATTACAACTGATCACTTGTCCCAATGGTTAGTAGATAGGGATTTCATGTGGGGCCAAGATACAAAAGTGGAATATAGGTACTAGTGAAATTTGGAATGATAGAATAAGTAGGTAAGAAATAAATAGGTAAGGTAAATACAGTCATAAAAAACACCAGGTTCGCCAAGTTCTTACCAAATTTTGGCATATACTCAAAATGGACCCGGACATCTCTGCCGTCTTACATGATCACCCCACGATAACTTTTAGAAAAGGACGTAATATAAGAGACAGGCTTGTCCACAGTCACTTTACTAGACCAGAACCCACTAGTACTTGGCTACATTCTGACATCAAGGGCTGTTACCGCTGTAGTGGTTGCATTGCATGTAAGGTAATACAGAGCTGTAAAACATTCTATTGCTCTGTTACCAACAGGAGTTACACCATCCAACATTATATTAACTGTAAAACCAAAGGTGTAATCTACCTAGCCACCTGTGAGTGTGGTCTACAATATGTAGGTAAGACATATCGTGAATTTCGACGCAGAGTAGGGGAACATCTAGGGGATATTAGACACAACCGGGACCAGAGGTCGCATTAACGCCTCACCACGCGTCTATGACGCGTGATGAGGCACGATTACCCCCCAAAATAATCGCCATGCGTAAAAGTACGCATGGCGATTATCATGTGTAGCGCGCGGGTCGACGCGCTCATTTGCAGGATCGCGATTCGCGATCATAATGAGAATCGCCGCGCACCGCTCCGCGCACAAGGCCAATAACCAAGCTCCTTTCACACTGCTGATATTAAGCAGCGTGTATGGGGCTTTGTTATTGGCTGCACGCCTGCCCCTCAACCTTGTATATTACTCAAGCCCCTCCTGACTGTGCACTTGCTGTGGGCGGAGCTTGGAGACGGCGGGAGCTGTGGGAGTCAGGACTAAGCAGTGTGGTTCCTGGGTCCCGGTGAGCGGTTTCAGAATGTGTAATTAAAATATGTACATTGCCTATTTCACAGCCGCAGTGAAGACGTTTCACCTATAGTGGTTGTGCACTTTTGCAAGGAATAAGTGATTGCATACACAGTAGTTACATAGAACAGTACAGACATGAGGCATTCACACTGCACATGCAGTGTAAGACAGGTGGATTACCAGGTGCAGGCAAACGTTTATATTTGTCCTCTGTCAGGTAAATGGAGGACCTTATATTTGGGCAGAAAAGCTCCCTGTATTGGCCCTGATGTTTATGGTACATGAGATCAATTTAACCCCTTAAGGACGCAGGGTTTTTCAGCTCATTTCTCGCTCTCCAACTTCAAAAATCCATAACTTTTTCATTTTTCCGTGTACAGACCTGTGTGAGGGCTTATTTTGTGCGTAACAAAGTTAACTTCTGTAATGTTATTTATTTTAACATGCCGTGTACTGCCGAAGCGGAAAGAAAAAAGTCCAAATGTGGAAAAAATTGAAAAAAAACCCGCACGGCGTCACGTTTGATGGGCTCAGTTTTTAAGAATTTCACTCTTCGCGCCAAATAAAACGCCTACGTTATTCTTTGGTTCCGGTTGCATCGCGGTGATACCAAATTATTATAGGTTTTATGTTGTTTTAATACATTTTCAAACAAAAAAAACAAAAAAAAAAAATTAAACGAAGTGTACAAAAAAAGGAAAAAAAATTTTTTGCCATCTTCTGAGGCTAATAACTTTTTCCTCCTTGGCGCACGGAGATGTGCGAGGGTCATTTTTCGAAATGAGGCGACGTTTTCATTGCTCCATTTGAGGTCGTGGTTGTGACATTTTGACATTTTTATTTTAATTTTTAGTATGTTAAAAAGGTGTAAAAGTCGCATTTTTTTTTTTTTTTTTTTTTTTTTGTTTTTGTTTTTGTTTTTTTTTTTTTTTTTTTTTTTTTTTTTTTTTTTTTTTTTTTTTTTTTTTTGGAAATTGGGCGCCATTTCCCGCCTCGAAGGTCACCGCCAGCCGTAACCGTTTTATATTTTGATAGATCGGGAATAATATGTTTGAATTTTTTTACTGTTTATTATGTTTGGACATCCGTCTAGGGAAAAGGGGGGTGATTTGAACTTTAATATTTTATAAGTTTTTTTATTTTTTAAAACTTTTTTTTCACTATTTTTGAGACCATCTAGGGTAAATAACCCCATAGATGTCAGATCGCCTCCACCACTATACTTGGTGGGGCCAAAAATACAGTATTGCAATATATGCATTTTGCAGGTCATACGTGACAAGAGCCATGGCGCCGCCGTCTTTTTAAACGACTCCGGCCGGACTTTGCCGGCGGCGTTGAGAGGGTAATAGCCGCAAGCACGACCGCGGTTTATTAGGAGGGGGGTTTTCTGCAAAAATGCAAAAAACCCCCAACGTGGATGAAGAGGACTCAGCCCGTGAGCCCTCTTCATACATCCCTTATACCTCTGCGCCGTAGAGCTACAGCGCAGAGCGTTAAGGGGTTAAGGGCCTCATTTTTTTATCAGATCATGTGTAACCAAAGTCTTCACGTGCTGCCCATTGAAGAAGGTGAAAGGCTGCAAACTGCTGGATTATATGTATATATTATATGTTCCCACCCATTCTCATCCACACCAGTTTTTGGCCCCAAAAACTGCATCTGAAAAACATAACATTTGAACCACACAATGCGGTGTCACATTTTTTGATATGTTTTTGGCTACAGGCTTGATCACATGCTGAGGTTACATTTAGTTTTAGAATGCAGTGGAAATGCAATGTAACCCAAGTATGTGATGAAGGCTGAAGCCTTTGCAATGCGTCAAAAACGCAACGCATCGTGTGAAAGCGCCCTCAGGCTTCTAGAGTGTAACCCTTTGCTGCCTGTTTGTGACTTTGATGCATCTCCTTCCAGCTTCCAGAGTGCCATCCGCTGCTACCACACTCATTTTCATCTTCCAGGGCCCCTCCACTGCTTCCCTGCTGTGACCCTGCCTTCATTTTTAGTCAGAGACTTAGATCTGTGAAGCTACCTCAGCTGGTAAGGGTTGATTATTCGCTCAGTCACCCCTGACATTATTTGCTGTCGGTCATTGAGGGCGGTTTTCCTCGTGGCATTTGTGTAGCGTTTTTAAACTGATCCCAAACGCAAGTGGGAGGAGGTTTGGCCAAAGTGCATATACGCATGCATTTAAAAACGTGACACAATCGTCATGTGGGAAACCACCCTGAGGATGCTGCTTTGACTTTCGAAAGTGTAACCCTTTGCTGCCTGTGACTTTGAAACCTCTCCTTCCAGCCTCCAGAGTGCCATCTACTGCCACCCACTGCTGCTACCACACTCATTTTCATCTTCCAGGGCCCCTCCACTGCTTCCTGGCTGTGACCCTGCCTTCATTTCATTTGTAGTCAGAGACTTAGATCTGTGAAGTCACCTCAGTTGGTAAGGGTTTATTTCTTCGCTCACTCCTGACATTTATTTGTTGTGGGTCTTGGAGAGCACTCCAGCACCAATTTTGCTTTGGCTTCTAGAGTGTAAGGCAGCGGTTACATGTGCCACTAGCATTGCCGTTTCATAGCGCACGGGGGATGGGCCTTGTTCCCATTGCATATGCATTTCCAGGGAAAAGCATGCAATTGGAAACCAAACCCCAGTGCTTTGTATTGCTTAAAGGAAGTCTACCAGTTAAAAATAGTAAAAAAAAAAAAGAAAAAAAGCAAATACTCACTTATTCTCCTCTTCATCCTGATCCAGGCTGTGTTCTTCTTTAACCTTGATCACCTAAAAAAGGAATTTACAATTAGCAGCCCGGAGTGCAGGTACATGAGGTCACAAAAATTGATGTCCCTGCACTCCGGGCTGCTAATTATAAGTTTCTTTTTTGGGTGATCCCGGGCTGTCAAGGTTAAAGAAGAACACAGCCCGGATCAGGATATGCTTTTCCATTGCATATGCATTTCCAGGGAAACAAAGCCCATGAAAAGCAACATTTGTGGCACGTGTGAACATGGCGTAACCTTTTGCTGTATGCCAGCCTGTGACTTTGATGCATCTCCTTCCAGCTTCCTGCCATCCGCTGCTACCACACTCATTTTCTTCTTCCAGAGCACCTCCACTGCTTCCCTGCTGTGACCCTGCCTTCATTTTTAGTCAGAGACTCAGATCTGTGAAGCTACCTCAGCTGGTAAGGGTTGATTTTCTCCCACCCCTGGCTGAAACTATTTGTTGGTCATTGAGGGTGTGTTCACTCACAGCGTTTGTGTACAGTTTTGAAACTCAAAAGCTGTGGGCTAAAGGCTTGCCCGATTGCATATGTGTTCCCGCTGAAACACTTGCAATCGGAAATGAGGACAATATTGTCTATAAGGAGTAACTTTGTCCTGGTAAAGCACTAGGCTTGAATATTTAAATGCATTCAAGCATAGCCTGTGTGAACACAACCTCAGTTACGTTAGCTAGAAGCCATGTTTGAAAGCAATTTTTGTGTTTTCTTTTTTTTTCCAGATTAGTAATGGAGTCAGTTAAAAAACAAGTGAGCTTGTTAAAATATTTCAATAAGAACACCAACACCAGCAGATCTGACCTTCGTGAAAATACTGAAAAGGCCCTAGAACAGGACACAGATAATTCTACTAATGCCTCACATTTAGCGGCAAATATTGCAATGGATGAATCCGTTCCTATTGCAATGGATGAATCCGTTCCAACTGTTTTTCTTAGATGACAGGCCAAAATTACATTGAAAACTGATCTTCCAGGGTTGGTCTTCTTACAGGTTATATATTGCAATATATGAAAAACATGCTAAAAATTAAAAAAAAAAGTGAACAAGAATTATGGTCTGTATGTAAAGGTTACACTGTATATCCTGCCCTTAGGTCTGGTACAATAGTGACAGTATTTTTCAAGGGGACCAAGGCTCTGCACAGGGAAGCTTGGCCAAACACCTGGGAACCTCAGAAAAGGATGGAAACACCACGGAAATGGACAGGAAACAGCAGGGGCAGCATGCATGGAGGGGGGGGTCCCTATCAGTGAAACACTGGCCAGGGGGAGTAGGAGATTAGGAAATACTGCACCACATGGGTGACTGGACAGTTTGTATTTTTCGGGATATGCAAAGCAAAATGTATTAGAATTCTGGTTCAAGTTGTCCAGTTTTTATCCACTGAATGTCTTCCTGGGGAATGTGGGTAAGCCGCACAATGACTGGCAAAAAGGGGTGGAGTCAATGCGACTAGGGGTGGAGTCAGGGCTGAGATGGGCAGGTGTCAGGGCCCACCGATGCTTTCACCCACACATCGGTGGGCCAGTACGATCTTGTAAATACCCCTCCGGATTATTTCTACATCTCCTTACCACATTACCTGTATACCTCCTTACCTATATGCCTCATCTCTGCAAATAGGTAGCAGGCGGCTCCACCTTCCCGTGCCAAGAAGCATGTAATCTGCACTATAGAACATCTGACAGCTCTACTACAAAACCAGGTGGAACGTTTTAACCTAATTTGGACCCTATGGGATCACCCATGAAGACGTAAGATAGTATTATAAGAAACCGAAATTCGCATTCTTCTTTTCACCCATATTGTTTGTTCTTGGTCCCCCTGCCCTTTCCTTCTCTGCTTTGCCCTTGTCTTCTGTCCTATAATTGTCTTAAATATTATATTTCATTACTTGCTACTTGAGATTTGTTCCCGCTGAGTTATTGTTACTGTTTAGTTCATATGATATTTCTTCTGTGCACTTTTATGATTTTGTTCCTTGGCTGCGTCTCAAGACTATTCTCTCTTTTGAATGTCAACATGTGATGTTAAAGTATTCTGTTAATTATAAAAATGGAAAATTAATAAATGTAAGTAATTAAAAGTTTTTTAATTGACCTATTAGATAAGTTTAAAAGTACGGATTACTATCCATGCTTCAATGATATACACTGCTCAAAAAATTATAGGGAACACCTAAACAACACAATGTTTCTCCAGGTCACTCACACTTATGTGAAATCAACCTGTCCAGTTATGATTCAACACTGATTGTGAATCAATTTCTCCTGTTTTTGTAAGTCAGATAACAGAAATAATCGGTAATCAGCAAAATAACCTATATAAACCAGCGGTTCTGTTGATGGTGACCACAGACCATTTCTCTGTTCTCATCCTTTTTTGGCAGTTACTTTGATCAATATTGTATTTTGTCATTGCTCTCACTTCTAGAGTCACCATGAGGTGGGGTTTACAACCCACAAAAGCTGCTCAGGTACTGCAGCTCACCAGCAGCATACCCAGGCATTGTAGGGAGGTCATACATGCATGTGGAGGCCACACACACTACTGAGCCTCATCAGGAGCACGTCAAGACATTGTATGGAGGTCATACAGGCATGTGGAGGTCACACACACTACTGAGCCTCATCAGGAGCATGCCTAGGCATTGTATGGAGGTCATACAGGCACGTGGAGGTCACACACACTACCGAGCCTCCATTGTCTTGAGGCATTACCACTGAAGTTAGATCAGAATTAAATTTTATTTTTCACTGATTTTGAGTAACATTCCAAATCCAGACTCCATGGGATATTTATTATGACTTACAATGATCATTGTTATGCTTTATTGTTGTCGGCTCATTCCACTTTTTAATAAAGGAATGGAACTGGAATATTTTATTAATTGAGATCCAGGATTTTAGTATTCCCTTCATTTTTTGAGGCACACTGCCAGTCAGTCCCCGGGTTACGTACAAGATTGGGTCCGGAGGTTTGTTCTTAAGTTGAATTTGTATGTAAGTCGAAACTGTATATTTTATAATTGTAGATCCAGACAAAAAAAATTTTCTGCCCCAGTGACAATTGGAGTTTAAACATTTTTTGCTGTAATGGGACCAAAGATTATCAATAAAGCTTCATTACAGACACCTTACAGCTGATCATTACAGCCTGGGACTATAGTAACATCCAGAGAGGTCACCAGAGGTCAGAGGGGTCTGTCTGTAACTATGGGTTGTCTGTAAGTCAGGTGCCCTTAAGTAGGGGACCGCCTGTATATGATATAGGATTTTTTGGCCTTACATTTTTAAAAGGAGAATTTAAAAAAAAAATACTTTTTAACATTTTAACTTTTATATTAAGGTCCACAATAAAACTTTATGAAATTGTGATTATTGTGAAACTTAATGCATTATTATTATTATATACCCCATATAGCAATATACCACATATAAGGCGGTATGCTACTTTTAGACACTTTTTTTTGTAACAATTTTTCAACACCAATTCGGTCCCAAAACAAATTCGTCGGTGGACTTATTTGTGAGCCCCCCTGACCCCTGAGGGCCCTTCTCCTTTTTCGTTTTATGCACTGTTGTTGGTACTCCACCAGGACCGGGCGGCAGAATGGGAGGTGGGTAGGGATTTCCCAGTCGGCTGATGTTGCTACGGAATTTTTGTCCCAAGTGCCTGTTGCAGAGGACTTCCAAATCGTAGTGGAAGTAGGAAGGAGGCGGGGCTGATCTGCCGTCCTTGTTGCTGTAAGGGCAAATGGGAACGCCCCACTGTACTGTATGTTACAATATAGCCGTTGTTGTCTCCAAAATATCCAGTAAGTAGAGGCGCAGGTTTAGACGGGCCGCGCACGTTGTCTCCTTTTTGTAGAGTTATCAAGGAAAGGTCTTGTGTAATCTGTTGGAAATAAATTGTTATTCTTGCTACTTGATGATGAAAAACCACCTCTCTGGGGCTTTCTAGCAAAGCCAAACAGTATACGTTTCCTTGAGCCTCAAAAGTCCTGCAGACAGCATATAATTCTATCCCTAGGAAAGCAGAAGAGAGATGACGATTTTGGTTCGTAATGCCCTATGGGCTCTTTCAAACTTAATCTGTATCGCATATCTCCAGACACCGTAGTCACCGTTAGGAACAAAGATGTCCCGGGTGGCTTTTTTTCACATCTTCTTTTCCACCTCACTCCGGGATTGGGATTCCCCAACCCTTATTATTGTCTCTTCTGCCCCCAGAATTGTCTAAGTCTTCAAAGTGTTAGTCTAGTCATATCTCTCAGGACATCAGTGTGTGGGATGCTACTGTCATCTGACGTGCGACAGGTACGCCTGTCTTGTTATAATTGTTGTTGTTTCTACGACTCTATATACGGCCCACCGCCATCGTGCTTTTGTAAGTTCTTGCCTTATCTCAGTGATCTCAGATTTAATGATTTTTAAAGGCATCTTTTACCTCCGTGAGAGAGAGTGAGTGAGAAGCATTTTTAAAATCCTCTGTTAGGGTGGTCTGCAAATATGTTGGTCCAAAGGAAGTTCACCTCCTGTAGTGAGGGAAAGTTCCCTTCTGATCCTGTAGTGAATACGGGAATGAGGCCATAATGGGATGGCTCTTGATTCTGGACTGGTGAAAGATGGGTAGCCCTATGTCTTTCCTCCTGCATGTATTCTGGGTCCCCCGGCAGAGGATCCCGGTTAAGGTAGTAATGGGGAGCTTATGGCTCATCTGATGGCTTTGGAAGGGACCCGGGGATGTTGATGACACACTTGGGTTTGCCCGACTGCTGAAAGTGCTGTTGCGCATTCATGTATAACTTCCCCTTCCTAACAGGGTGCTGCTGGAGGGTGCTTGGCTCAATGGGGATTTTGCTTCCCTTTGTGGACCCTCTATGACCTTGGTTCTTCTGACGGTGCTTTCTATTGCGGTCTTATGGAGGGGATGTTGGCTTGTTCTCTGTTTCTGGCCTTATTTTAGCCCGCACTTCGGGGGGGGGGGCTGAATCTTGACCACAGCCTCCCCTGTTCCCATAGCTTGTTGCATTGGTTAGGTGACGGCCAGATCCCCCTCCCCGTGAACCACAGCGGTGGTGGTTTTAGTGGTGCCGGGGCCGTCAGACTTGCGATGTTGGTGGCTGTTGCGACCATAATCGTGTTCGCGTGCGTCGGGAAGGTGACTCCTCCACCGGCCGCGCCCCCCCCCACCGCGGTCCTCTCTGCTTCCTCTGTGCAATGCAGAAAGGATGGCGGACTGCACGTGCTCCCGCCGTTAGCCGGAAGGGTGAGGTTGATCGGCTTCACCGGTGGTAGCGGTCCAGGGGCCTGAGTATGAGTTAAACCCGGGATCGCTCGATGGCGGGTAGAGGAAGGGCTTCTCTCCTCGGACCCAGTGTCGGAGCCGCTGACGGAAGCTCGGTTGGTTGCAGCCTAGTTGCTCTCTGTATTCGGGTTGGAGATGGATCGCAGGGATCACCAGGGTAAGAGGGCAGCTCTCGATTCACGCGCATCTGTTGGCGGTGGTTATGCCACGCCCTCACCTCACTTTTTTTAATTGTTCTGGCAGACAAACAATTTGGAAAAAGTTAAACTGTTTCAAAAAGTCTTGCAAGGCAAAAAAACACTGATTTGTTCTGATGCGCTCAAGATTGATTAAGAACATTGCTGACAGCTTGGGCAATCATACTAGGAATCAGTTTTGAGGAAGCAAAACAAATTGCAGTTCGCTGCCGCTCAGTGGGGCACATCATCGACATGTGTGAAAAGAAGGATCCAAAAGTCAAGCTGTTAGAATGTATCATCTCAGCTTCTAAACAATTTTGGATGAACTATGGACAACGGTTCTTGGTACGTTTTTTTATCTTTTAAGTATTATTCAGTGCATGCAATGCTTTCCATCTCGTCTGATTGATTGATGTTCTTTCCAAGCTGCATCAAAACTCCAAGAAACTACCAGGAAGATTATCCATCCAGTTTTCATGCTCAAACTGCGAATTTTCGGTGCTGCATTAGAGAAGAATTCAGACATGTCATCCTCTTCAGTTGATTGTGGCTCACATCTCCTTTGGTAGACCACAGTGCCCTTTTTCTTACATTAATCCGGACAGTGGTGTAGTGTAGCCTGCTACTTTTCTTAACACTACAGGACAGTAGCTGCTGACTATGGAAAGATCTTTTTCTAAGCTTACAATTAAATAAAAAAAACTAGCGTAATGCGGAGAACCATGTCAGACCCAACAAAGGTGTCCGGGTTGCTTGCGGGTGGTTTCTGAGCATAGAAAATTGGATGAGAGCTGGAAGAGGAGGAAATAGAATAGACATGCATTGTGGAACCTTTGCTGAAGTCAAGGCGCGCAACGCGTTGTGTTCTAAAGAAATTTTTCTCTGGGTTAGGGTAATATGCGTTGGAGTGGAATGGATGGGGAAGTGACGGAGAAAGGTGTTGGGGGAATAACTTACTATGAACAGTTAAAAAGTTTTATGTGAACTACAAAAAGTTTACTACAAACGAGTCCATGCATGCTTTGTTTAAGTGAAACATTATTGTACAATTTTTGTACCCCCCCTATGCCAGGAATGAATTAGCAAGGTGAGATGATTAGCCCAAAGGGGTGGTGTGAGTCATTAAGGGCAGTGGTTCTAACTGGGGGTCGGCGGACCCCAGCAGGGGCATATCTTTTCCACACAACGGTCAAAAGAGCACACCAGGGGGTCTAAAGCCTTCGGAGCCACGATTACCAGATTTTTTATTGTGTTTTTCGCAAAATCACATGGTTTGGGGTACCCGCACCATGAAGTAATGGATTGCGGGGTGGTCCGAAACAGGTTTCCGCGGCACGCATTACAAATGGTGAGGACACTGTATGATTATAGGGTTTAGCACAACTGTTTTCTTGATTGACAGGGCAAAATTACTTGAGAAAACTGATCTTCCAGGGGTTGGTTTCTTCTACGGTTATATATGTGCAATTAATGAAAACATGCTAAATTCAAAATTTGAAAATTAAAAAAAAAAGTAGGTGAACAAGAATTATGGGTCTGTATTGTGGGGTGACTTAGACGGTGGACTTAAAGAATTGGTCTTTGTAAGCGTTACACTGTATATACTGCCTTAGGTCATGGAAACAATAGTGACAGTATGTCACAAAGACTTTCAGGTCTCCTGGTCCATGTGGGCGATATAGTTCAGAAAGTCGAGAACAGAGTCAAGTATCTTTTTTTTTTAACGGTGATGACACTTGCGTCTGGGGGAGGATTTATCAAGTGTCTGAAGTCAGACTTCTAGTTGCCAAATGTTAACCAATCACCGCTCAGCTTTCATTTTACCAGCAGTGACTCATGAAAATATTTTAAAGGGGGACGTGGTGATGGTTGCAAGGACAAACTAGAAATTCTGACTTCAGACAGTTGGTATGGTAAATCTGCAGAACGTTATGGTTTATGAATTGGCGGTGAACAAGCAGAACTTGTGGTGATTTGGCTTGACCTACTCTTTAACCAATGGAATATAGCTAAAGTAAAACTCTAATAAACATATGTTTTGTTGATTTCTCTAGGTGATCATCCGTTCGTTGAGCTATTGAACGTTTATGTGTTATGTATTAAGCTTAGAAAACTTGAATTTATTTTATAAATCTCAAGTGCTGATTGGGAGACGATAGAAGAAACATGACAGAATTTGGATTAGTTCTATTTTTTTTTTGCAGAGTGTGGCGAGTTTATATAGTTAATATGTTCCGAAAAAAAAAAAACAATAATCTTTCAAGAAGATGCAAATAGTGAATATGATATCCTGTCAAAGTAAGTTTGACAGAATACATAGACGATAAGACCACAAAATTTTAATAAATTTTATACCATTCTATCATTACAAAATAGTTATATAGCTACACCCTTAATGACAGCCTATCGGGGTTTTTACGGCGGTCATTAAGGGTACTACTTATCTGATGCCGACGCACTTTCACGCGGCGCATCAGAAGAAGTTTTTCGGGGACACCGGGGTCTCGCTGGGCCGGTGTTTGTCAGGGCGAGGATTATAACAGCCCAACAGGTATAACACACGGGATCGGAAAAACTTCCGATCCGGGTTTTAACCCTTGCACGCCGCGGTTCAAGCATGACGCGGACGTGCAAGTGTGGTCCCCGTGGATCGGACCCCCCCGGGTGCTTACCGGGGATCCGATCCCCCGTGCCGCTTGCCCGGGTTCCGACGGAGTGACCCGGGCGTCGGTCCTTCTTCTCACCGGGTCCTGCTCTCCTGGCAGGACCACGGCTGTCAAGTAACTGAGCGACGCGCATAGCACTCGTTACTTTCACTATACATGCAATACAAGTGTATGGCAGGTGTAAAGGGGTGAATACGCGATCGGATTGATTCGCTATGCAAAGCACGAAGGTAAAAAGTGTAAAAAAGTAAAAAAAAAAAACTTAATTAATCAGTTTAGATATAATTAAATAAATAATAAATAAAAAAAGTCCCATAATATCCCCAGATAAACACACATAAATGCAAATTAAAGTAGATAAAACACAAAACACATAAATATTTGGTATCACCGCGGCCGTTTATCTGTACAATAAATCAAATCAATATTGAAACCTCGATCGATGACTACGTAACAAAAAAAACTGAAAAATTCCCATTAAATACAATTTTTAGCAAACACCTCACAAAAAAATGTTTCTAAAAAGTGATAAAAAAGTTTAGTTACGGTACCTAATCTGATTACGACTGAAAAGTAACAACTTGTTTGCGAAAAAAAAGCCCTCAAACCAGATCTGACAACAGAAACAATACGAAGTAGGCCTGGAAAAGTGTTGCAATAGTAAAAACAATGCGATTTTCTCAATAGTTGGTTTTGATGCCGGAAAAAAATGAGCAAAAATAAGAAAAACTATATAAATGAGGTATCACCGCAAACGGTAGTGAACCAGAGAATGAAAGATACAATATTATTTTTACGTTACGGTGAAGCGGGGGGGGGGCGGGGGGGGTGAGGTGAAATGTCACAATACAAAAAAAATTGATGATTTGTGTTTGTGTCACCCTTGAAATTAGTTTAATAAAAATCTCATGATAAGCTTTAGACTCCAAAATAATATATACATTGTATCTCAATCCCATAAAAAATAAGCCCTCATATATCGCATTACAAAAAAATAAAATTTATAGGTCGTTACAATGTGGACAATACAATTGCTTGTGAGGGGCTACCATTCATTCTATGTCTCCGGCGTCTGCACCGTACAGCAGTACCACCACATATGGGTATCAGTAAACTCGGAGAATGGGCAATCAAGCTTTGCAGTGCGGTTTCATCATTTACTTATTCTGGAAAATGTCAGTTTGGCCTAAAATGAATGATTTCCCAAAAAAATTCCATACGTTTCTAAATAGCACGGTCCATATTTTTAACCATGTGAAACACTTACAAGGGTTAATGGACTTAATAAAAAGTGATGTAATACGTTGAGGGGGTCGGAATTTCTATCAGTGGGTCATTTATGAGTTTTACTATTCATTTAGGCCTCTCAAAGTCAACTTGAAAGCTGCGTTGTCCCCTCAAAAATGGAGTTATGGCAATTTCATGGAAAATAAGAGAAAATCGCAACCAAAGTTGCACCTCAAACATCCTAGAAAAATGACGGAAGCATGAAATATCATCTACAACATAAAGCAGAGAGATATTCTTGTAAATGTTAATTATCAAACTTTTTGGGTAGTTTTACTTTCGTTGGAAACCAGAAACATTTCAACAACTGGAAAATGAAGAATTTACAAACTTTGTTGCCAAATTTTACACTTTTTTCAGACGAAACGCAAAACTTATCTTGCTCACATTTTGGTAACTAAAACAGTGAAGTACAAGGTTGTCTGAGAAAAACACATTCTCCAAAATCCCTGGATAATGGATGTTAAAGCGTTCCGAGTTCAACCAATTATCAGTGAGACAGGTCAGATTTGAAAAATCGAGTCTGGTATGAGCTGAAAATAGGGTTGGTGTTGATAAGGGAGTTAACAAATGAATACAGCAAAGTAAAACATCTAATAAATAAATATGTTTTGTTTGATTTGTCTCGGTTGATATCCGTGAAGTTCTGGTTTGTTAAGTAGTTAGAAAATTGAAATTATTTTATAATCAATGCTGATTGAGAGAAACATGAACAGATTTGATTATTTATATATTTTTTTCAGGTTGGAGAGTAGTTTTCAATATAGTTAAATGTTCGAAAAAAACAACATTCTTTCAGAAGATTGCAAAAGTGAATATTGATACTTCCTGTCCAAGCAGCACAAAGTTTGCTATGGGGCCCCCACTCATTCAACTAGTTACGCCACTGACCAAGGGTAGTATGGGAGACACGGTGATTCATCTTCAACCGCTGTATTATTTTTTTTATGTATTGCATTTATTTTATTCATTTGTACATTCCGATTTGTG
Source organism: Engystomops pustulosus (assembly GCA_019512145.1). NCBI lineage: Eukaryota > Metazoa > Chordata > Amphibia > Anura > Leptodactylidae > Engystomops > Engystomops pustulosus. The sequence goes on from CM033647.1 coordinate 2,026,284, forward strand.
TTATATGCACGTAAATTCTACTTAACACCACCCTGGCCCATGGTCTTATGACCTCGCCCCACTGTCTGCTTGTTATTTACGCGATCACAGATAAATGCTGAATTCCTGTGTGCACAGGGGCAGTAGGGAGATATTAGGAAATACTGACTACAGGGTGGACTGGACGTTTGTATTTTCGGTGATATTGCCAAAGCAAATGTTATTAGATTCTCTTTCAGTGTTCCAGTTTTACCCCCTGAAGGTACCTTCCTGGGGAATGTAGTAAGCCGCACAATGGGGCAGATTTACTTAACCCGGTCCGTGCACATCAGCGGCGCGTTCTCTGGTGGAGTTCGGGTCCGGCCGGCGATTCATCAAGGTAGGTCTACCGCCGTTCCACCAGGTGGTGCTGCTGCGCCTGACAAAGCATCGAACGCACTCAAGTTCACCGCGCCGGACAAGTGATGAGGTAAGCGCGTCCCAAGCGACACTTTATTGTTATAAGCGGCGGTTTTCCAAATCCGTCGGGTTTTGAGTTGGCACGCCCCCAGATCTCCGTGGCATGTGCATGCCGGCGCCAATGGCCCACAATACGATCGCTGGTGCCGCCAAAATCCCGGGGCAATAAAGGGAAAACGGCGAACATCGGAATATTATTGGTAACACGTCGGGAAAAAAAAAAACGCGAACTTGGGGCCTTCAGTAAATGACCCCCCAATGACTGCGCCCCAACAAAGGGCGCCGGCTCATGCAACTAGGGGGTGGAGTCAGTGCTGAGATGGCCATAGAGTCAGGGTGTCGGGCCCACCGTGTTTCACCAACATCGGAAAGGCCGTACAATCTTGTAATACCCCTCCGGATATTTTGTAACATCTCCATACCGTACCTATAGTACCCTCCTTACCTATATGGGGGCCTCATCTCATGCAAATAGGAGAGGCGGCTCACCTTCCGTGCCAAGAAGCAATGGTGAAATCTGCACTATAGAACATAGACAGCTCTACTACAAAACCAGGTGGAACGTCTTAACCTAATTGGGACCCTAGGGATCACCATGAAGACCGTAAGGATGTGTATAAGAAAACCGAATGTCGCATTCTTCTTTTCACCCCATATGTTTTGTTGCTTGGTCCCCACATGCCCTTTCATTCTGTGCCTGTCTTGTCTTCGTCCTATAATTGTCTTGAATATTAGTAGTCATTACTTGCCCTGAGATTTGTTTCCCGATGTGAAGTTTTGGTGACTGTTTAGTGTCAATATGTTTTTTTCTGTGCAACTTTTATGACTTTGTGTTCCTTGCTGCGCTTCTCAAGGATATTCCTATTTTGAATGTTCACTGTGATGTTAAGTATGTTGTTAATTATAAAAATGGAAAATTAATAATGTAAGTATTAAAAAGTTTTTTAATTGACCTATAGATAAGTTGAAAGTACGGTAGTTATAGCCATGATTTCATGATATACCATGCTCAAAAAGTATGAGGGAAACACTAAAACAAACAATGTTTCCCAGAGTCACTCACACTTATGTGAAAATCAACCTGTCCAGTTATGATAACAACTGATTGTGAATCAATTTCTCATGTTTTTGTAAGTCAGATAAACAGGAAATAATCGGTATATCACAGCAAAAAACACCTATATGAAACCCAGCGTTTCTTGTGATTGCGTGACACAGACCATTCTCTTGTTCATCATCCTTTTTTGGCAGTTCAGGTACTTGATTCAATAATGTATTTTGTCATTGCTCTCAACTTCTAGAGTCACCAATGAGGTGGGTTACAACCACAAAAGCTGCTCAGGTTTATGCAGCTCACAAGCGATACACCGGCATTGTAGGGAGGAGGTCATCACTGCAATGTGGAGGCCACACACACTACGAGCCTCATCAGGAGCACGTCAAGACAGTTGTAGGGTGGTTCATAAGGCATGTGGAAGTCACATAACTACTGAGCCTCATCAAGTAGCATGCTTAGGTGTTGTAGGAGGTATCAGGCACTGGATGTCACCACACTACTGCCACCTCACAGGAGCATCGCAGAGCCAGAGGCATGGTAGGGAGTCATAACAGGAAAATTTAGAGCACATCAAACACTACTTATTAGCAGCATGCCAAGGCGTTGTGTAGGAGGTCTACAGGCATGTGGATGGCCACACAAATAACTGAGATCATCAGCGCAATGTCTAAGCATGTAGGAAGTTCATACAGAAGTAGAGGCTTACACAACAATACTGACCCCTTTTCAGCACGATGAGGCATTGTTAGGGAGGAATCATACAGGTTGTGGAGGCCACAACACTACTGGCCGCATTGGGAGCAGTCCAGGCATTGTATGGACGGTCAGACAAGCAGCGTAGGCCACCACAGGACTACTGAAGTCTCAATAAGGCAAGCCTGCCGAGGGCGTTGTAGGGAGGTCATACGGCATGTGGAGGCCACACACATATGGCTCATCAGAGCATGCCTAGGCATTGTATGGAGGTCAAAAAAACAGGAGAATCAGAGGAGCCGTGGCAGCGAGAAGGGAGTTGAGGTATCAAACCTATTATACCAAGTAAGTCCAGATCCAGTGTGGGACGGCGTAATAAGTGGGGTGGGTGGACGGGTGTAGGTAAAGTAACACACCAAAGAGAGGCTTCCCATTGAGCATACACAAAACAACAAAAAGGTTACCCCTTTGAGGTAGGGGACAAGGAACAAGACGGTGGTTAAAAGGAAGCACTATGAAAGGACAAGAAATTTGGAAGTGAATAATTGCAGTAAAAATACTTTATAATGACACATTTAAGACATAATGATAAAAGCGAGAGATGAGAATCCTCAGGACAGCTGAGGGGGATAGGACAGGCGTGCAACGGCGGCGACAACAATGAGAAAGTCGTCACCCCGGGCAGACATAGGTGCGATTACACATGGACAAAGCATGCACAGTAATACGGTAAGGGCAAGCCGATTTCCGGTACAATAAGAAGGCAAACAGTGTAAAGTGGCAACACAGCTGTAAATGCATAAAACATAGGTAATGTGCAACAACAGGTAGAGATAATGCCTTTACCAATCAACAAAAGGTAGATGAAGTGGACCTCCACGTGCCGTTGTTCTGATGGGCGATATCCCTGCGCAGACATGGTATGGAGGGTCCATTTTTCACAGGACACTGGGGAAAACACACAATAGAGCCTAGTCAGGGCATGCCTAGCGATTGTATGAGAGGTCCATACGGCCCGTGGGAGGTCTACACACACTCTGAGCCTCATCAGGAGCAATGCCTAGGGCATGTAGGAGGTCATACAGGCAAGTGGAGGGTCACACACACTACACGAGGCTCCATTGTCTTGAGCCCCATACCATGAAGTTAGATCAGAATTAAATTTTATTTTCACATGATTTTGAGAACATTCCAAAATCCCGACTCCATGGGATATTATTATTACTGACTACCAATGATCATTGTTATGCTTTATTGTTGTCGGCTACATTCCACTTTTAAAAGTAAATGGAAACTGGAAAAGCTGGAAAAAAAAATAAATATAGTGTATTGGTAGTGAGTTGTTTCGGTTGGAGCGGTTTTGTTAGTTTTTTTTATACATGGTCAGTGTTAGTATTGCCCTTCATTTTTTAGGCACACTGCAAGTCAGTCCCGGTTACGTACAGATTGGTGTCCGAGGTGTTGTTCTTAAGTTGAATTTGTATGAACGTCGAAACTGTATATTTTATAATTGTAGATCCAGACAAAAAAATTTCTGCCCACGTGAACAATTGACGTTTAAACATTTTTTGCTGTAATGGGACCCAAAGGGGGGATTTATCATAAAGCTTGATGAGGACACCTTACAGCGATCATTTAAGCCTGGGACTATAGTCAAACATCCGAGAGGTCACCAGAGGTCAGAGGGGTCTGTCTGGAACTAGGGTCTGTCTGTAAGTCAAGGTTGCCTTAGTAGGGGGACCGCCTGTATATTGATATAGGATTTTGTTGGATGCCTTTACATTTTAAAAAGGAGTAATTTAAAAAAAAAAATACTTTTTAACATTTGATAACTGTTGATATACGGTCCACAATTTAAAAACTTTATGAAATTGTGATTATTGTGAAATTAATGCAGATTGTTATATATAACCCGTATCGCAATGTATACACATGTCACTTATAAGGCCTTATGCACAGATCTATATACAGGAACGGGGTGGGACCTTGGGACTGAGTCCATTAAATCAAACTATTCACAAAAAAAGGCTTAGGCCTCACTGAGACTCATTTTGTCATTAAAATTTCACTTTTATTGGTACTTTCTTTAAAAGGGGAAAAGACAGATCAATTTGGACAAATTCTAACTTATTAAAATTATGCAGGCCATCGTGGAAACTTTGTTGTGTGACCCGTAGTGAGATGAGGAAGGCTGATCCTAGGATCTTAGTATAAGGTTCTTAACACCACCAGGTGGCAGTGTGGTGCCGTTAACCTGACGGCTATACAAAGTGTTGTTTAATTAATAGAAAAGCTACAATGTTGCAACTTGTAGCCTACTCGTTCTCTAAATGAATACAGTGTCAGTGCATTTATTCACTCACTGACTCGTACATCCACCTAGCCCTGGTGGTGATTCCTTTCATATATGTACCAACTCATGCATACTAGTACGCTTCAGCTCCACTAGCGATAGTTTTATCAGCAGTTATTAATTCACTGCCAGTCAACTCGCTATTTTATAGAAGCGCTGGAGTTATTTGGGTCACTATGGTTTCCAATGAGTATGGCACTGCCTGACAATATTCCTCATTCTATACTGAACTCTCCCTCATCGTCATTCTCTCATTTTGGATCACACACACACTTTGCCTGCTATCTAAAATCTTTTGCACACTAACGCCCCCCCCGACATGTTTCGCCACATAAGTGGCGTCCTCAGGGGTGCCGGGGCTAGAGTGTGCTCGCCCGTACACAGCTCCGAACTTTAAAACCTCCGTTTGTGTCGTCATGGTGTACTCCCACTTGAAGTCAACCTGTGGTGACTCCTGATACATTCCAACCAATGGGATCTCAGTAATTCAATGAGTCCATTGGCTAAGTCTTACCCAATCCAGTGCTTCTTGCGGTTGCGCACAAATCGCATTTGTCCAAATTACCTTTTAACGTGATTCGTTCAAGTGCGCATGCGCTGGGACTTAAAGTTCGAATATACTTCTGGTGCACGTGCGCGGGGACTTAGAATTATCTCCGACTCGCAATGCTTGTGAGGTCCTAGTGCGCATGCGCAGGAACTTGGATTATCTCAAGTCAACCTACAAGAGATAACTGCGCGCATGCGCCGGAACTTAGAATTTTACTCGCACTACCCTGATGAAAGTTGCTACTGTGCGCACGTACTCAGGATTTAGATTTCAATCAATGGTAAGTTGTTATTCTTTTTGGGAAATTGTCAGGAGGTGGGTAAGTGTATTCCTAGGGTTTATTCTTCCAATTTAATATCATGGGGAGATTATCCCGACATATTAGTGGAGTTGTTAGGATCTCATATTATATAAATGCATCCATACACAGTTGGATGTATGTGTGAGGAGCTCCTGAATAGAAGTAGAAGTTGTCCATTTCTTTTATCATTACTTCTGTCAATGGATATTGGTATATTGTATTTAGATTCCTCCTCTATTAGTACTTTAATTCCTTCATGTTCTAGGGGAGGACTCCTCTGAGCAGACATGTCTGGCTGCAGTTACCTTGCATCTGCTGCTGTAGGCACCTGTGTGACCTGACTAATGGTGGAGGGAGGAAAGGGCTGATACATTGCTATGATCCATGTTAGGGGAGGACTCCTCTGAGCAGACATGTCTGGCTGCAGTTACCTTGTATCTGCTGCTGTAGGCTCCTGTGTAGCTGGTGAGCAGTGGCCATCACAGCACAATCTCTGCCCCTCCTCCTCTCTCACCTCCTATTGGCTGCAGTGTGTCAGGTGACCTCTCAGTGTGCAGAGGAGCTGTGAGCCCGTGGAGTGATCTGTAGTGGAGAACAGCTGACTGACTCCCTGTGCGCAGACTCGGCCAGATCAGCTGTAACTCAGGACGGGACACAGCTACCACCGGGGGGCGCCAGCAACCAGAACAAAAGGAGTTATCTCAGTAAGCCTGCAGATTTTGTAATAAGTGTAAATGGTGAAACTACTGCATTGGACCCAATTACAGCAATGTGCAATGGTGACACAACCCCTTTAAGAACCTTATACTAAGATCCTAGGATCAGCCTTCCTCATCTCACTACGGGTCACACAACAAAGTTTCCACGATGGCCTGCATAATTTTAATAAGTTACAATTTGTCCAAATTGATCTGTCTTTTCCCCTTTTAAAGAAAGTACCAATAAAAGTGAAATTTTAATGACAAAATGAGTCTCAGTGAGGCCTAAGGCCTTTTTTGTGAATAGTATGCTACAGCAGACACCAGCTGATGGCCGTGCTGTCTTAGTTTCTGACATCATGTTTATACCATAATAGTTTGACATTTCACACCACCTACCACCGACCCCTGACCCCTGACATCTATGGGGTAGGAAGTGATCCAGGGGGAGGATGACATTTTATTATTAAGTAAATGATACCATCCTATGTTTTGGAACTATTGTCTATTAAGTACATTATGGCTGATAATTGGGGATTGTTTTTGTGGGATGATGCAAAGTTAAATTTTGGACCCACTTTGGGTTCATACAACTTTCAGAGTTTTTTTAAAATTAATTTTTTTTTTAATTTTATTACCATATTTGTGCTGGTTTTTTTTTTCATTTAACTTATGAATCTGCTTGTGTTTTTTTTGGTGGCAAAAACTTTGGTTTTGTCATCATTCAGATAAATGAGATTATTGCAGAAATCTATGCCCAAAAAAATCATCACATATGAATCCTCCCTAGATGTCCCTTTATGTAACTATGACCCTATAACTGTCCTGCCAGGCTGTGCCCTGCTGTGATAATCCTACAAACCTGTTTTTCAGGAATTCTTTCCCAGTAGGAATTTCAGTCTTCTAGATGAGGATTAGACGGGTCCAGTGTATTCTCCAGGCTGTATCCTGCCCCCTACATATCTGTGATGTAATATGTTTTATGTAAGGATGAATGTATATAGGATGTATAAGGACACTGGGATTACATAATGGGGCTCATTTACTAAGGGTCTGAATCGCGCACTTTCGGTGGGTTTCCTGAATATTTGTGGCGAATTGCCCGGGATTTTGGTGCACACGATCGGATTCCGGCGCATCGGCGCCGGCTTTCACGCGACAGAAATCGGGGCGTGGCCGTCGGAAAACCAGACAGATTCGGAAAAACAGAGGAATTTAAAAAACGATTTGTGTCACATGATCAGCACTTACATGCACCGGGACGAAGAAGGTGAACTCCGGGCGACACCTGCTGGATATCGGGAGCACGACCTTAGTGAATCCTGGCAGACCTGAATCCTCGTCGGACAACGCGCCGTGGGATCGCGACTGGACCAGGTAAGTAAATGGGCCCCAATGTGTCTGGATCATAGGAAAAATGGAAAATATTCATCTTAAAAAACTTGGTGCCACTTAATGGCCAAGAACAGCGTAGATTTCAGCTACAACCTCCACCAGTGATGGTAAATATGTTGGGTTGATGTTTCTATAACCTTTGTCATAGCTCGATGACTACTCCATAGTTTTTGGTTTATGCATTTTTGTTGAGATTTTTTTTAGAAAGAACGAAAAACACAATAAAAAAAACTCCATAAGTTTAACATTACAGAATAAGGGACCAAAATTCCCCCAACCCTCTCCGTGCCAGATTTCGGAGGTCTAATAGAATCCAACAGGAGGCAGGACGCAGGACGCAGGACTCGGAAGAGCCTCTGGTGTGAAGCGGATGAGAGGACCTGGGATTAGTGATGAGCAGAACCATTAAAAATGTAGTTTCGTCCGAAACTGAATTTTTAAAATCCTGTTTGTGACCCCCCAAGGAGTTGGATTGTGTTACCTGTCACCTGCAGCATCGAGGTTACACAACATTTCGGAGAGAAGCCGATGCCCAAAGGTTTTGTAATGTGTTGTGTAACAGATTAGCCTCTTGTCTGATTGGTTCATCTTAGGCACCGCCCACTAATCCCGGCTAATATAATGGAAGGACAGAGAAGTCTATGGCACCTTCACTCAACATCGCAACCCCAGAGGTGAGTGTAGGGAGCAGAGATGTCATTTATTTGGTCTGAATTTATCAAGTACAATTTTTTTTTTCTTATTTCCTGCATTTGTGAAATCTTCGAGGGTTTTTGCTCTTTTTGTGCCTGTTGTGAGTCTATTTTTTGCCCCTCGTTTGTCTTTGTAATTTTGTCTCTTACATATAGATTTTTGGTTACCTAGTGTACATAGAGTGGACTTTCATTTATAGAATAGAATTATTATTGTACAATATGGGGGGGGGGGGGGGGGAGCCTTCTGACAGGCCTGACGGGTGCCGCAGGGCGGGGTTTGGTTCATACGATGTTGCAGTGTGCGCCATTTATTGATACATCCCCCTTATATACAGTATATAGTGAGTTGAGAAATCTGTATTTATAGACTTTAGATTGTGTGGTACACGTCTAATGGGTTTTATTTTTGAGGAACAATTAATTATAAGAAAGATTTATACACACAGTGAATTTTTACATTTGGGTTTTCCATTTTATACCTTGTTTTGGTAATTGTACATGATATAACTGTTATATTCCTTTTAGCTCATGTACTTGGTTATTAATACTTGAAGGTTTTATCCTAGGAACAATGAGCTTCTTCCGGTTGATGACCTTTGGATGTTTCCTGCTTGTGGCAGCGATATCACAGGTAAGTACATTTATCTTGGGATGTTTTTGGACCTATGATCTGTGTTCTCATTGGTTCTGTCTTAGTTATACTTCAGTTTATATCACAAGGTAACAGTTTTACATCATTATGTTTAGGACTGTCGCCATTAAGGCTCCTGCCCATTAACGATGCAAAAATCGGACGCTAATGTTTTCTTTACGACCGATTTGCACCAGACCAGGCCTCTGTTTTTCACAGATTCCTCCAGAACTATAACTTACTAGTGATCCGGGAAAAAAGGTTCTGACTACGACCTGCTCTACTCTTTAATGGATCGCTCACACAACTGCGGGAACTAATTCCATTAAAAAGTGGAAACCATGTGCTCCCGACCCGAGCCTCAACAAGTCAGTCCATTCCAGTGATCGGAGGATTGGGTCGGGAGATTTCTTCAGCGCACAAGCGATTTCCACCGACTGCACTTGTGCAAAGAGACCTTTGTGCAGCTGTGAGACGTCCATTAAAAAGAACGATGGTCTTTTGGTCGAGGCCCAGTCTCAAGTACAGCTCCATTCTCTGTGCTGTGGCTGAGCCCGGTTACTGCAGATAATCTTGATCTCCACATCAACTTAACAAATAGTTTCCAAAAATTTAAATCAATTTACATGTTTAACATTTTGCTTAAAATTTTGATCGATTTTGTTTTTGAATTAACAGGTAAACGGGACTGCGGAAAAACCAGGTATGGGAAATATTTTTGAAATAAAGATGTGAAATATGAATTCAAATATTCAATAAAAAGTATAGAAATAACTGCATAAAAAAAGCTATTCAAAAATTGTTTATAGGGAGGTCATACAGGCATGTGGAAGTCACATACACTACTGAGCCTCATCAGGAGCATGTTTAGGTGTTGTAAGGAGGTCATACAGGCACCTGGATGTCACACACACTACTGCACCTCATCAGGAGCATGTCCAGGCGTTTTAGGGAGGTCACACAGGCACCTGGATGTCACACACACTACTGAGCCTCATCAGGAGCATGTCCAGTCGTTGTAGGGAGGTCACACAGGCACCTGGATGTCACACACACTACTGCACCTCATCAGGAGCATGCAGAGGCATGGTAGGGAGGTCATACAGGAAAATAGAGACCACACACACTACTTATTAGCAGCATGCCAAGGCGTTGTAGGGAGGTCATACAGGCATGTGTAGGTCACACACACTACCGAGCCTCCATTGTCTTGAGGTATTACCACTGAAGTTAGATCAGAATGAAATTTTATTTTTCACTGATTTTGAGTATCATTCCAAATCCAGACCTCCATGGGATATTTATTATGATTTACAATGATCATTTTTATGCTTTATTGTTGTCGGCTCATTCCACTATTTAATAAAGGATCGCAACTGGAATATTTTATTAATTGAGATCCAGGATTTTTGTATTCCCTTCATTTTTTGAGGCACACTGCCAGCCAGTCCCCGGGTTACGTACAAGATTGGGTCCGGAGGTTTGTTCTTAAGTTGAATTTGTATGTAAGTCGAAACTGTATATTTTATAATTGTAGATCCAGACAAAAAAAAATTTCTGCCCCAGTGACAATTGGAGTTTAAACATTTTTTGCTGTAATGGGACCAAGGATTATACAGCTGATCATTACAGTCTGGGACTATAGTAACATCCAGAGAGGTCACCAGAAGTCAGAGGGGTCTGTCTGTAACTATGGGTTGTCTGTAAGTCAGGTGCCCTTAAGTAGGGGACCGCCTGTAAATGATATAGGATTTTTTGGCCTTACATTTATAAAAGGAGAATTAAAAGAAAAAAATACTTTTTAACATTTTAACTTTTATATTAAGGTCCACAATAAAACTTTATGAAATTGTGATTATTGTGAAACTTAATGCATTATTATTATTATATACCCCATATAGCAATATACCACATATAAGGCGGTATGCTACAGCAGACACCAGCTGATGGCCGTGCTGTCTTAGTTTCTGACATCATGTTTATACCATAATAGTTTGACATTTCACACCACCTATCTATGGGGTAGGAAGTGATCCATGGGTAGGATGACATTTTATTATTAAGTAAATGATACCATCATATGTTTTGGAATTATTGTCTATTAAGTACATGATGGCTGATAATTGGGGATTGTTTTTTGTGGGATGATGCAAAGTTAAATTTTGGACCCACTTTGGGTTCATACAACTTTCAGAGTTTTTTTTAAATTTATTTTTTTTTAATTTTATTACCATATTTGTGCTGGGTTTTTTTTTTCATTTAACTTATGAATCTGCTTGTGTTTTTTTTTGGTGGCAAAAACTTTTTATTTTGTCATCATTCAGATAAATGAGATAATCGCAGAAATCTCTGCCCAAAAAAATCATCACATATGAATCCTCCCTAGATGTCCCTTTATGTAACTATGACCCTATAACTGTCCTGCCAGGCTGTGCCCTGCTGTGATAATCCTACAAACCTGTTTTTCAGGAATTCTTTCCCAGTAGGAATTTCCATCCATCAGTCTTCTAGATGAGGATTAGACGGGTCCAGTGTATTCTCCAGGCTGTATCCTGCCCCCTACATATCTGTGATGTAATATGTTTTATGTAAGGATGAATGTATATAGGATTTATAAGGACACTGGGATTACATATTGGGGTTCATTTACTAAAGATCCGAACGCCGCACTTTCGTCGGGTTTCCCAAATATTTCCATTTTGCGCCGAATTGCCCCGGGATTTTGGCACACGTGATCGGATTGTGGCACATCGGCGCCGGCTTTCATGCGACGGATTCGGAAAAACAGCGGAATTTAAAAAACTAATTGTGTCGCAAAATCAGCACTTACATGCACCAGGAAGAAGCAGGTGACCTTGGCGCACCAGCGACACCTACTGGATACGACCTTAGTGAATCCAGGCAGACCCGAATCCTCGTTGGACAACGCGCCGCGGGATTGTGACTGGACCGGGTAAATAAATGTGCCCCAATGTGTCTGGATTATAGGAACAATGGAAAATTTCATCTCAAAAAACTTGGTGCCACTTAATGGCAAAGACCAGTGTAGATTTCAGCTACAACCTCCACCAGTGATGGTAAATATGTTGGGTTGATGTTTCTATAACCTTTGTCATAGCTCGATGACTACTCCATAGTTTTTGGTTTATGCATTTTTGTTGAGATTTTTTTTAGAAAGAATGAAAAACACAATTAAAAAAACTCCATAAGTTTAACATTACAGAATAAGGGACCAAAATTCCCCCAACCCTCTCCGTGCCAGATTTCGGAGGTCTAATAGAATCCAACAGGACGCAGGACGCAGAACTCGGAAGAGCCTCTGGTGTAGAGCGGATGAGAGGACCTGGGATTAGTGATGAGCAGAACCATTAAAAATGTAGTTTCGGACGAAACTGAATTTTTAAAATCCTGTTTGTGACCCCCCAAGCAGTTGGATTGTGTTACCTGTCACCTGCAGCATCGAGTTTACACAACATTCGGAGAGAAGCCAATGCCCAAAGGTTTTGTAATGTGTTGTGTAACAGATTAGCCTCTTGTCTGATTGGTTCATCTTAGGCACCGCCCACTAATCCCGGCTAATATAATGGAGGGACAGAGAAGTCTACGGCACCTTCACTCAACATCGCAACCCCAGAGGTGAGTGTAGGGAGCAGAGATGCCATTTATTTGGTCTGAATTTATCAAGTACAATAATTTTTTTCTTATTTCCTGCATTTGTGAAATCTTCGGGGGTTTTTGCTCTTTTTGTGCCTGTTGTGAGTCTATTTTTTGCCCCTCGTTTGTCTGTGTAATTTTGGTTCTTTGTCAAAAGCAGATTTTTTTTCCCAGACTTTTTAGGTGCAAAATTTAAAAAATGCTCAAATTTTATTTACAAGAGTTTTAATTTGAATTTCTTACATATAGATTTTTGGTTACCTAGTGTACATAGAGTGGACTTTCATTTATAGAATAGAAGTGTTATTGTACAATATGGGGGAGGGGGCGGAGCCTTCTGATAGGCCTGACGGGTGCCGCAGGGCGGGGTTTGGTTCATACGATGCAGTGTGCGCCATTTATTGATACATCCCCCTTGTATATAGTGAATTGAGAAATCTGTATTTATAGACTTTAGATTGTGTGAGTTTTATTTTTGAGGAACAATTAATTATAAAAATGATTTATACACACAGTGAATTTTTAGATTTGGCTTTTCTATTATTTTTTGTAATTGTACATGATATAAGTGTTCATATTCCTACTTTTGTACTGATAGTTTGCTTTTAGCTCATGTACTTGGTTATTAATACTTGAATGTTTTATCCTAGGAACAATGAGCTTCTTCCGGTTGATGACCTTTGGATGTTTCCTGCTTGTGGCAGCGTTATCACAGGTAAGTACATTTGTCTTGGGATGTTTTTGTACCTATGATCTGTGTTCTCATTGGTTCTGTCTTAGTTTTACTTCAGTTTATATCAAAAGTTAACAGTTTTACATCATTATGTTTACTACTGTTACCATTAAGGCTCCTGCACATTAACGATGCAAAAATCGGACGATAATGTTTTCTTTACGACCGATTTGCACCAGACCAGGCCTCTGTTTTTCATAAGATTCCTCAAGAACTATAACTTACTAGTGATCCGGGAAAAAAGGTTCTGACTACGACCTGTTCTACTTTTTAATGGATCGCTCACACAGCTGTGGGAACTAATTCCATTAAAAAGTGAAAACCATGTGCTCCCGACCCCAACCTCAACAAGTCAGTCCATTCCAGTGATCGGAGGATCGGGTCGGGAGATTTCTTCAGTACACAAGTGATTTCCACTGACTGCACTTGTGCAAAGAGACCTTTGTGCATCTGTGAGCCGTCCATTAAAAAGAACGATGGTCTTTTGGTCGAGGCCCAGTCTCAAGTACAGCTCCATTCTCTGTGCTGTGGCTGAGCCTGGTTACTGCAGATAATCTTGACCACCACATCCACTTAACAAATAGTTTCCAAAAATGTAAATCAATTTACATGTTTAACATTTTGCTTAAAATTTTGATCAATTTTGTTTTTGAATTAACAGGTAAACAGGACTGCGGAAAAACCAGGTATGGGAAATATTTTTGAAATAAAGATGGGAAATACTAATTCAAATACATTTGATAACATTCAAATATTCAAAGTATAGAAATAACTGCATAAAAAAAGCTATTCAAAAATTGTTTATATTGGTTCAAAGTAGGGACAGCAGGGAAATTACACGCACATTATTATTATTATTATTATTATCATTATTATTATTATTTTTTAATTTGTTTTTATTGGTAGTAAGAGTACATTATTATTATTATTATTATTATTATTATTATTATTATTATTATTATACTTTATCCCCTTACCATACCAGGACGTACCAATACATCCTGATGCATCAGTGATGTATGAAGAGGGCTCATAGGCTGCATAATGCTGCAAACACCCACTAACACCCGCAATCGGTGCTGGCAGCGCTCGTGGGTGTTAACCATTTAAATGTCCTGGCAACGCTAGCGGATGCATTTAAATGCATGGAGCATGGGGGAGCCTTAATATTGTTAGGTTCTCAGGCCTAGCACAATCTATAACCATGTGTCAGTGGCACACTGCTATAGATCAGTAGTCAAATCCCCATTTACTGCCATACTGTAGCATTCCAGGATATGTTAGGATCATTTAGACCCCCCAAGGGTTCAAATACATTAGAGAGTCTAAAAATCCAGTAAAAAAAATAAAAGCTTAAATCACCCCCCCTCTCCTTAGAACTGATATAAATAACTGAAATCATATTGTCACGACCCAAAATACCCAATCTATCAAAATATAAAAATGGTAATTCCCAGTGGTGAACCCCAGAGTGGAAAATAGCGCCAAAATGTCCGAAAATGCCCTTTTTGAAACGCATAAAAATGTTTACAAAAAGTAATCAAATGTTGTGATTCTAAAATTAAATAAGACGCAGGAAACTTTTCTGGGTGGGGGAGAAGTTGCCAATTTGTGCACAAATCCACCAATGCACTACTTCTTTTTTAACCTTCGTTTTTATTTGGTTTTGTTTAACATGGCATTTTAAAGTAAAAAGAAAAACATTTTTTAAAAGTTTTACTTTTTATATGGCAAAAGGGTGTGGATTCACTAGAAAAGGGGTGTGGCTTAAGACAAGCAAAAAATTTTGATATTAATATATCATGTGAAAGATTAAATGCAATTTTACAGAATATTTTAAGGCAACTTATATGAAGTGTAACTTTAGACTAGAAAGGCTTATACAGTGAAAGCTTACCGTATTTTTCGGACTATAAGGCGCACAAAAAATGCTTTGATTTTCCCAGAAATCAAAGGTGCGCCTTATAGTCCGGTGCACCTTATATATGAACCGTACTTACAGACAACAGCTGCCTTGAACTGTGCTCAGGTCTGCCACCTGCTGGTCATTCATATAATCCGGTGCGCCTTATATATGAATCTAGACGTTTTAGCAGGCATTTATTGATGGTGCGCCTTATAATCCGGTGCGCCTTATAACCCGAAAAGTATGGTAGTATTCACCATTGTTGTTATATTTCTCGTTTACAGCGCGTGATTGCTCAGAGATCTGGACAAGGAATAAGAATTCTTCCAGTGGTATCTACACCATTTTACCAAACGGAGCTAAAAGGACATTCAAGGTAACACAATCTAAAAATCAAATAAAACAAAATTTTAAAAAGAAGGATCTTAATTTTTTTACATTAAACATCTTCCCTTTTCAGGTTTTCTGTGAAATATCAGAGAAAGGAGGATGGACATTAATACAAAAACACAACGGAGACGATGGATTATCCTTTGACAAGACGTGGAAATACTATGAGAAAGGATTCGGAAGTCTTAAAGGTACTCAGACCCTCTGCCCCGTGACTGTGATTGGCTCTCCCTAAAGGGAACCTATCATCAGGAATGTCACTTTTATCTGGTGACAGGTTTCTATAGTCTCTGCTATGCTGATTTTAAAAATGCCTTTGTCAGCATTCTGGATCATTTCAGTACTTTATATAAGTTTACTTCACAATACAAGGCTCCCTTCCAGCAGTGTGCTATGAGTCCTGGGCTGTGTCTCAGTCTCCTCTCCTACACCCTCATCCAACTCCCTGACCTCTCCCAACTTCCTGTCATGTGCATTGAGCAGGCAGGGGCGGAAGGGGGATGATGGTGAGGAGGAGAGGAAAATACATGAGGAGACACAAGCTGCAGCCACCTCCTCCAAGGGGACTCACCACACACTGCTAGCAGGGAGCCAGGTAATGTGAAACAAACTATTACAAAGTACTGAAATGATTCAGAATCCCGACAAAGGTATTTTTAAAATCAGCATAACACAAGCTAAAAATCACACTCCTGGTGACAGGTTCCCTTTAACCCCTATTATAGCTGTGATAAATCTCTGATAACGTATATATATATTATGTGTCTCTATAGGTGAACACTGGCTTGGGCTGAGATACATGTATTTGCTGACACAGCAGAAACGTCGGCCCGCCAAACTACACATCAGTATTGGGGACTTTGCCGGTTTCGAGGCCTATGCGGAGTACAACCCTTTCAGTATTGGGGATGCAAGTAAATTTTATAGACTCTCAGCTGGGACTTACTCTGGGACAGCAGGTAGGTGGCTGTGATCAGTTCTCTAATTGGAGGTACATTGTGAAGATGTAAATGTACAGAATCCCTAAACTTACCATAATTTACCTCCACAATGTAGGCGACGCCTTTGCCGGAAATATAGAAATCCCGGGAAGTAACCAGCACGGTAGTAACTTCAGTGCTCCAGATAAGCCCAATGACGGCTGCCACCCGCAGTGTATATTTGGGGATATCGCATACATCAGCTGTAGCGGACGTTACCGGGCCGCCTGGTGGTTCAACGCCTGCGGATCCGCAAATCTCAACGGTGAATGGAGGAGGCCGCCCCAGAATCAGCGCAGAGCCTTATCTGTATCCTGGCCAACGTGGAGACCTCACGAGTCACTGAAATTCAGCGCCATGTATCTAATCCATGAATAGCTGGACATTATTAGGGGTAGTATATACAGTATATATGTGTGTAGCAGATTTTGTCATTTTCATTAAAATATTCAAAAAGTCTATTCAGATCACATGTTCATTCACGTCACTTCTAGGCCAATGAAAATCGCAATATCTGAGGCCTCTTTCACACTTGCGTTGCGGATCATGTCATGTTTTTGCCTGCGTTTTGGTCAGTTTTTGCGTTTTCACATGCCTGTTGCTTGTGTTTTTACTGTATATTCGGTGCGTTTTTCCTGCGTTTGTTTCAAATCACATGATTCTTTATTTGGGGCCAACATGCCCCTCCCTGCCATTTTTTCACCTAGCGACCCATCCGTTAAAAAAAACACTATGGGGGTCATTTACTAAGGGCCTGAATCGCTCTTTTTCGTCGGGTGTCCCAAATATTACCGATTTGCGCCATTTTTCCCTGAGTTGCCCCAGGATTTTAGCGCACGCGAACGGATTGTGGTGCATCGGCGCCGGCATGCATGTGACGGAAATCGGCCATCAGAAAACCCGACGGATTCGGAAAAACCATGGTATTTTTAAAAAAAATGTGTCGCTTGACACCCCGTTAGGTGCACCCAGGATAGGTTGGTAAACCTCGGCGGACCTCAACGCAGCAGCGACACCTGGTGGACATCAGGCGCACTACCTTAGTGAATTGCCGGAAGACCCGAATCCTCGTCGGAGAACCCACCGCTGGATCGCGTCAGGACTGGGTAAGTAAATCTGCCCCATTGTATTTGGATTGCCCGCGAGTGCTACACGTTTTTGATGCGTCTCCATTGACTCGAATGGGGAGTGTAAAACGCATGGACGTGCATGAAAAAAACGCAAATAAGAACAAACCCATTGAAAACAAGGGACAGATTTATGCACGTCAAAAGCACACGCAGAACTCACGCCTGGAAAACGCAAGTGTGAACAGGGCCTAACTGAATTCTGGCAGCAAAAGAAACATCTCACCCCGCAACAACGCAGAGCTCGATAAAATTAGTTTTCCGCTATACCACTGCGATGATGAATTTGTTGAAGTTTAAGACTCTCTAGTTCTACTTTTGACTATACTGTGCACCACAATGTGATGCAACCCCTACCCCCCTTACTTTTTTGCTGACTTTTTTTCCACCTGATCACGCCCCCAGGACAGGTCGGAAAACGGGGACAAAAAAATGGTTGAAAATCCTTGATAAATACGTCTAGCCAAAGTGGCTTCATGAATTCTCCCCTGTGTCTATAAAAATTTGGGTGAGTATGCTAATAGTTTCTGTTGGTGTAGATAATAATAATTCTTTATTTATAGAGCGCACACAGATTACGCAGCACTGCACAGAACTTGTCATATCAGTCCCTGCCCCCAATAGGGCTCACAATCTAATCAACCTACCAGTATGTTTTGGAGTGTGGGAGGAAACCGGAGGACCCCCACGCAAACACGGAGAGAACATACAAACTCTTTGCAGATGTTGACCTGGGTGGGATTCGAACCCAGGACCCCAGCACTGCAAGGCAGATGTGCTACCCACTCAGCCGCCATGTAGATTGGAGATTTATTTTGTTTTTGCTTATTTTAAATATCATTTTTTCATTACTAAGGTTTTATATGACGTGTATGAACTATTTTTAATGTAAAATGTCACCCAATATTTTGTAAACACTTCTAGGGGCATTATCAGTCACTAATAGAGATGTTTTGGGGCTGTTGAAACATAGCATCTATGTCATGCGGGGTAGCTCCTAATTTAAAACAGACCATTGTGACATCTGTTGAAGCTCTCTAGATGATGGTAATTTACTTGGGCCCCAGGCTGCAAGGATCAACTGTGAGAATTATCAAATGTTCCTTCAGTGAAGATTTATTGTTAATCCTTGTAACCCAAAATCCAACCATCACAAGGAGAGTCGGTGGAATAAATATTGCACAACCTTACATCCCCTATTTTCAAATAAATTTTAGAGGTTCTATTGACCCGGAATTGTCACTAGATGTTGGTTAAAAACCCATTCAAATCATACTGGAAAAAATAATCAAAGCAGAGATGTCTATGAATTCTGTGTAATAATGAGGAATGACACATGAAGAAAGAGAGGTGCAAAAAGTCATGACACCAGCTGACATTGATCAGTAATTAGAAAGCAATCTTGTCACTTAGTGAAGTATAAGATCAAGTGTAAGACTGATGGCTTATAAAATGGTCTCATTACCAAGGTGCCACTCACGATGGGCAAAAGACACTAGTGGCCGGGGGCACAAGGAGTTATTCTCCAGAATGTAGACAACTTGCGACTTAGAACATTCCAACAACTGAGGCCGGCGGCACATGTGGCATTTGAACGAGTTTTTAGGCCGCTTTTAAGCAGTGACCTTTCTTGTCCGTTTTCCAATTGTCCTCATTAAGATAATTGGAAAAACTGACAAATGTGGATGCAGACAGCTCAAAAACAGCCCAAAACGGGTTCAAAATGCCACATGTGCCACCGCCCTAAATAAAAACAGTGTCGCCCCCATCCTCTTTTCATCCTGTCCTGGACTCGTACAAACATACTTCCCAATTCTATGGAAGATCCAGAATAAGGGGAGACCTCCCGGAATCCCAGAAGATTTTGCAGAACATACAGATTGTATACTGTGAGTGGGGGAGGGGAGCTTATATACTGTGAGTGGGGGAGGGGGCGGCTTGTATCTCCAGGCCCCATCCATCCCCAGTCCCCATACATCCCCGGTTATACGGTGCGTTCACATGTGGTGTTTTGGGGATGCGTTACATGTTTCCATCCATTTGGAGCCTGGAGGCGGCCGGGGCCCAGAATACTGGAGTGGCTGGCGGTTGCGGCCTAGGCACGCTGTGGTCACGGTGCTTGGTATGGGGACCGGTGGGTTGTCTCCGGCAGGTGGTGTATGCAAAAAATATGGAGGGAGAGGCTGATGTGCTGGTTCTCATTGGGGCAACCCCTTTAATGTCCGTAGTATGAGTCCCTGGGTAGTGGATGGGGCGCCCATGTTGTTACAGCCGTATTCGGGGAACAGATGGAGGACACGTTGTGCAAAACAACTCATGGTTCTTTATTGGAACAACTGCAGGAAACGTGCCAAACAATCTGGTTACAGATTTCGGACTGCTGGAGATTCCGGATTACTGGAGTGTCATGGAGAGTGATCCTGAGGAGTAGATTCACCAGCCTGGTAGCAGATGCAGACTGGGATGTAGCTGTGTCCAGGTATGGAAGCTGCAGCTTTTTCCTGGGTGTTTGGTGTGTGGCACTAGAGGTGCTTCACACTATCTCTCTGGTCACTGACAATCTGTGCTCTATATTGAGAGCTGAGGCCTAGGAGCTCCTCATGTCGTGAGAGCTGTGCCTAAGATGTGTCTCTGGTAGGAGGCCTAGGTTCCAAAAGTTTGTGCTGTAAGAGGTTTCTGGAACTCAAGAGATCTCTCTAGTAAGAGAGATGGCTGGAAAGAGGTGTGCTCCTATCTCAGGAGCTGGAACCTAAGGGGACTTGCCCCTTTCTGTCCAGGGGTTTTATTAAACCCTGGTCAGGTATTGTCTCACTCTCCAATCACACTCCAGTGCTGGCTGTATACTGGGGGCAGGCTGGCTGGCTGTATACTGGGGGAAGGCTGGCTTTATGCTGGGGGCAGGCTGACTGGCTGTATACTGGGGGCAGGCTGGCTGGCTGTATACTGGGGGCAGGCTGGCTGGCTGTATATTGGGGGAAGGCTGGCTGGCTGTATACTGGGGGTAGGCTGGCTGGCTGTATACTGGGGGCAGGCTGGCTGTATACTGGGGGAATTCTGGCTGGCTATATACTCAGGGCACGGGGGGGCTGGCCATATACTGGGGGCATGCTGGCTGTATACTGGGGGCAGGCTGGCTGGCTGTATACTGAGGGAAGGCTGGCTCTATACTGGGGGCAGGCTGGCTTTATACTGGGGCCAGGCTGACTGTATACCGGGGGCAGGCTGGCTGGCTATATACTGGAGGAAGGCTGACTGGCTGTATACTGGGGGCAGGCTGGCTGGCTGTATACTGGTGGAAGGCTGGCTGTGTACTGGTGGAAGGCTGGCTGTATACTGGGGCAGGCTGGCTGGCTGTATACTGTGGCAGGGGCAGGCTGTATACTGGGGGCTGGTTGGCTGTATACCAGGGGCAGGCTGGCTGGCTATATAATGGGAGCTAGCTGGCTGTATACTGGGGCTGGCTGTATACGGGGGGCTGGCTGGCTGTATACTGGGGCTGGCTGTATACTGGGGCATGCTGGCTATATACTGGGGGAAGGCTGGCTTTATGCTGGGGCAGGCTGACTGGCTGTATACTGGGGGAAGGCTGGCTGTATACTGGGGGAAGGCTGGCTGTATACTGGGGGCAGGCTGGCTGGCTGTATACTGGGGGCTGGCTGGCTGGCTGTATACTGGGGACAGGCTGGCTGGCTGCATACTGGGGCTGGATGGCTGTATACTGGGGGCAGAGGCTGGCTGTCTGTATACTGGGGGCTGGCTGTCTGTATACTGGGGGCTGACTGGCTTTATACTGGAGCTGGCTGTATACTGGGGCTTGCTCTATACTAGGGGCTGGCTGGCTATATACCAGGGGCATGCTGGCTGTATACTGGGGGCAGGCTGGCTGTATACTTGGGGAATTCTGACTGGCTATATACTGGGGGAATTCTGGCTGGCTATATACTGGGGGCAGGGGCGACTGGCCGTATACTGGGGGCATGCTGGCTGTATACTGTTGGCAGGCTGCTGGCTGTATACTGGTGGAAGGCTGGCTGTATACTGGGACAGGCTGATTGGCAGTATACTGGGGGCTGGCTGGCTGTATACTGGGGACAGGCTGGCTGTGTACTGGGGGCTGGCTGGCTGTATACTGGGGACAGGCTGGCTGGCTGCATACTGGGGCAGGGGCTGGCTGTATACTGGGGCAGAGGCGGGCTGGCTGCATACCGGGGACTGGTTGGCTGTATAACAGGGGCAGGCTGGCTGTATACTGGGGGCTGGGTGGCTGTATACTGGGAGCAGGCTGGCTGTATACTGGGGGCTGGCTGGCTGTATACTGGGGGCTGGCTGGCTGTATACCAGGGGCATGCTGGCTGTATACTGGGGGCAGGCTGGCTGTGCACTGGGGGAATTCTGGCTGGCTATATACTGGGAGCAGGGGGACTGGCCATATACTGGTGGCATGCTGGCGATATACTGGGGGCAGGCTGGCTGGTTGTATACTGGGAGGCAGTGGCTGGCTGTATACTGGGGGCAGGCTGACTGGCTGTATACTGGGCGCAGGCTGGCTGGCTGTATACTGAAGGAAGGCTGGCTGTATACTGGGGCCAGGCTGACTGTATACTGGGGGCAGGCTGTATGGCTGTATACTGGGGGCAGGCTGACTGGCTGTATACTGGGGGCAGGCTGGCTGGCTGTATACTGGGGGCAGGCTGGCTGGCTGTATACTGGGGGAAGGCTATCTGGCTGTATACTGGGGGCAGGGGCTGTATAGCTACATGCTGGGGAGAGGCTGTGACCAATGCATCTCCCACCCTTGGCTTATACTGTAGTATATACGGTAAATAACAGAACACATAGGGCCACATTTATCACTTTTGTGCGCCTAAGTGTAGTAGTTGCGCCTAAATTCTGGCGCACTGTTTTGCCAGAATTATCACAAGCTACAACCATCTGTGATAAGTACATTTTCTGCCTCTTATTAATCACTTTACTTTAAAACAGTTTAGGCGCAATGTTAGATTCGGGCACTTACATGTGATCCTGCTACAAGCTCCTCTCTGCTTCTCCCACAGCCCAGAATGGAGATAACACTCACAGCAGCACCCAGGTGTGTGACACCCTGCACCCAGTGACCTCCTCAGCAGGGGCTTCTCCTAGAGGGGATCCCCCAGTGCTGGTCTCCTGCTGCACCCCTGTAATTCTGCACAATACCCCCCTCAGATACTGTGCAGAATTACATGGGGGACACTTGTTTGCAGTATCTGCAAGCTTCTGCAAACTTGTGCAAACTTCTCTTGCTCTTGCTGTGAGCTCAGCGTTTTGCAGAATGTTTTGTAAATAGAAGGTGATGAACTGTAAATAGAGTCTGCAGCTCCTGTCTGCAGTATATGTAATGTCTGTATTATCTGTACTAGTGTCTGCAGTGTATGTAGTGTGTGTATTATCTGTACTAGTGTCTGCAGTGTATCTAATGTATCTATTATATGTACTAGTGTCTGCAGTGTATGTAGTGTCTGTATTATCTGCACTAGTGTCTGCAGTGTATGTAGTGTCTGTATTATCTGTACTAGTGTCTGCAGTGTATGTAGTGTGTGTATTATCTGTACTAGTGTCTGCAGTGTATCTAATGTATCTATTATATGTTCTAGTGTCTGCAGTGTATCTAATGTATCTATTATATGTTCTAGTGTCTGCAGTGTATCTAATGTATCTATTATATGTTCTAGTGTCTGCAGTGTATCTATTATATGTACTAGTGTCTGCAGTGTATATAATGTCTGTATTATATGTTCTAGTACAGCGGTGGCGAACCTATGGCACGCGTGCCAGAGAGGGCACGCAGAGCCCTCTCTGCAGGCACGCGTACCTTCTCCCTGGTCTCATCAAAGTCGGAGCTCCGGCAGCCTGAAGCTGATCGGCTCTGCTCTCACTAGTGATGCCTTAGTGAGACAAGAGCAGCCGATCAGTGTCAGTGCCCGCCCCTCCTCCTCTTCAGCCCGGGAAACAGTGGGAAGAGAATGGAGTGAGGCAGCTGACAGCAGCAGAGCTAACAGCAGCAGAGCAGTGATACGAGGTCAGGAGCTGCTGGGGCTGCTCAAACACATGTGCACACTTATAGAGGTCCTGGCAGGTGACACTAAACCAACTATACATACTTGTGGTTTAGTGTCCCAAATCCCCCTGTATGACAGCTGTCTGTGGCCACATTGCCTGTATCTGAAGTGCTCATCACCTGCACAAATCGGCCAGTGAAGCCAGGACAACCCCACAGTAAGCACCCTATGCACAATGTAACTGGGTGCTATGCTGCATCACTGGCCGGGTCGTGCAGGTGATGAGCGCTGTGGACAGAGGCAAGTGTATACGTGGCCATGGACAGCTGTCATATAGGTGATCCCAAATCCACCTGTGCCTCCACCCCACAACAACCACTTTGCCCTACAAACCACCTCCCGAAATGCCACTTTTTTGCCATTTTGCAACATGTAATAAAATGTTATGAAAAGTGGTCAAATGGTTGTACAGTCCTCAAAATGGTAGCACTGAAAGCGCATCTCATATCACAAAAAATTACACCACACACAGCTCCGTACACCAAAGTATGAAAAAGCGCCCAAAAAATTTGCACCAGAAGATGGCAAAATGACTTTTTTTTTTTCAGTACAACTGATCATTTCTCATTTTTATTTTACTTTTATTTATTTTCATTATTTTATTTTTGTATTTTATAAGGTCTATTACTTGGGTGGGGGGGTAGTGGAACGTTAGGGGGATGAGGTGGATTTGGAGGCCTCCTCTTGTCTGCAAAGACATTCACTGCTATATTGTAGAAGGTCCCGGTGGTGTCCTGCGGAAACGTTTGTAGGTTTTGTATTTTCCAGACGATCCCGCTGGTGGGAAGGATCAATGGCTTCCTGTGTGATGGGGCTGAAGGTGACACGTCCCTCAGGCCAAGACTTATGGAGACCCCGGTGCTGGTATCTCCTGCCCGGACGGTTGGACAAGGCCTGACGCTTCTTCTACTCCATAGTTTGAGGAGCGCAGCAGCAAAAGAAGAGTCTGAGGAACCTGCAGGAGACACGAGACTGGTGAGGCCTCTACGTGATCTCATAGGGTAGAAGTAAAGAGGATTTTACAATGACATGTACTTACCTAGAGGCCTCCTCTTGCCGGGGGCTGTCTGCAGGGATTAATGCCAAGGAAATTCACTGCTTGTTGAAGGTCCCGGTGGTGTTCTGGAGAGACGTTTGTAGGTTTTGTATATTCCAGACGATCCCGCTGGTGGGAAGGCTCAATGGTTTCCTGTGTGATGGGACTGAAGGTGACACGTCCCTCAGGCCGAGACTTATGGAGACCCTGGTGCTGGTATCTCCTGCCCGGACGGTGGGACAAGGCCTGACGCTTCTTCTACTCCATAGTTTGAGGAGCGCAGCAGCAAAAGAAGAGTCTGAGGAACCTACAGGAGACACGAGACTGGTGAGGCCTCTACGTGATCTCATAGGGTAGAAGTAAAGAGGATTTTACAATGTCATGTACTTACCTAGAGGGTCTTCTCTCACCTCGGCTGCTTCTGCTGCAGAAAGATAAAAATTATACATATTAATGTCACTGATAAAAATTATAGGGTGATCCTCGAGCCGAGAACATCTCAAGAAGAGACTTGAAATACAAGATGGAGCTGTATATATATATATATATATATGTTATAAATTTTTTCATAGGGATGTGGATCCCTCCTTTAAAAGAGCGCCCCCTAGTGACCACTACGGGCAGGCAGAAGGTAAATTGTCGCTCACCTCTCGCGGCTGCTCCCCCGGCTCAGACACTTAGGTCTCCACCATCTGCGTCTTGGCCTACAAGAAAAAATAAGTAGATAAATCTTCATGTGGAGGGTTAGGGGTTAATATGGGTTATGTGTAGGGGCAGAGGTCAATGCATGAGAGTATGTGACCCCCAATTATTAGTCCTATTTATTCCTCATACTTACTGTAGAGACTCCTCGCTCGGCCAGGCCTCAATCACCTCCAGTCCTGAAGGTCTACAAAAGAAAACACTGAGATCAATATAAGAAGTAAAAATCTCTGGTGATGACTGAATATATCCATAATGTCTGTGTGGAATCTGCTGATTGTATTCCCACTCTACATTTACCTTCTAGGACTCTCTATGATGTTGTTTCCATCCAGTAATATTTCCTCCTCCACATCTTCTATCTCCTCCTCCTGATCTTCCAGATTTTTCACCTCCTCCTCCACGTCCTCCTCATCCTTCACATCCTCCTCCTCCTCCACTGCCAGATCTTTCCCCTCCACCTCCTCCTCAGCTCTCCGATGTTCTACCTCCACCTCCGCCTCCTCCTTCACTTCCAGGTCTTTCCATTCGTCCTCCTCCTCCAGCACTCTCAGCTCCTCCCATTCCTCCTCCTCCTCTTCTTCAGCTCCATCTCCCTCCTCGCTGTATGAGACAGAATAGGAATGAAATCTCTATGATAAATCAGTCTTATATTCTGGGGGCAGATAATATGGAGACTGGGGGGAAGGGATTGGAGGACACTTGTTCTAGATTATTCTAGAACTTCATGGGATAAAGGAAATGTTCTATACTCACGTGTTATCAAACAGGTCAAAGAATCGTAACATTCTTACTGTTGTTATCCTAAAAGAGAAACACAGCGCTGGTAACTGGAACTGCCCTACACGATCCTCCCATATACCCCTTATGTCCCCCCATATACCCCTCATGTCCCCGATATACCCCTTATGTCCTCTATATACCCCTCATGTCCCCCATATACCCCTTATGTCCTCTATATACCCCTCATGTCCCCCATATATCCCTTATACTCCCCATATTCTATGTATCTCTGATGCCCCCCATGTACTTACCCCTCTTCGTTACCCCCTGCTTATAAGGTTATAGCAGTATATAGAATAATAGTATGGTATAATTACCGTATTGGGCCGCCTAATGCCCTGATCGTCCACCACCAGCGCCTGTTAGGAGAATATGATGGGACACGTGATATATACAGGTCAGGATACAATGTGATGTCATTATACATGAGCACAGAGGCAGCCAATCACATCACTTATGTATAAGACCCCCGGCTCCTCCATGTCCTCGGCCTCCCCATTTCTCTACACAATGAGAAGATTGATCAAAGCTACAGGAAGGTGAAGGGGGAGGCCGCCATTAGTCTAAAGCCGATTGGACAATATACAATGTGATCTGATTGGTTGCTACGGGCAACAGCTTCATTTCTTTATTTGTTCCATTCTAGGTAAATCAGTAAAATAAATGGGGGGTGTATCGGGGCCTGGGGGCAGTTTTCTTGTGTACAAGCCCTGAAATAATCACAATTATTAGTGAACCCCCAGTAGTTACGATTATTTCCCCCTCTCATTTACTCAAGATTATTTACCCCCCTTGATGGTATGATAAATCCCCCCCAATGACTTGTCTCATCATATGCTGTGACCTGTGCCCTGATAACTTACCTCATCTCTGCAGACTCCCATCCTTCATCCTCAGTGTTATCATCCTCTTCCTCCTCCATCACCTCCTCAATCTCTTCCTCGATGTTCTCCTCCCTCACCTCCTCCCTCACCTCCACCTCTTCCTCGTCCTCCATCCTATAAGTACATAAGACAGTGAGTGTCCAGGACCTTCTCTATGGTTGCTACAGGTGGAGACATGATGGACATCAGACATTAGTGGCCAAGAGAAGGAAAGTCTCACTTACTAAACCTTTATAACCAGATCTCATCCCCGGGACCTGAAGACCTGGAGATCCCTCTTCATTACTTCTCTCACTCCCCCTCCTGCACCGGTACTAGATCCCAATCTATAGCCATCTCTATGGACCTGCACAGAACCCGAGACCCTCAGTATAACCCCCCATGTAAGTGCCCCCAAGATCTATCCTGTTATACAAGGCCCTGTCCCATCCAGACCAGGAGCCTCATCTATAGCTTATCCTATAACTGCATCATCTGTCTCCAACTGTCTCACAGGTTATGGGAACTTCTGGGTAATCTATAGGATTATGGGAACTTCTGTGTAATCTATAGGATTATGGGAGCTTCTGGGTAATCTATAGGATTATGGGAACTCCTGGGAAATCTATAGAGTTATGGGAACTTCTGGGTAATCTATAGGATTATGGGAACTTCTGGGAAATCTATAGGATTATGGGACCTTCTGGGACATCTATAGGATTATGGGAACTTCTGGGTAATCTATAGAGTTATGGGAACTTCTGGGAATCCTATAGACATTGGCATCACCTATGAGACTGTAGGATATAACATGTAACCATGGGGTCTCCCGGAAAACCATATAATATACAGGGTTAATAGAAAATAAATTACAGTAATGAGCTGATAAACCTAACAATGGTAACCATGGAGACCCATAATACAATATAGAATAGGGGGACATTCTGTTTCCCATTATCCCTTCCATTCTCCATATATATCAGTAACATATAGGAACCTATAGCAGAATAATTCCCAATATACAGCTGATAGTCACCACTAGGGGGCACTCTGTACATATGGATTTATACAGGTACGATCATACTACATGGCAGCTGTATACACTGAGCTCCCCCTGGTGGTGACTATAGGAAAACCCTTAATGTAAAGAGACAGATTGTTACTTACCACAAACTCAATCTCACTCACTAGCACCAAATCTGTAACAGAGGAGAAGTAAAGAAATGGCCATTACTGATAAGTAGGAGACAAGATAGAAGAGAATGAAGGCCACAACAGGAGCTCAGGACACCGGGGACTTACCTCAATCTCCTACAACAAACCCTCAGAGGCTTCTAAGTTCTGCAGCTTCTTATATACCCGCGTGATGTCATAACGCGGGGGGAGGAGCCAGGAGATCAACATTCCGTCACATTCTATATTCAATAAACTTTATTTATATTACATGTGTTAGTAACAAGTTATATAGATAATAATCACAGGAGGGAGGATTCTGGGGATTTATATAAACAGCGAGAGCTATCAGTGCGCTGCTGCTTGTTGTATCCGGCTTTAGAAGGAAAAATTGGGGGACACTTTTTTAAAAAATTTGTTAACCAAAAAAAGTGGGGTCCTCCTATTTTTCCATCTATAGCCGGACACAACAAGCAGCATTG
This sequence comes from Engystomops pustulosus, assembly GCA_019512145.1. Taxonomy (NCBI): domain Eukaryota; kingdom Metazoa; phylum Chordata; class Amphibia; order Anura; family Leptodactylidae; genus Engystomops; species Engystomops pustulosus. The sequence goes on from CM033647.1 coordinate 2,055,019, forward strand.
AGCGGATAGCACTTGGCTGTCACACGCCGCAGTTATTGGCCCCTGGCAGCCTAATCCTGCAACTACCTGCCCCCCGGTGCCCCACCATCACCTCAGATAGTCGGGTACAGACGATACCCAGCTCTTCCCCTGGTGACACGGTGGGCCAGGGTAATTATTTGGTAATTCCTTTCTGGCTAGCACTAAGCCCCGCCTCAGTAATGGTCGCCGCCTATAAGATAGAGAACATTACTGCGGTAATAAAGTGGTGAAAAATCTTTTTTATTGAAATAAAATCTCCCCCAGATCCTGTGTGACCATTGTATTTTATTTATTAAGTAATAATCAGGGACAATCATGGCCAACATTAAGAACATTTTTCTCGTATGAAACGCATTGGACATGATTGTCGCTATGGCGGGCATACCGCTGTGTGAATGTACCCTAACTCCACATTAAGGCACTTTAGTTAGGATACATAATCATAGCCGTAACATTATCCCCATCAACCATTATTAACTAAACACAGCTATAAGAAATTATGACACAAGATTCCTATTGGGCAGAAAAGGTCACAGCTATTTATTGCTGATAAACTCAATTATTACTATTTTAATATTCTCATAATCAACCACAATCTCGCTATGGGTAGGCAAAGTGGGCATTTGCCCAGTGCCCCCTGAAACTCTTCTTTCAAATGAATGTAGAATTGAGTTTCTAGGTGCCAGGGATCCAGAGATATTCAGGTTTAAATTGAGAATATCTGGTGCTATTTTTATATATAGAAATCACTCCCGACGGCAGTATAACAGTTAATATCTCTGTCTTCCCGACACTTAGAAGTCTCAGAGTCCAATTTAGACTCATATAAAAGATTAGACTCTCTTCTTTCATAGGAAAAAAGAAGTGAGGTTCTATGTGTCACAGAGCCAGAGATACAGCCCCCTGAAGTGTATCCCCCCCTCCAGGATTCTTAGCCATCAGGCTGCAGGGAGAGTTTGCTGCACACAGGAGCTGCTGCACCCAGTGGGGGAATTCTGCCATGAGGCGAGTTGAGCATCTCGCCTCAGGCGTCGCACTTCCTGCTTGACGAGGGGGCAGCACCGTGCTCCCACTCCCCGACAGCCGGCACCGAGTTCCCTGCCGGCACCGTGTGCCTGACCCCCACTGCCGCTGGACAGGACCACGTTGCAGCCCTCTGTCCAGGACCATGCTCCCCGCTGGCACTGTGCGCCCGCCCCCGCTGCTCCCTGCTGCTTCCGGCACTCCAGTGCTCTGTCTAGCTCCATGCTTCCGGCCGCTGGCCGACACTCCCACCCCTGCATACCTCCGCTCCTGCCCCCCACACTCCGCCGCTCCCCCTGCTGCTCTCGCTCTCGCTCCCGCGGTCCCGGCTCCACTCCACCCAACCTAGGCTCCCGGCTCCACTCCACCCAACCTAGGCTCCCGGCTCCGACTCCGCTCGCGCGGTCCCAGCTACACTCCCCCCAATGAAAGCGACCGCTCTCCCCCCCCCAAACCCTCGCTCCTGGCCTGAAACCGCCACTGCTGGACAAGGCAGCAAACGAAAGGTAATGGTATTTTATATTTGCATATATATATATATATATATATATGTATGCGTGTGTGTGTGTGTGTATATATGTATGTGTGTGTATATATGTGTGTATATATGTATATGTGTGTGTGTATATGTGTATATGCTTGTGTGTGTATATGTTTGTGTGTGTATATATATATGTATATGTGTGTGTGTGTATATGTGTATGTGTACATGTGTATATTTGTGTTTGTATGTGTATATGCTTGTGTGTGTATGTGTATATGCTTGTGTGTGTATATGTGTATATGCGTGTGTGTGTATATATGCATTTGCGTGTGTGTGTGTATATACGAATATGTGTGTGTGTGTGTGTATATATATATATATAATGTATATGTGTGTATATTTGCTATATGTATGTGCAGTGTGTGTATATGGTGTATCTACTGTTTGTATATGTGTATATATGCTGTATGTATATGCTGTATTTGTAATATTTATCAGGACTTCTATTTTGTACTACATGGCGGTACGCTGTATGCATTTTATACTAAATGGGGGGGGGCACTGTATGCATTTTATACTACATAACGGTATGCTATATCTATCTTATTCTACATGGCGGCAGGCTGTATGCATTTTATTCTACATGGTGGTACCCTGTATGCATTTTATTCTACATGGGGGTACGCTGTATGCATTTTATTCTACATGGGGGTACGCTGTATGCATTTTATTCTACATGGCGGCATGCTGTATGCATTTTATACTACATGGCGGTACTCTGTATGCATTTTATACTACATGGCGGTACGCTGTTTGCATTTTATGCTACATGGTGGTACGCTGTATGCATTTTATACTACATGGTGGTACGCTGTATGCATTTTATACTACTTGGTGGTACGCTGTATCTATCTTATCCTACATGACGGCAGGCTGTATGCATTTTATTCTACATGGTGGTACGCTGTATGCATTTTATACTACATGGTGGTACACTGTATGCATTTTATACTGCATGGCGGTACGATATGCTTTATCTATCTTATACTATATGGCGGCACGCTGTATGCATTTTGCATTACTTTATTTTTACACCAAACCAATATGATGGATCTGGTCCTGACATTCCCCGATATATTACATATATTGGGGGGGGGGGGGGGGTTTGCGGGGGGCGTCTCTCTATGGCTCGCCTCAGGCAGCAGACAGGCTTGGTACACCCCTGGCTGCACCTCACAGATAATGGAAATAAATAACACTTTATATGTTACTACATTCTGATAAGGGATAATATCAACTAATATCCAGAACTATCTAAGAACATACTTTCTCTCTTATTGCCTTTTATTTCGTGAGTTTTTTTTCAAAAATTGACTGATACGATGTATATTCGATCCTCTCCGCCTAATGTCGCTACATATTAACACTGTGATGTGAAGGTAAATATTTTCTGTTTGGAGCACATTCTTTGCCATGAAAGTCCAATTTTAAGTATTTTTTTATAAAATGTTTCAGTTATAATCAAAATTGCATGAAGGCGCCTCTGTCTATAAACTCTTTAATGCAATTTTGAAAACGCGGAAAGTGTCTGCTTTCAGAAAATATGTGCTTTGTTGCTGTTTACATTAATTCTTTTTACTGTAATTTCGTTTTTATTTGTAAATGTCAAAATTGTAAAAATTGCTCTGGTCAATAACGCGACAAAATATCCAGAAATGCCGGGCGGTGAAAGGGTTAATACCCCTGGGCTGAATTCCCGGATGAAGATGCTTATTATCTGTCTCCTGTCTAGTTATCTATCTCCTTTAATCTGCCCATTTATATACAGGCGGTCCCCTACTTAAGGACACCCGACTTACAGACAACCCATAGTTACAGACAGACCCCTCTGACCTCAGGTGAAGCTCTCTGAATGCTTTACTATAATCCTAGATTGCAATAATCAGCTGTAAGGTGTCTGTAATGAAGCTTTATTGATAATCCTTGGTCCCATTACAGCAAAAAATTGTCACTGGAGCCAAAATTTTTTTGGTCTGGATCTACAATTATAAAATATACAGTTTCAACTGACATACAAATTCAACTTAAGAACAAACCTCCGGACCCTATCTTGTACGTAACCCGGGGACTGCTTGTATATCGCTTTTTCTCTATCTCTTTATTAGTCAATCTTCTATTTCTCTCCTCCTGTATTTATCTCTCTTATCCATCTCCTGTATTTATCATCTACTTTATATTCTGCATCTAGAAATCTCTATCATCTTTCCTATTTAACTTCTATCATAATAATTATAATTAATTAGTCCTTTATTTATATAGTGCACACAGATTACGCAGCGCTCCCCCAAGCTTCCCAAATCAGTCCCTGTCCCCAATGTATGTTTTTGGAGAGTGGGAGGAAACCGGAGGACCCGGAGGAGACTCACGCAAACATGGAGAGAACATCCAAACTCTTTGCAGCCATTGACCAGCGCTGCAGGGCTGTAGTGCTAACCACTGAGCCCCCGTGTTGCCCATCAATCTCCCTATCATCTATCTCCTATAAAATTCTCCCATATTACAGTTTGTGTTACTAAAGGAGCCTCTTACTGACTGTGACTGTGAGGCCCCACTTTTAGTTTTGCCCAGGGCCCCACTTTGTCTAGAACTGGACCTGACAACAAGCAATGGTGTAGTCTCCGTTAATGATTGGTTACGGTGGTGGTTCTTCTAACAAACTCGGGGTCATGAGCTTATTTTTAGTTTATCCTGCATCCACATGTCAATGTAACCTTTTTATATGGATGCACAGGGGCATGGCAAGGCCTGTTCTCCCCTGAAGACCTCAGTCCCTGCGCTGCGCTCCTCCCTGCTCCTGCATCCTGCACATAACATAGAGCTGCTGCAACCAGACACAGGAGGCTCCGCCCCCACTGCACTGCCCGGGCCTGAAACATGGAGGAAGATGAGGTGGGTGCTGGAAGGTTGGTTTGTACATTGTGAGTGGGGGAGGGGAGCTTGCATATTGTGGGGGGGGGGGGGGGGGGGGTGGTTGGGGGGGGGTTCAATAAGTCCCCGTGTTTGGTGACAGAGGGCGTTCCTGAGGGAAGTTGGTGTTATCATCGTGTGCTGCCATCTATCAAACGAAGGCAAAACAAATTGCAGATTGATTGGTTAGTTTGGATTTGGCAGCCATTTGAGTAAGAAGTGTTTCGTGATTTTCGATAAGATGGAAAAAGAGCAGGATCGTTCGGTGATTCGATTTTTGTTTTTGGATATGAAAAAATGTGAGGAGATAAAAGCAAAGTTGGATGCTGTTTATGGGGACACTTTGCCATCCATGACCACAGTTAGATATTGGTTCAACGATTTTCAACATGGGCGAACGTCCATTTTTGATGAGGAGTGACCAGGACGCCCGGCAGACGCGGTTACCGAGGAAACCATTCAAAAACTCCACGACATGAAACTCAATGATCGACGAACGAATGTGCGCGAAGTAGCAGAGGCCGTAGGTGTGCCGACCAGAACGGCAATTAATATTTTACATGATAAGTTGGCAATGAAAAAATTGTCTGCTCGATGGGTGCCCATGGTGGACAACAAGCGGCTGGTAACTTCGGAGCAGTGTTTGGAGCAATTTAAGCGAGATCCGAAGGAGTTTTTGCGTCGAGTTGTAACCGTTGATGAAACCTGGATTCCTCATAACACACCAGAAACTAAGCAACAATCAACTGCATTTCTCCCAGTGAATCTGCTCCAAAGAAGGCGAAGACGGTCCCACCGGCCGGAAAAGGTAATGGGGAAGATTTTTTTGGGATGCGAACAGCGTCATCCTCATGGATTTTTTTAGAAAAAGGAAGAACGATCACTGGACAATACTACAGTGAATATTGGACTGTTTCGACAAAAAATTGAAGAAGACACGGCCGCATTTGTCGAAAAAGAAGGTGCTGTTTCACCAACGCACCAGCACATTCATCCGGAGTTGTCGCCACCAAACTGCATGAATTGTGTTATGAATTGCTGACGCATCCCCCGTATTCACCCGATCTGGCTCCCTGCGACTTTTTATTGTTCTCTAACATGAAGAAATGGCTACCGGGAATTTTTTTTTAGCTCAAACGAGGAAGTCATCACCAAGACAGAGGCGTATTTTGGAGAGTTCCACAAATCCTATTTTTTGGAGGGGTTAAAAAAATGGCAGGGGAGGGGGACTTTTATATTGTGAGTGGGGGAGGGGGCTTATAAACTGTGAGAGGGGGGGGGGGGCTTGTATATTGTGAGTGAGGTAGAGGGGAGCTTGTATCCCTAGGTCCCATTCATCCCCAGGCCTAGTCGAACTCTCTGCGACATGATCGTTGCACCTCCATCCTCCCCCCACTCACAACATATAGGGCGCGTTCACATGTGGCGTTTTGGGGATGTGTGAAAGAAGAAAAACAACTTTCAAACAAGCCAAATGCATGGGAAAATGTAAAACAATTGTGTTTAAAACTGCATTCCCAAAACACCTCATATGAATACACCCTGAGTGGAGACTGCTGCTGGTGATCTTATTGAGCGGATGCTGCTGGATGTTTTGTTGAGTGGAGGCTGCTGCTGGACATTTTATAGAGTAGAGGCTGCTGCTGGACATTTTATAGAGTGGAAGCTGCTGCTAGATATTTTATAGAGTGGTGGCTGCTGCTGGACATTTTATAGAGTGGAGGCTGCTGCTGGACATTTTATAGAGTGGAAGCTGCTGCTGGACATTTTATAGAGTGGAAGCTGCTGCTGAACATTTTATAGAGTGGAAGCTGCTGCTGGACATTTTGTTGAGTGGAAGCTGCTGCTGGACATTTTGTTGAGTGGAAGCTGCTGCTGGACATTTTATAGAGTGGAAGCTGCTGCTGGACATTTTATAGAGTGGAGGCTGCTGCTGGACATTTTATAGAGTAGAAGCTGCTGCTGGACATTTCAGTGAGAGGAGGCTGCTGTTGGACATTTTGTTGAGTGGAGGCTGCTGCAGGACACTACGTATAAGGTGTAGGATTACGGAACTGTGTGTGCATTGTACAGTGTACAAGTGTAGTGTGCATGACGGGGTGGCAGCGCAATTTTCGGTATATGGGGGCCCCGATCAAATATTTGCATTAGAGCCACTGCCGTCTTGTTACGCCACTGTGGAGGGGGGCCTGTTTGTGTTCTGAGGGGAGGCTTATTTGTTGTCAATGGGGGAGGGGAGTATGTGAATTGGCATTGTGGGAGATTACCAGGTGCTGGTTACTGGTTCTATGGAAACACATTTGCGATCGGGCCAAGCTGGGGCCACTTTTATATATTTTTTCCAGGGCCATCTTAAATTTCCAGTCCGCCTCTGGATGGGGACCTATTTGTTCAGACTTTAGGAAAAAACACTTAGACCATATATAGTAGAAAATAACTATTTAATTTAAATATTGACATAAGGCATAGGTACATCACCATTTTTCGGCTAGCATGCCGTAGTCCATTGTAGCGAGTCCACGCTCAAACTTTTAGCTTACTGGCTTTACTGGCGAACCGAACGACTGGACTGAGTCTCGTGTGACATTTCGGAGGAAGAACCTTCTTCTTCTGACATGCGCAGTGATGACAGAGAACGGACTTATATACCGTATGTAGTAATAAGCTAGTAAACATAGTTAAACATTAAGTATACATATAGGGTATGCGTTCTGTCATTATGATACATACAACAAATTTAATAGTTTACAAAAACACATTAAAATTACATTGTTCATTAAGACCTCTCGGATATAAAGTATCCATTTTAGTGATCCAGTACACCTCACGTTGGAGGAGTCTAGATCTTGATTCGTTACTTTGTGTAACTTCTTCTAGTATTAGCCAGCGGATATCGCTAGCATTATGTTTAAAGAGAACCTACCACCACGATTCTACCTATAAAGGTAGATCGGGTGGTAGGTGGATGTAAGGGACGTGAGGATAGCTCTTTTTAGCTCTCTTTTGGTACACTTTATTGAGCTGATATGTAAATTTCGTTATGCGGCTACTGGGGCGTGGAGTAGCCGGCACGAGGCTACACAGCGCGGCTACTCCACGCCCCAGTAGCCACATTACTCCTCCTACCCGGTTGCGTGCGGCGCACAGCTCCTCGTAGCTGCGCGCCCTCGTCCGACAAGCCGGCTACTGCGCATGCGCAGTAGCTCCGGCCTCGGAGCTGGGACTGCTCAGCCAGCATTCTGCGCATGCGCAGAACGCCATCATGCCGGAAGAGGGCGCGCAGCTACATGTAAAAAATCCCTTGATTTGGATCTCGTTGCCTTTGTGGGGGTGATGAACCACTTCCCCTTTAATAATACCTGAGCAATTCTGACAAGATAAACATGGATAAGTTCCATTTTCCTTTGCCGCAATGAAAGCTTGACGAGTTTTTTTCCTTTCTGTAATGTCTGATCGAGTCAGGTGGTTGGCTAATGATCTACCTTTCTTATATATAAATTTAGGGGTATTTTTGAATAGTATCCCCTATTTTGGGTCATGGGACAGTATTGACCAATTCTTTAAGATAGATCTTTTAATCAATTTGGCATGTCTATCATATTTTGAAATAAATGAAAAGTGATCTTTAACTTTTTTAGATTTCGGTAGTCGGATATCTTTCCTGGGTATTTGGGCTACTTCTAGTCCTACTTTTCCTACTTCTTCACTGGGATACCCTCGCTCTACGAATTTTTTAACTAGTTTTTGTCTGTGTATTTCGTATTCTTCTTCGTTACTACAAATTCTGCGAGCTCGTATAAACTGACCTTTAGGAATCCCTCTAAATGTTTGTGGGGCATGATAACTATCGAAATTTAACATGTTATTGCGATCAGTTTCTTTTGTATGTGAAGTAGTTATGAATTGATCCTCAAGTTTTTTTTATTTCAACATCTAGATAGTGTAACCTTTGGGTATTTTTCTCAGCAGAGAATTTGATAAGAGGATGGCATTGATTAAGATATGTAATGAACTCATCCAGGCTCGTTTCAGAGTCTTTCCATAACAGGCAGACATCATCCACATATCTTGTCCAGAACGAAATGGACTCTTTCCATAGGCTCTTATGCACGAACTCATCCTCAAAATACGCCATAAAAATATTAGCGTAACTTGGAGCCACAGGGGCCCCCATGGAGGATCCCTGTAGCTGCAAGTAAAACTCTTCTCCAAATCTGAAATAATTTTTTTCCAGGACAACATCGAGCAGGGGTCATGATGAATTTAATGGGGGTCATTTACTAAGGGCCCGATTCGCGTTTTCCCGACGTGTTACCCGAATATTTCCGATTTGCGCCGATTGTACCTGAATTGCCCCGGGATTTTGGCGCACGCGATCGGATTGTGGCGCATCGGCGCTGGCATGCGCGCGGCGGAAATTGGGGGGCGTGGCCGAACGAAAACCTGATGTATTCGGAAAAACCGCCGCATTTAAAAACAGAAAATGTGTCGCTTGGGAAGCGCTTACCTTCACTTGGTCCAGCTCGGTGTATTCCGGCACGTTCAGATACTTTTCAGCACAGCAGCGCCACCTGGTGGACGGCGGAGGAACTACCTTCATAAATCCCGTCCGGACCCGAATCCTGTGCAGAGAACGCACCGCTGGATCGCGAATGGACCGGGTAAGTTAATCTGCCCCAATGTCTCTATTGTTCAGAGAACTGTCTTTCTTTAGAGCTTCGGAGACTGCAAGCGTTCCTTCTTCTAAACTAAAGAGTTATTTTCTACTATATATGGTCTAAGTGTCTTTTCCTAAAGTTTGCATATACCCCAAGCGTGAGAGGCTTGGTTGATTAGACCAGTGTCCACACTCTGTAAACAAATACCGGAGCGTTTTGTCATATAGACCTATTTGTTCAGCCCTTGCTGCCATTACAATCATCGCCATCCTGCCTTTACATTAAAATTGTAAGTATAAATCATCAATATTGGTATAAATTTTTACAATTTCATTGCCAAATCAGGTCCAAAATTGTAGAATTGGGGTGAATTCACTGAATGGCAGGTCTGTTTCGGAAACTGAAATTAAGGGTGATGCCACACATGGCGTTTTTGGTCCGTTTTTTAAGCCCACATCCGTTTTTGACCGTCTACCATGCGTTTGACTGGTTACAACCTGTTTAACATGCATGGTTAAAACCGGACTAAAAACGCCTTCTATTTTTCTGAATGTAATTGTTTTGGAGGCAAGAAGATGGATTCGTTCATCATTCATGTAAATGAGATAATCACAGAATTATCAGCCGTACAGAAATACCCCATGAGTCCAGGGGGGGGGGGGTAGGTTTCACCCGTAGTCTACCCTGGAGGCACCTTATGTAACGATGATCCTCTAACTGTTCTGTCATAGGATTAACAAAATCTCCTAAAAAACCTGTTTGTCAGGAATCCTCGCTCAGCATGAAGTCCATTCATTACTCTTATAAAACTTTTCCCCTTTCGAAAAAAAAATCCTAATCCTCAGATCCCACATGTGATGTAATGGGCATTACACAAGGATCCCGGGCTTGTTGGGCAGACAGGTTGGGCTCTGTTCACATCTTATCTGATTCCTCTGACACACGCCATTATAGAACATTACATACATCTTCAATTCTTTGTGATTTAAATACAAAAATAATTATGATTTTTTTTTTGTAATTAAAGCTTTGGGAGTAAAGGAAATAGCGCTGCTGCCTTGCTGCCTTTGCTGTGCTATTTCCGTAATTCTTGGTTAACTCTATGGGAATTACAAAAACAGCATAAAATAACCAAGCACAGCTGATTGGTTGTAAGAAGAGCTACATGATCACCGGATCGCCTCTAATTTATTCACTCCTCCTCAGTCGTGCGGTCCCGCCTGGTCCCTGACATCACAGCCTCTCTGCAATGTGAGCTGGTGGGAATAGGAGGAACCAGGCTGAACTTGTATCATAATGGAGGACTGAATACATTATGAACCAAGGTGCTCAGAGGTGCTACGGCCTTAACTGACACTGTGGGGCATATTTATCGTGCATATCGGGCATATTTATGAGAGCCCCGGCGCTGCTCTTGTGCAGTGCAATACATCAAGAGGCTGAAATAGTTTTAACTATTTTTATTTCTCATTTGTATCTGGACAAGGAACAAACTCCTCAGTGGGATCTACACAATATAACCGGAAGGGACTGATACAACTTTTCAGGTACTACAATAATCTAAGCATTGAAATAAAGCAATAAAATAAAAAATATGTTAATAAATGATACATTTGCGTTATTTCTTGTACTCTTGTGATTTTCAAGTTTTCTGTGAAATGTTGAAAGGTTGGACTTTAAAACAAAAACAGAACAGAGAGGATGGATTGTTCTTAGAAATGACATGGAATTACTATGAAGATGGATTTGGGAATCTCAATGGGCCCATGTCCCCAATGTTGTCTATCGTGCCCGGTACGGTAAACACAATGGGGGTCATTTACTAAGGGCCCGATTCGCGTTTTCCCAACGTGTTACCCGAATATTTCCGTTTTGCGCTGATTTTCCCTGAATTGCCCCAATATTTTGGCGTACGCGATCGGATTGTGGCGCATCGGCGCTGGCATGCACGCGACAGAAATCAGGGGGCGTGACCGAACAAAACCCAACGGATTTGGAAAAACCGCCGCATTTAAAAAGAAAAAAGTGTCGCGGGACTCGCGCTTACCTTTACCAGGTATAGGCCGGTGAACTTCAGTGCATTCCGGCGGGCCTCGGGGAACTTCAGCGCAGCAGCGCCACCTGGTGGACAGCGGAGGAACTACCTTAGTGAATCCCGTCCGGACCCGAGTCCACCGCAGAGAACGCGCCGCTGGATCGCGAATGGACCAGGTAAGTAAATCTGCCCCAATGTGCTCACCGTACCGTGGCCACAAAAAAGATAGAGCCGTAAGCACGCCCGTGCGCTACTATCCTCTATAGAGAGGGGAGGGACGAGCAGCGCTCGCTTCTCCTAGTCTCCGGCGCTCCCAACGTGTGCCCAAGATGTGTGAAAATTTCCAGGATCATTCAAGAACTTAGTCTATGGAAAGAAACTACGGAGTCCAAAGCTCCAATCCAATCTAGTATTTGGCAACCATTCTGTGGATGGGGTATCAATATTTTAAGGATAACGATATCCCTTTGATGGTGCTGGTCTAGGGCTTCACTTCAGACCTAGATACAGCCAAGTGGCCAAATCAGTTTTTTAGGGGGTGGGGTTTTGGTACCAAATTCAGTTCCTACTTAAAGGAAACCAACCAACCAAAAAACCTAGAAATCCTCACCTCCGCTTCTCTTCATCTTGATCCTGGCGCTGTCCCTAGCTAGTCTTGACACGCGGGGATCACTTAGAAAAGAAACTTAAAATTAGCAGCCCGAAACATGGGGATAAGATGTCCGGCGCTCCGGGCTGCTAATAATGGACACCCCTGCACCTCCCTTCCCCGCAGCATTGGAAAGGGAGGTGCGAGGGTTTGCATAATTAGCCCAGAGCACCGGACATCTTGTCCCTATGCTCCAGGCTGCTGATTATACATTCCCTTTCTAGGTGATCCCGGCGTTTCAAGACTAGCACCGTACAGCGCCGAAAGAGGATCAGGGGTGAGTATTTATAGTTTTTTTTTGTTTTTTCAAATGGTTGATTTTTTTAAAACTCTGGTTGATCAGTCATTAATCTTTAATAAAGTCACCGTTTATTGACTCCTAGTCAAGGGCCGCGCTATATGGACATCCATTGAGCCAATAACCGTTCACGATGATATAGTGAGAGAAGTAATCTCAGAGTTACTCTTATTAATGGTATATTTGTAATATCTGTCTCTTGTAGCTGTGATCTCGCGGATATATTTCTTAGCAAGACATTATTTATCTCTATAGGTGAACACTGGCTCGGGGTGAACATTGCTGACACAGCAGAAAGACAAACCCACCAGACTATATATCAGTATTGGGGACTTATGCAGCGTTATATACACACCACATCATGATACTTTAATACAGTCATTTTTCACTTTATTTCCATTGATTTCCATGCACAGTATTTACATGATGTTTTAAAGTTGAATAGTGTCAGAGACTCAGATATCACTACATTTCTCATCATGGATTCAGGAGCTTATGCTTCTCTCTTATACATCCTGCAGAAGCACGTAGATTAATGTTTCACTGTGAATCTTCTCCCTCAAGGTTATGAAGCCACCTTTCTCATACTTCCATGTTATACAGAGATGCTGCATCAAGAGAGAAAAGAAGACGTAACATGTATAAAACCTGCAATACACAGAAATATATATAATACTGCCCCCTATTTACAGGAATATAACTACTACAATACTGCCCCTATGTACAAGAATATAACTAATATAATACCGCCCCCTATGTACAAGAATATAACTACTATAATACTGCCCCTATGTACAAGAATATAACTACTATAATACTGCCCCCTATGTACAAGAATATAACTACTATAATACTGCTCCGGCCCCTCTGTACAAGAAATAACTACTACTATAATACGGCCCCCTATGTACTGGAATATACACTACTATATTACCTTTCACTACCCCCTATGTACCCGAATATAACTCTATAAATACTGCTCCCTATGTACAGGAGTATAACTACTATAATACTGCCCCCTATTACAGAATATAACTACTATAATACTGCCCTCCTATGTACAAGAATCTAACTCATAATACTGCCCCCTATGTACAAGAATATAACTCCTATAATCCTAGCCAAAATACTGCCTCCTAATGTTACACGAATATAACTACCTATAATACTGCCCCCATATGTACAGGAATATAACCTATATACTGCCCCCTATGTAACAAGAATATAACTACATAAGCTACTGCCCCCTATGTACAAGAATATAACTAACTATAATACTGCCCCCTATGTACAAGAATATAAGTACTATAGATCTGCCCCCTATGTACAGAATTAACTACGTAATACTACCCCCAAACCCCTATGTACAGGTATATAACTCCTAAAGGACTCCTTGCCCCCTATGTAAGAATATAACTCGTATTATACTACCCTGGCCCTTGTACAGGAATTACGACGATATACTGCCCCCTATGTACAGGAATATAACTTACTATACATACTGCCTCCTAGTACAAGGAATATTAACTACTATAAATCTACTGGCCCCCGATGTACCATCAATATTAACTAATATAATACTACCCCCTATGTACAAGAATATAACTACTACCTATACTGCCCCCCCTATTTACAAGATATAACTACTATAATAATCTGCCCCCTATGTACAAGACTAGAACTACTATAATACTGGGTCCCTATGTTAACAAGAATAATAACTACTATAAGACTGCTCTGCTTCCATGTACAGGATTATAACACTATAATACTGCTCTCTCCTATGTAGAGGAGTAAACACTATATACCTGCCCCGCCCTATGTACAAGAATATAATACTATAATACTGCCCCCTATGTGCCGGAATTTAACTACTATAACACTGCCCCCTATGGTACAGAGTAAAACTTATATAAAACACTGCCCACTATGTAACAAGAGTATATCGACTATAATAATACTGCCCCCTATGTCAGGAATATACCTACTATAACTGCCCCTATGTACAAGAATAAACTACAATAATACTGCCCCCTATGTACAAGAATATACCTACTAAAATCTGCCCCCATGTAAGGAATTAAACTACTATAACTACTAACTGCCCCCTATTTACAAGACTAGAACTACTATATACTGTCCCTATTTACAAGATATACTACTATAAATACTACAACGGCTTCCCTATGTACAGGAGTATAACTACTATAAAATACTGCTTCCCTAGTGTAGAGAGGTAATAACTCTATAATACTGCCCCCATGTACAAGGAATATAACTACTAATAATACTGCCCCCCTAGGTGCAGGAATATAAACTACTTAACACTGCCCCCTATGTACAAGAGTATCACTAACTATAACACTGCCCCCTATGTACAAGAGTATAACTATAATACTTACTGCCCCTATGTACAAGATAAACTACTATAATACTGCCCCCTGTACAAGATATAACTACTGATAACTCAGCCCCCTATGTACAAGAATATAACTCTATAATACTGCCCACCCCCTATGTACACAGAATATCAACTACTATAAAAACTGCCCCCCTATGTACAGAATCATACTAATATACTCCCTATGACGATAATACTACTGCATCTGCACCCCTATGTACCAAGAATATAATACTATAATTACTGGGCCCCCTATGTACAGGAATATAACTACTATCATCATTATGCCCCCTATGTTACAATATATACTAACTATAACCTGCCCCCTATTGACAAGATATAACTACTATAATACTGCCCGTATGTACAAATAACGAGCTATAACTACTATAACTGCCGCGGCCCTAAGTACAGGAATATAACTACTATATAATGCCCCCATGTACACGAATATAACTACTATAATACTGCCCCCATGTACAGAACATAAACTACTATAATAATAACTGCCCCCTATGTGACAAGAATATAACTACTATATACGCCCCCTATGTACAAGAATATAACTCTAACCCTATAGATATAACTTAATCGTCCCCTATGTACAAGAATATACTAACTCTAAGTAATACTGCGCCCTATGTACAAAATAGACTACTATAATATGCCCCCTATGTACAAGAATATAACTACTATATACTGACTGCCCCCTATGTACAAGAATAACACTAGCTATAATACTCTGCCCCCTATGTACAAGATATAACTACTAATAATACTGCCCCCTATCAGATAAACTACTGCAACTGCCCCTATGTTACAAGAATATAACTACTCTATCTACTACATCACCCCCTATTTTTGCCCCTATGTACAAAGAATTAACGATACTATAATACTGTCCCCCTATTACAAGAATATCACTACTATCGAAGACTGCATCCCCTGATGTACAAGAATTAACCTACTATAATAGCGCCCCCTATGTACAAGAATTACAACTACTATATCTACGCCCCCTATGTACAAGAATTAAATACTATAATTACTGCCCCACCCTATGTACCAGAATATAACTCTACTATAATATACATACCCCCTATTACAAGGAATATACAACTATCTGCAATACTCCCCTATGTACACAATATAACTAACTATAATACTGCCCCTATGTACAAGGATATAACTACTATACTACGCTCCCCTATTGTACAAGAACAACTCTATAATACTCTGCTACTCCCCTATTTACAAGAATAGAACTACTATATAACTCTACTGCCACCCTATGTACAAAAATAAACGTCTATAATACTGCCCCCTATGACAAGAATATAACTACTATAATGCTGCCTCCTATGTACAAGAATATCACCTACTATAATATCCCCTGTACCATAAATCTCGCCCCCTAATGTACAGAATTACACTACTATATACGCCCCAACCTATTACAAAGGAATATACACTCATAATACTAAGCCCCCTATGTAACATGAATATAACTACTATAATACAATCTTGCCCCCCTATGTACAAGAATAGACTACTATAATACTCGCCCATAGGTACAGAATATAACTAATATAATCTTGCCCCCCCCTATGTTCCAAGACTATAACTAACTATAATACTGACGCTGCCCCTCTATGTAACAAGAATATACCTACTAATATAAATCTGCCCCCTATGTACGGAAATATAACTACTATAATAAGATTCCCCTATGTACGAGAATATACACACTATAATACAGCTCCCTAGTCACAATAATACAACTACATAATACTGCCCCCTCTGGTACAATAATTAACTACTATAATACTCTGCCCCCTATGTACAAGAATATAACTACTATACTCTGCACCCTATGTACATAATATAACTAACTTAATACTGCCCCCTATGTGGGCAGGAATATAACTACTAGAAGAATGCCCCCCCTAGGTACGGATTAACTACATAATAACTAACCCCTATGTACAAAAATATAACTACTATCATACTGCCCCCGATGTACAGGAATATAACTACGATAATACTGCCCCCCTATTGACAGAATAGAAGCTACTATAAATACTGCCCCCTAATGTACAATAATATCACTACTATCATACTGCCCCCGATGTAACAAGATCATAACTATCTATAAGACTCTTCCCCCTAGTACAAGAATTAACTACTATACGCCGCCCCCTATGTACAGAATAAACAACTATAATAACTACGCGGGCCCCTAATGACAGAATCTAACTAACTATAATACTGCCCCCCTAGGTCAAGAATTACTACTATATACTGCCCTCTATGTACAGGAAATATAACTACTATAAGAACTGTCCCATATGTACAGAATATAACTACTACTATAATTACCTGTACGCCCCCCTATGGTACAGAATATAACAATCGAATACTGTACTAGCCCCCCTATGTACAGAATTAACTACTATAATCCTCGACCCCCTATGTACAAGTAATATCACTACTATAATACTGCCCC
This sequence comes from Engystomops pustulosus, assembly GCA_019512145.1. Lineage (NCBI taxonomy): Eukaryota > Metazoa > Chordata > Amphibia > Anura > Leptodactylidae > Engystomops > Engystomops pustulosus. The sequence goes on from CM033647.1 coordinate 2,072,061, forward strand.
CTATGTACACGAATATAACTAACATCATACTGCCCACCCCTATGTACAAAGACTATCATTACTATAATACGCCCCCTATGACATGAATAAACTACTATAATACTGCCCCCTATGTACACATGAATATAACTAAATATAATCTGCCCCTATGTTCCGGAATATAACTACTGATATACTGATCTCTATGTACAGACTATAACTGACTACTCTAATCTGCCCCTATGTACATGAATATAACTACAATAAATGCCCCCTATGTACAAATCTACTACTATAATACTGCCCCCCTATGTACAGAATATAACTACTATAATACGACCTAACTACCCCCTATTTACAAAATACTAAGTAACTAGCTATACATACTGCCCCCTATTTACAAGAATTAACTACTATAATACTGCCCCCTATGTACAGTAATATACTACTATATACTGCCCCCTATGTCAGATATAACTACATAATCTGATCTCGATGTACAAGACTATCTACTATCATGACTGCCCCCATATGTACAGACTATAACTACTATAATACTGCCGCCCTATGTAACAAAATATAACTACTAGACTACTCTGCCCCCTATGACAGAATATAACTACTATAATACTACCTACCCCCGAGTACAAGAATATACTATATAAACTGCCCCTATGTACAAAAGAAATAGAATACTATCCTACTGCCCTGTGTACAGGAATATAACTACTTAGACTACTTGCCCCCTATGTACAGGAATATTAACTCACTATAAATACGGCCCCCTATGTACAGTATCTACTAACTATATACTACTGGCCCCTATTGTACAAGTATAAATAACTATTATAATCTGCCCCCTAATGTACAATAATATAACTACTATAATCTCTGGAATACTGCCCCCTTATGTACATGAATATAACTACTATAATACTTGCCAAATACTGGCCCCTAAGTACAAGAATATACCTAACTATTCATACTGCCCCTATGTACCATAAGCTTACTACTATAATACTGCCCCCTATGTACAGGAATAACTACTATAATACTTGCCACTTTGTACAAGAATATAACCTACTATAATACTGGCCCCCCCTATGTACCATAATAATTCTACGAGAATACTACTGCCCCCCTATGTACAGGAATATAACTACTCTAATAACTGCCCTACTGCCCCCGCCGCCCCCTTTTGACAAGAAATACCTTACTATAATACTCCCCCTATGTACCAGAATATAACGACTATAATAACTCATGCCCTGTGTACAGGAAATAACTACTATAATACTTGCCCACTGCCCCTATTGTACACGAATATAACTAACATAATCTTGCCCCCTATGTAACAATATATCAACTACTATAATACTGCCCTTTACTACTGCCCCTTGTAGTACAGAATATATTACCTTAATCATGCCCCATTGTACCAGGAATATACTATAATACTTGCCCCTATGTGACAAGAATATAACTACTATAATCTGCCTCCCTATAATGCCCTGTACAAGGAATATAACTACTATAATACTGCCCCTATGTACAGAGAATCAACTACTTAAGACTGCCCCTATGTACAGAATATAACTCTATATACTGCCCCTATGTACAAGAATATAACTACTATAATACGCCGCCATGTACAAGATATAACTACTATAATACTGCCCCTATGTACCTAATACAACTATAATACGGCCCCTATGTACAAGAATATAACTACTATACATACCCCCTATGGTACAAGAATATAACTACTATAATACTGCCCCTATGTACAGAATATAACTACTATAATATACACTGCCCTCTATGTACAAGGAATATAACTACTATAATACTGCCCATAGTACAGAATAACTACTAAATATATTGCCCCCTATGTACAAGAATATAACTACAATAGCTAGCTGACTGCCCCCTTGCTGTGAGGACGGTATTAGCTGGAAGCCTCCCTGAGTCTCTGCCTGTCTGGAGCTAGCCCCATGGCGGGCCACCCTGGGTGGTGGATTTCCCAGGCAAATGCCCAGGCCTTCCGGCCTACTCGGGCGTGAACCTCCCACAAACTTTCCTACCATGATATTAAAATCCCAAAGTACATTTAATGACGTTGGTGGACATGATGTTTTTGTTGTGAACAAAGAGAAAGAGTTGAACTGAATACTGCGTGAAAGCAGCAGTTCTATCCCAGCGTGGATGAGCACATTGATGCACAGAGTGTGAGACAAGCAGCAGGTGCAGCCCCCCACTCTGCACCCAGACAGAGGAGAGGTCTCTGGAGATAGCCAAACCCTGGGCAGAAAAACCTGCAGCAAGGGATGGTGGTTTTCCAGCATGGCCTTCCAGGCCCCGCCCCAGGTCAGCAGAAATCCGTAAACGACTGTTACCACCCATGACACTGCTAAGTGTGACAGGCCCCTGCATTCAAGCCCCAAGCTTGGGAATGAGACGGTTGCACCAAAACCATCTGGATCGCAATGTCACCCCTACCAGCAAAGCAGGGGAAGGAGACCGCATTGTCACACCGGACGCAGATGACTGGGATACCGCCCCTGGTACGGAGGATGGGGGAGCTAAATGGGGAGCTCACTAACCATAATAAATGTGCGAGACTTGACTTAGGTTATTCACTTAGAACTGCGCACCCGAAAGCAGCACCCTGTATAACACCAACTGTCAGGGACTAGGCATAGTAGCTGGCACAGGTGGGTCAGTGATATGGACTGTGTCCTGGAGAGGATGGGACCCTGGCATGATTCTTACAGAAACCAGGAGCGCTTCTATCTCCCAGCGATGCCTAGCTGTGGACTCTGGGCCCCGGGCCCCACAGCCCAAAAGCTGGTTCCGTTCCCCCTATGGTTCCCCCACGGTTTACAACCAGGTTTCCAGGCTGCAAGCTTCTCATTTCCAGACGGGACAATCCCCATATCAGCCGCACTCTGCAGCGGTCCCAAGAGCAGTGCAATTGACCTGTAGGACCAACACAAAATGTCCAGCAGTGTCTGTTGATGGTGAGACTTTCATCTATGTTCTTGGTGTGCGGTGACCAGGAAACTCTAACTTACTTGAGACTTGGAACCTGTAGGACCTTCTGCTGTCCCTGAGGGGTCCGGGGACAGAGGGGACCCCACAGTCTATCTGTTCTGTTCAGTCCCCCGGAGCTACCTAGAGGTGGATGGGGTGCAGGGGGTGTTGCAGAATGATCTTGTGACTTTCCTCCCCCCTTTAACAACAACATCGAGTGCCGCTAGTGAGTAAGTCCACTCTAGATCAGATCCTCCCCCAGTAAGCATAGTGAGCCCTGTCAGGAACCGTCCCCAAAATGCCTAGGAGCCGCGCGGCTCCCCCTTCCACCTCCGCACACATACCAGCATGCATTTAGAGGAGAACGTGGTGCGCTTTAAAATAGAGGGCGATAAGGAAGATCTCCCCCGACAGGAGGTTGTGGTGCGGGATCTCCTGGGCAGCCATATGGGTTCACGGCCAGATTGATATCCTGGCGGTATCAAACCTTCCAGACATCAGGGCATGATGATCAGCTTTACTTATGTCCAGTCTGGTATGTTCCTGGGATAAACTCCCCCGGTTTCAGGGACAAGGACGGCTGGAATAAATTTTTACATTTGTCCCCTTTCCAGGCCAGGTAACCGTAGTGGTTAATGTCATCTTCTGGAACGAGTCAGTCTGTTTCCCCTCAGGAATTCTTGTGGCTCCGGCGCCATTGTGATCTGCTTCTGCCTCACTAAGAATGAGGACCCAACAATACAGTAGACCCAACCCAATCCACACAATGCAGTGCACCCCAAACAACCCCTACCACATAACAAGTGATCCCCAACCCAAAACCCACACACTTACAGATGACCCCAACCCACCCCCAACACTACATATGAACTCGCAACCACCCCACGCAATACAGTGAACCCCAACCACCCACATCCACTACAGTGATCCCACACACACCGCACACATACACGTCGACCCCAACCCCAATCCACACCATACAGTGATCCCAAAACCACCACACACTACAGGACCCCAACCCACACCATACACACAGTGATCGCAAACACCCCACCACTCAGTGACCCCAACAACTCACACAACTGATATGACCCCAACCACCCAACACTACAGTGTATTCCCAACACGCCCCACCAATTACAGTGGATACCAAACCACTACCCACACACAGTTACAGTGACCCCAACTCCCCTCCTTTATCTCCAAACACTACAGTGACCCCAACCACCCCACACATTACAGTGCATCCCAACTACTACACACACTACAGTTATCCCAACCACCCCACACACTAAAGTGATCCACACCACTCCACCCACTACGGGACCCCAACCACCCCACACATTACAGTGATCCCAAACCACTCCACACACTACAGTGACCCCAACCACCCCACACAGTTTAAAGTCCGATCCCAACCACTTCACACACTACAGTGATCCCAACCACCCCACACACTACAGTTGGGACCCAACACTCCACACACACGGGTGCCCCAAGACCCACCCAAACATTTACAGTGATCCCCCAAACCACACACACACTACAAGTGGAGCCCCAAACACTCCACACACTACAGTGACTCCAACCACCCCACACATTACAGTGATCCCAACCAATTCCAACACCTACAGGTACCCCAAGAACACCCAACACATTACAAGTGATCCCAACCACCCCACACACTTACAGTGACCCCAACCATCCCCCACGCACTACAGTGGACCGCAAACCACACAAATTACAGTGATGACAACCAACCACCCCACACACTACAGTGATCCCAACCACCCCACACATTACAGTGATACAACTACCCCACACACTACAGTGATCCCAACCACTCCACACACTACGGTGACCCCAACCAGTCCACACACTACGGTGATTTCCCAACACTCCAACACCTACAGTGATCCCCAACAACCCCACACAGTAGCATGTGAATCCGAAAAACCACCCCCACATTACAGTAGACCCCAACCACTCCACACATAGCAGTGACCCCAACCACCCCACACATTACAGTGATCCCAACCACTCCACACACTACAGTGACCTTAACCACTCCACACCTACAGTGATCCCAAACACTCCACACACTACAGTGACCCCAACCACCCCAAAATTACAGTGATCCCAACCCACCCCCACCAACACCTTTACAGTGATACCCAAACCAATGCCACCACACTAAGGTGGCTTCTGCGGATGACCCCAACACTCCCAACGAGTACAGTTGATCCACCACTCACACACACAGTGATCCCAACCACCCCACACATTACAGTGATACCAACCACCCCACACACTACAGTGATTTACCCAAACCACCACACATACGTGACCCCAACCACCCCACACACTACGGTGATCCCAACCACCCCACACACTACAAGTGACCCAACCGCACCCACACAGTACAGTGTCCCAACCACTCCACCACAATACGTGTGATCCACCAACCACCCACACATTATACCAGTTGATTACCAAACTACCCACACCAATACAGTGATCCAACCCACTCACACAAAATTACAGTGATCCCAAACCACTCCACAACTACGGTTGACCACCACCACAACACACTAGAGTGATCCAACCACTCCACAACTACAGTGTCCCAACCACCCACAAATTGGACAGCTGATACAAAAACTAACCCACACATTACAGTGATACAAACTCCACTACACACACTAAAGTGATTCCCAAAACAAACCCACACAATACAGATGACCCCAACCCACTCCACACAATACAGTGGAGACCCAACCCAACCCCACACACTACAGTGACCCCAACCATCCCACACATACAGTGCCCCAACCACCCCACACACTACAGTGACCCAAACCACTCCACACACTACAGTGATACAAACCACCCCACACACTACAGTGAAGCTAACCACCCCACACACTACAGTGACCCCAACCACCCCACACACTACAGTGACCCCCAACCACTTCACCAACACATACAGTGACCAACACTCACCCAAACATTACCCTCCCAACATACATGATGTTCAAACCACCCCCCACATTACAGTGATCCAACCACAACCCCACGTACAGTGATCCCAACCACCCACACACATACAGTGATATCCCAACCAACCCCACACTATACAGTGATACCAACTACCCCACCCACACTACAGTGACCCCAACCACTCCACACACTACGGTGACCCCAACCACCCCACACCACTAGGGTTAGTCCCAACCACTCCACACACTACAGTGATACCAACCACCCCCCACACCATTACAGTTTGATACCAACACCCACACATTACAGTGATCCCAACCACTCCACACACTAAAGTGATCCCAACCACACCACCACACTACAGTGACCCCAACCACTCCAACCACATACAGTGAACCCCAACCACCCAACACTACAGTGACCCCAACCACTCCACACACTACAGTGATCCCAACCACTCCACACACTACGGTGACCCCAACCACCCCAAAAAAACTACGTGATCCAACCCACCCACCCAATACTAGTGACCCAACCATCCCACACCATACAGTGAACCCAAAACCACCCACACAGTAAGTGATCCCCAACTATATCCACACACTCAGAATCCAAACCACCCCACACATACAGTGATAACCTATACCCCAACACACTACAGTATCCCAACCACTCACCACACGGTGACCCAAACCACCCCACACACTACGGGATCACACCATACCCACTCTCCACAACTCGACCACCCCACAAACTACAGGACCCCAACCATCCACACATACGTGATCCCAACCACTCCACACACTACGGTGACCCCAACCACCCCAAAAACTACAGTGATCCCACACCACCCCACCCAATACAGTGACCCCAACCACTCCACACACCACGTGACCCAAACCACCCCACACATACAGTGGACCCCAACCACTCCACAACTACAGTGATCCCAACTACCCCCACACTACAATGACGTCAACACCCCCCACTACAGTATCCCAACCACCCCACACACTACAGTGATCCCAACCACCACCACACACATACAGTGATCCCAACCACCCCCCCCCAAATACAGTGATCCCAACCACCCCACACCACATTACAGTGATCCCAACTACCCCCACACTACAATGACGTCAACCACCCCCCCACATTACAGTGATCCCAACCACCCCACACACAACAGTATCCCAAACCACCCACACATTACAGTGATCCCAACCACCCACACATAACAGTGATCCCAACCACCCCACCCACTACAGTGACCCCAAACCACCCACACATACGTGATCACCAACACACCCCCCACATTACAGTGATCCCAACCACCCCCCACATTACAGTGATCCCAACCACCCCCCACATTACAGTGATAACACCACCCCCCACATTACAGTGATAACAACTACCCCCACGATTTACATGATACCAAACACACCCCTACTACCCCACACAGTACCCCACAACCATCCCACATCAGATCCAACCACCCACACATTACAGTGAACCCAACCACCCCACACACTACAGTGATCCCAACCACTCCACCCACTACAGTGAGGTTTTTCTTTTTTTCTGCATTTTTGCACCAAATCCACACAAACAGTTGACCCACAACCACCCACCACTACAGTGATCCCAACCACCCCCCACATTACAGTGATCCCAACCACCCCACACACTACAGTGATCCCAATCACCCCCACATTACAGTGATACCAACCACCCCACACATTACCAGTGATCCCAAACCACTTTCTTGTTTAGTTATCTTTATTCCAGATTATTATTATAATTTTACTTTTAAAAAGTGATAATGACATAAGCATAGTTTTATCTCCAAATATATATTATTAGAACCACTGTCATTATTGTAGTTTTTTAAGTGATTAAGAATACTATTTCCATAAAATTATCATCCAATAATTGTATAATCTATAGCATTAAAATAGTGATCGCCCATACGGATATCTTCGTCCAGGAGAAATCCGCAGGATCTATGTTCCAAAGACTTCACTCATGATCACATATTTTGGTAACATTGGGGCTTATTTACTAAGGGTCGCAGATCGCACTTTTGTAGGATATTCCAACGTTTTCGAGATTTGTGCGTCTGTGACAGATATTTATAACTGGGGAGAGTGTGTCGCACGCGATCGGATTGGTGGCGCGGCGGCGCTGCTTTCATGCAACCAAGAAATTGGGGTGAGGCGCGTCGGACGATACAAGTGATTTGGGACTGAGACACGGGATTTGACTTTCAAAGGTGGTCGCAAGACAATGCCTATACATGCACCAGGAAGAGAAGGTCGAACTCCGGGGACCTGGCGGGGAGGAAGCGGACCACATGCAGGATATCGGGCGGACGAAATTTTAGTGAAGGGCGGGCACAGGGCATTCTACACGGACAAACACTACTCGGGATCGCGCAGGAAGGTAAAGTAAATGTGCCCCCAATTGTATGTCCAACATGTAACTGAACAGTGAAGGAAAAGGCAATTTTACCTCACATGTGATGGCAGGTGGAGCCCCTTTGGAATTGTGTTTAAAACACAAACCCAAAAACGCCACGTTTGTGAACTTGGCTACAAAATGTCATGGCAACTGAAACCTATCCTGCCTTTCAAAAGACCAAATGGCATACTTCCCACCGCCACCACATGGGACCCTGACCAGAGGTCACATCCAATTATAGGGGCGTTCTCTCTACTCGGAAAAAAAACTGCACAATATCTTCATAGAGGCATTTTCTAGCATTTTATTCAGTATGTGGTAATTTGCGGCTTAATGAATGTATTATGATACAATATTAGGGAATTCAAAAATCAAACTCTCATTTGTTTTGAATTTCTGTAAATACATAACAGTCTTCTACTGCTGCTGTATTGTGAAGACTTGACGGGGGAAACTATAGAACGGAGGGGGATACGACGCGCGGGGGGGGGGGGGGTTTATTAACAGAACTTCCAAAACCCCTATGGAAATTAAATGGTCCCTAAAAATCAAGGTTATTTGCATTAGTAGAAAGTTTAAAAAGTTTTGTAGGTTTAAAATGAAACGGTCGGAAACTCAACAAAACCGCATTATTAGGTAAAACTAGTAATTATAAGAAAAAAAATATTTTATTGGAAAAAAAATCTTTTTCTTCCCCAGTTTTCCCTTCTGATACCAATAATTTTTCCCAGAAAACTCTGTGAGTATAACTAATGGGCAGGAACTAGATAGATCATGGTATAGATGTCAGATTACATGGAGGTATGGAATGCGCAGATGTCGAGATATACATGGAGGTCTATGGGAGAGGGAGTCACGGCGGCAGCCAGGGGCTCCACCCTCCAGCATCAGAGACAAACTGCAAATTATAGTAAGAAGGCCAGAAGGAAATGTGGGGAAGGAAATGGAGATGGACGGTTATATATGTCCAGAAAACGCGTCAGACAAGTTCTATAACAAACAGTCCAGGGGTTGCCCTCTGAAGGTTTGGGGTGGATGTAAGTTAATAATTTGCCCTCATCAAGTTATTCAGAGCTCCTTTCACCTATGGTTCGTGACTGTAAATGAGGGATATAGCATCGGAGTATCAGTAGAGTAATGAAGATTGGACACAAGGCCAAGTCCAAACATTGAGAGAAGAGCTATTACTGGGCAAAAGGTACTATGAACTCATGGCGGCCACCAAAGTAGAGGAAACCGACAGTGCTGTGTGAGGGCAGGTGGAGAAGGTTTGGTGTCTGCTACTGCACTCGGCATCTTCCAGAATTGCCTCAAGGATGAAGCCTATAAGAAGTAAGGATAGCAGGAGAGAAAACTGACCCCAAAAACACGGCGCCAGAAAGTGTGGCAGAAGTCGCGCTGATATGTAGGTGGTCGGAAGCAGGAAAGACTAATACAGGTAGACCTTCACATAGAATACGGTTCAAGGAGTTGACCCACAAAGAAATCAAATTTGGGAAGTAGACCAAGGTTATTGGACGGTTGAGTTATCACCCCACTTAGCCAGGCGAATATGGAAAAATAGGCACAAACCGTCCCTATGATGTGACGGTTTGTACCGCAAAGGCGCAGATGGCCACTAGCGGTCACAAGCCATGGCGGCCAGCAGACTGCATTCGGCTGGGTGGCACAAATGTATCAAGATAAAACGGGTGAAGCATCCCGAGAAGGAGATGGCCACATGCCCTTATAATTCCATACAGATGTTGGCGTGTGGTGGAGTGTAGCAAAGCCCAGCAAATGATAAGTTGATACGAAAAAGTCACATTGGGTATGAGAAGAGAAATATTCAGTCTGACCAAAAAAATAATGGAGACTGTTCCTATGACGGTCATGAGGAAGACAATCAAAAAGATTGTAAAGCATAGAGGCTTTAAAATGGGGGGACCACTAACCAATCGGCAAGTAGGGTGAACTCTGTCCCGGGGACGGTTGCTAACTTAAATGGATTTTCAAGTAAGATGTGACATGCATGAGGAGGCAAGACCGACTGTGGTAATGGTAGTGACTTAGAGCAATGGGCTTACCTACAATTCCTAAACCGGAGGAAAAGCTGTTAACTCAGGGCATCTGTCTGGTGGTCCATCAGTTCTGTATGGGGTTCCCTCATCTCGGTTGTTGCGGTTCTCATTAGTCTGGTGTGTCCTATTCTGTCTGGTGGTTTCCGCTCATAATCGGTCTGGTGGTCTCATTTGTCTGGTGGTCCATTCTGTATGTGGTCATCATTCGCGGTTCATCTGTCTGGTGGTTCTAATTTGTCTGGTTGTCATCATTTGTCTGGTTGGACTATTCTGTTGGTGGTCCTCATTCAGTCTGGTGGTCCTCATTCCGTGTCTGGTGGTCCTCATTCTGTCCATTGTGGTCCTCATTTCTATATGGTTTCCCTCTAGTCGGGTTATATGTCTGGATGGTCCTCATGCTCGTCTGGTGTGGCCTCATTATGTCTGGTGGCCCATATGTCATGGTTCATTCGTAGGTTATAATTCGGTGCCTCATCTTTGGGGGCCCCTCGACGTGGTTCTTCTGTCTAGGTGGTTTATCATTTGTATCGTCTGGTTGTCTCATTTTGTCTTGGTGCTCATTTCATTATAGTTGGTGGAATCTCATTCTGTATGAGTGGTTCTCATCCTGTCGGTGGTCCTCATTATGTTTTGGTGGCACTCATTCGTCTTGGGTCTCTCATTCGTTGGTGAGCCTCATTAGTTGGTGTCCTCATTCTGTCTGGTGATTTCGTCTGGTGTGCCATCATTAGTTCTGGCCTATCTGTATAGGGTTCTCATTCTGTCTGGTGGTTCATTTGTGTCATTCTTCTTGCATTTCTGTTGGGTCATATCTGTCTGGTGGTCATTATTATGTCTGGTGGTCTATCTGTATGGTGCGTCATCAGTCTCTGCCTTGGTCTGGGTCTCATTCTGTCTGGTGGTTCTCAATTCTTATTGTGCATGTTGGTGGTTCTCATTCTGTATGGGTGGTCCTAATTCGTCGGTGGTCATCTCTGTATGGTGGTTCATTGTCGGGTGTGGTCAATCATTCTGTATGGGGGGAATCATTTGTTTGGTGATCCTTATTGTTGAGTGTCACTAATTACTGTTGGTGTCATCATTCTGTATGGTGGTACTCATTCTGTTGGTGGCGTCCTCTTCTGTGGTGCTGCTCATTCTGTCTGGTGGTTCATTATTTCTGGTCTCGGTCGCATCTTGTCTGGGGTATCATTCTATCTGTGTCCCTCATTGTACTGGTGGTCACTCATTCTGTGTGGTGGTCTCATCTATATCTGATGGTGGTTCTCATTCTGTATGGGGTCCTCATTTCTCATTGGGTCCCTCATTGTATGGTGGTCCTCATTCTGTGTGGTGGTCATCATTCCTGTTGGTGGTCTCATTCTGTTTGGTGGTCATCATTCTGTTTGGTGATCCTCATTCTGTCGGTGGTCTCATCGTCGGTGGTCTCTTGGTGTCTACTGTTGGTTTATCTGCTCTGGTGGACTCCATTCTGCTTGGTGGTCCTCATCTTGTCTGGGGTCCCTCATATGTCTAGTGGTGTAATCCTATTATGGAATTCCATTCTGTTGGTGGTCCTCATCTGTGTGGTGGTCAATCATTCTATTCTGTGGTGGTTTCATCTGTCTGGTGGTCTCATCTTCTGCTTTCCTATCTGGTTCCATCGGGGGATTTGTTGGTGTCCTATTCATGTGTGCGTGGTCATCAATTCTGTCGGTGGTACTCATGTCTGTGTGGTGGTCATATTCGTCTGTGTGGCCCTCATTCTGTCTGGGTGTCCTCATTCGTCTGGTTACATCATTCTGTCTGGTGGGTTCTCAGTCTGTCTGGGGTCCTCATTCTATCTGGTGTCCCTAATTCTGTGTGGTGGGTCCTCATTCTGTTGGTGGTCATCATTTGTTGGTGGTCCTCATGTCTGTTGGTGGTCATCTTCTGTTCGTGGTCCTCATTCTGGTAACACTTACACAGGCAGAGCCACCTCTTGTTACCACCTACTTAATCCTGTCATTAACCTACAGAGATGAAAGCAACTTCCAACTATTTGAAGGACTTCTCTTGGCTGCACCTACTGACGCTCTGGAAGTTTTTTTTGATTAGTTTGATGCAGCTCTTACTTAAATTTTTCAATTTGATTACATTTTTTTTTTTAACTCATAATTGGTTCAATATCCTCTGAAAAAATAAAATGTGATGTTTATATGTACCGGTACATTTTTAGTCAACATTTTTAAGAAATGTAAAAGCTTGATGAAAGTTCTTAAATTTTAGTTTTGATTATCTAATTGGTCTGTCATATGGAAGTGACTTCGCTATGAGAAGAAAAAATATAGTTCTATGGAAATAAGGACACAAATGATTACATTTCAACTGGGTATGTGAGAATCATTGCCGGTTCCTGGGAGGGAAATAGACATGCATGTTACAGCAATGTGTGATTCAGCATCCTACCTGCCTTCCATCCAGGGGTGCCACAAAGCCCTACAGGACTCATAGCACTGCCCTATATCACTGTATTACACAGAGAGAACCAGAACTCCCATAGATATGTGTCCCTGATGGATGAGAACTACACTAGAATTCCTGCATCCCAATCGAAATTCAATAAATAAACCTACCCTTATATATTTACTATACAGATATACTAAAAATCCCATAGACGAATCTTATTGCCTTGTACATATATTCTATATAATGCCCATTAAGGAATATAACTCTCTAAAATTACTTCCCCTAGGTACAGGAAATATACTTATAAATACTGCCCCTATGTACAGAATATACTACTCTAACATGCCCCTATGTACAGGAAATAAACTACTATAATACTGCCCCCTATGTACGGAATATAACTACTATAATACTGCCCCCTATGTACGATATAACTACTATAATACTGCCCATGTACAGGTAATATAACTACATAATCTGCCCCTATGTACAGGAATATAACTACTATAATTACTGCCCCTATGTCAAAATATAACTACTATAATAATGCCCCTATGTACAAGGATATAACTACTACTAAATCGCCCCATGTACAAGAATATAATACTATAATATGCCCCTATGTACAAGAATAACTACTATAAAATGCCCCCTATGTACAAAGAATATAAATACTATACAACTCCCCTATGTACAAGAATATAACTACTATAATACTGCCCCCTATGTACAGGAAAATAACTACTATAATACTGCCCCCTATGTACAAGAATATAACTACTATAATACTCCCCCCTATGTACAAGAATATAACTACTATAATATTGCCCCCTATGTACAAGAATATAACTACTATAATACTGCCCCCTATGTACAGGAATAACAAAAATTTACTTACCCCGAAATTTTCTTTTCCTGGAGTCCAGGGGCAGCACACACAAATGGGTTTTAGTCCTCTAGAACCAATCAGATAGAGACAGGTTACCAAGCAGTACACATGTATTCAATTAACTAGTTAAGGAGCCCTATAAGAGGGAGGAGGAACTAGGAGACAGTGTATTATTATAAAGCAATATAAATAAGGGAGGGAAGCATGTGCTGCCCCTGGACTCCAGGAAAATAAAATTTCGGGGTAAGTAAATTTTTGTTTTCCTGATCGTCTCAGGGGCAGCACACACAAATGGGATTTGTAAAGCAGTACCGAAAAATTCTATGGGTGGGCCACATGTTTGTAACTTAAGCACTGCACTGCCACAGAGTGCCTTCTGCTTAAGAGATAGTCTAGCCTAATAATATTTGACAAAGGTTAAAGATGACGACCATGTTGTGGCCTTGTCCACTTTGTCCATGACATAACTCTGTTGAAGAGGTAGCTGTAGGCTGTATAGAAGGAATCCTTATCACTGAGAAGGATCTTGATAGCATGTATACTGTAGTGTTCTTCTATGGTGGCCTTAGACCACCTGGTTATAGTGACAACTTGCCCTTTGCCCAGTTATTGGGAGCACTGGAATAGGAGGCACCAAAAAAATAACGGAAGATCATTTTTTAAGGGAAGACATCAAGAACTGCTATTCTTAAATCTTGAGTGTGGAGACTTCATTAATCCTAACAAGAGGTTTGTAGATAAAAAGGAAGCATAAATTTTTTTTTTTTTTTTTTTTTGGAAAAAAATCTGGCATTGATACCCAGATGAGGAAGTCATCTCAATTTTTGAAGTATGGATCTTAGATTAATGGATCCTGTAGTTCAATAACCCGCCTGGCTGCGGTGATGGCGGTCTGAAGAATACTTTAAAGGTGAGGGACCTTTATGTAACAGTTCTGATAGGACCCTATATAGGGCTGAGAAGACAACCGATAGCGCCTTACAGGAAGGACAGCAGAACTTAAGGTTTTGAAGAATTATTATTATTAATTTGAAGAAGATATGCAGTAGATGCCATTGTTGAGAATTTGATTGAGATTTAGTCGAGATTTTTTTTTTTTTTTTTTTTTTTTAAGATATCTGGATCAAAGTTGATGAAGATTTGAGCCTCTTTCATACTCCGTTAGTCTTTCAACCTGGTAGGTCTATGGGCAGTCTGTAGGGTAATTCTGACCTCCGGATATGATCGCATGATCACTGCGTCAGCCTGCAGGCAATTAGCTGCCGAGTGTGTGGATGAGTATGGTGTACGCTCTTTTTGGAGAGCAGGTCCCTGTTGCTGGCAACTTACAGTACCTCCCTTTTGACAGCGACCGTGGCAGGCCCTGTGGAGCCAACGAGGCGGGAAGACATAGTCTTTGTCCTTACCTCATCTGAAACTGTTCAGAACATTTGGACCAAGGGAGTAGGAAAGCAACATGTACACCAGAGCCTGGTTCCACTTAAAAAGGAAGCCCGTCAATTGCCAATGTATGGCTGAAATGACTTACATTTTTGGTAGTTTTGAATTTCCGCATGACGCTATGGCATCTGGATAGGGAAAAATCTCATTTGACCATTACACCATTATAACTGATGAGTTGAGACTCCATTCTTTCGGGTGGCATGGCTCACAGCCCAGAATATCCGCAGTGGTGTTCTATAATCTTTCAATGTGACCTGCAGATGTACTGTGCAGAAGATCTTCTGTCTGTGCCATCATCCTTACATTAGCGGGCTAAGTGATAGCTTTTCAAGCCTACCGCTTGCTCAGAGAATATGGTCAGTCCGTTGTCTAACTGGACTGGGTGATGACAGTGGAGAAGGTACTGAAAGTGGAGAAAAGGGCTCTACTGCCCTAAAGTTCTTTTAGGATTTTGAGATTCATCATCTTGTTTGCTCCACTTCTTCTTAGTCCATAGATGACTAACATGGGCACCCCAACCCTCAGAGGAGGCATCTGATGCAAGTCCCTATCGGAGATAGGAGACCAGAGTATTTTGGATGATCGAGTTTGAGATTCCTACCGTCTTTTCTGGTGTTTGAAGAGCCCTTTATAGGCTTGAGAGGAATGTCGTGTCCCTTGTTCCACTTTGTCTGAAGATCAATCTCTGGATGGCCCCCACTTATTCTGGGGTTACATTCACCAATTGAGGTGTTTATTTAAGAAGCTCAAACCTCGGTGACTGACGGGACACAAAGCAAGATTTCTTTGCATTAAACACGAATCTCAGAATCTGACACAATTGGAGAAACTTCTAAAACATGGGATTGGAGTAGAGGTTCTGAGGAAGCTCTTATCAGCCGGCTGTCTGGATACTCCACCATTGTGATACCCTGATCCTCAGGGCTGCCATGAAAAACCACTGCCAATAAAGAAAAAAACTGGAGATGCAATCTTTTGGATCTGGTTTGAATCACTGCACAACTATCCCCTGTGAGTAGACAGGGAACATTGAGGCTACAGTGTGACTAGATAGTCCTCTTTAATTAGAAGAGCCCCTGCAGACTGGATCGCTTTAATCCTGAATTTGACCCCTCTTTATTTATTTATTTATTTATTTTTTTGAATGTTGAGAGAAAAAAATGAGGGTCTATACAAAAAATATGACGTCAGCTGGTAGAGTTCTCTGGACACTGAGGTGCAGCCTCCTGTGATGACTGATGTCCCCAGTTGTCTGATGGTAGTTATTGACTACTGAGAGTAATACTTCTGAGGTCTTCCTCCCCACCTCATGTATGTGGAGCTCGGCGTCACATGACAGTAGGACTGGTAATAGGTAATCTTCTCCTGGAAGAGAAAGCGTCTTCTTGCTTAGCCAGAGACTTCTGCTGCCTCCTAAAGACTCCGCTATGGACTGTGGAGCTTCACTCCCTGACCTTCACTTCAGCTTTCCAGGATCATGGACATGGATGCTGGCTGGAACAGGCTTCAGAAGTTGTTCTTTAAAACACCATTTCCATCCTATTACCTGACTCATAAGGCTCTTCTAGCCGTACTGGCGAGGGTAAATGACTTACAGGAGAGCCTCGCCGTATCCAGGTGAGTATCAAAGATCATCTGTAGCACTTGATGAGATGCAATCTTTTCAGTATTCATCTAATACACCAGAACAATTCGCTCAGCCCGAGCCACTTGGGGCAGAGGGCAGGGAGACTTTACACAGCAGCAGAGGAGGTAGATGACTTCTTCAGTACAGAGACTGCTTTATGGACTAGGGAACGCCGATTCTTCAGCGGGAACATCGCTTTGTGAGGTGCCTTAGTAACAGGAGGATCCTTAATTATAAGAGATTTGACTTTTCAATGTACATCTTTGAATGTAGGCTCAGGTTATATTTATAATCCACTCCTCTAGGATGGGGTGTCCCTACTAGGATTGTTTAACGTCCTCATAAAGACTGAACTTTATCCTTGTGTAACATAATATTCATCATTATCAGATTCCCCAGAACAAGACCCCTCTTCAGAGCTCTATGGTGACTTCAGAGGCCGCTGCCCCTTGCACCATGATATAGATCCACTATAAATGTCCTCTGTTAGATGTGGGAATCAGGAGAAATAAGCTGTTAGTTTGCATTATCAGGAGGTGCAGAGACTATGCTTAGCTTAGAGAAGGTTTCTTGCTGAGCTCCTGTGAGGCGACATCTGCTATAAAACAGAACAAAACAAGGGTTAATCACCCGTTCTGACCAGGCATTTCTAGCACTAATGCTAGCAGAGAGTGCACATAATATCGCCATTACGTATCCACACAGGAAACTGTGTGACCGGAGGTGCATGATAACAGCACCCTGCTATACATCCGACCCAGGAGCGGAGGTACTGTGAGACAGGAAGTGCCTATATATAGCATTATACATCTAATAACAGCAGATGCACTAATCCATAGTGTATAATAACATCCCAACATAGGGGCTGCGGCACTATGTGCATATATCATATATCTTACACATCTAAAGCAGCTGATGCACTATGACACAGGAGGTGACAATAATACACACCATGCTATACATGTATATGGGGGATGAGACCTATGTAACAGAAGTGCAACATCATAGGTTTTATTGTATCATATAAATCCAATACAGGAGCTGAGGCCTTATCAAAGGAAGCTAGGATTCCCAGCCAGTCTCCCATTCCGGCACCTGCCAGGCCTGGAGCTGCTTAGCAGCAGTGATCTGACGAGAGAAAGCACATACAGGTTAGAATGGCTGTGGAGTGTGACATAACATAACATCCTGTACATGTAATATAGTAGCTAGGGGTAACCAGCGAGTGCATAACATAGCATCCTATATGTATAATATAGCAGCTAGAGGCAACCAGCAAATGTATCATAACACAACATAGCATCCTATATGTATAATATAGCAGCTAGCATAGCATTCTATATATATAATATAGCAGCTAGCATAGCATTCTATATGAGTAATATAGTAGCCTGAGGCATGATGAAACAGCGAGTTGTACATATAACCTTATACATTTGATACACGCGCTGCAGCACTATAAAGCAGTGAGTGCCTATAACATTGCATTAGGACACAGCCCTCCTATATATCCTGCAGAGGTATACAAACCCATATAGGAGCTGCAGCACTGTGTAGCAGGGAGTGCAGGCCTGGACAGCAGTAATCAGCGCAGTGTGAATACATACCAGGGAGCATGAGCATAACAGGAGCCATTTCTTACCTCAGTAAGCAGAGGGCCGCGTTGCTGGCAGAGAGCAATCTGCATATTGTGGCGCCGGAACTTCAAACTCCAGACGCCGATTGCGTCACCTCCGGTCCTCAGCCAAAACTCCCTGGCGCCAGAAAGGGAACACCACATCCGGTGCTGTAATCATGGCATCACACAGGCCCGGCCTGCCGTCACCTGACGTGTCACATCCGGACTCCTCGGGCTGAGGCACTTCCGGTCCGGCTCCCGCCATGGAGGTAAGCGGGGCTTGCAGTAGTGTGATGTAGGCGGCCTTCATCTCCTCTGGAGGCCATTACAGCCTTGCGGGTACTTGTTGGCGCAATAGCGGCGACTTCACGCGACAGAAATCGGGGGGCGTGGGCCACCGGACACAACTGAAGGAGAAGGATCGGAAAAAAAACCGCGGAATTTAAACGCCGGCGTTTGTGTCGCAAGATTCAATACTCACAATACACCAGAAAAAAAAGCAGGGTGACTTCGGCGGACCTCGGTGCAGCAGCGAAAATGGTGAATATCGGCGCAAAGGACCTTAGTGAATCCCGCGGAACCGAATTAGCGTCGGAGAACCCACCGCGAATCGCGATGGACGGGTAAGAAATGTGCCCCAAATGTGCATAAAATGATTTGACAAAATCAAGTTGTAATACTATAAGTTACCACAAGGTGGAGACAGAAAACCTCCACTCAAAGACTCAGGATTCAGAACAGTTTTCTCCTTATTAGTGTGGATCAGATGACTGATGCCTTTGTCCCTGGTGGCAGTGCCCGCTATCCACACACACAACCCCGGCCACAGCGATCCTAACTTACTAGGGAGACATAGCAGAGGCCCCGCAGTATTCTATGTCACCAGGTTTTTACCCCTTAAATGCTACCAGCCCTATCAGGAAGCGGATGGAAGTCCTTTCTAGAATAGAAAAATCTCACATGTTACCCCAACTTCCAAAGTTACATGCATGGGTAGAGAAGAGTTATTTTTGAGGCGCAGAGGGGAAGAGTTGAGTGTAGTGTTATTGTACATTCCCCCATCTCTGGCTTAGAAACATGCTGCTGGTGTCATATTAAAGATAGGAGTTTCATCTTTCAGATTGCACCAGAACAGAGATACAGACAGAAGATTTACTAGCCTACAATGTCTTGTGGAAGACGAGACTATTATCTTTATTCTGATCCCTTCAAATATATAAATGGATATTATGTGTGAGGTGGTACCGAGTGATTGGGTCAGGCATAGGACAGGAAATAGATGAACTAAATAACAAAGAAGATCATTCTTATTACTTTGTATAAAACAATTCTTCTAGATAAATGTATTTCAATGTGCCCCCTCTGATAGGAGTGAGGTCTGTGGAGACCCCTGACTGATTATACAGATAATAAAGGATGAGGGGACACTAAGGGGGCAGCACAGCAGGGGGGGGGGGGGGAGGAGGTGGGGGGGAGAGACACAGGCACACAACCAGGGATAAGATCAGGAGGAATGAGAGAGCAGCCAGAAGAAGAAGATAACACAGGAGGACACCACAATGATAAAGCCTGCGCTATGTACGCCTGTATGTATGCACTGGGGAAAGGATAAACTGTACTGCGACATCACTGTGTGCATTATCTCTGTACTGTGACATCACTGTGTGTCTCTCCTGTACTGTGACATCACTGTGTATATCCCTATACTGTGAATCACTGTGTGTATTATCCCTGTGTAATGTGACATCCCTGTGTTTGATGTATTCATGTTGTACTGTTGACATCAAGTGTGTGTGTCATTATCCCTTTTACTGTGGCATCACGTGTGTGTATTTATCCTGTGATACTGTGACATCACTGTGTGTATATCCGGTTACTGTGACATCCACTGTGGGTATTATCCACTATACTGTGACAAATCAATGTGTGTCTTATCCCGGGTTATGTGACATCACTGTGTGTATTGATTCTTATACTGTGAGAATCACTGTGTTGTGTATTACCCTGTACTGATGACATAACTGTGTGTATTATCCCTGTTATGTACTGTGGCATCACTGTGTGTATTATTCCTATACTGTGAACATCACGTGTGTATATCCCTTGTACTGGACATCACTGTGTGTATTATCTCTTTGTACTGTGACATCATTGTGTATTATCCCTGTACTGTGACAATCACTGTGTGTATTATCCCTGTACTGTGACCATCACTGTGGTATATCTCTGTGACTGTGACATCACTGTGTTGTATTATCCCTTGTACTGTGACATCACTGTTGTGTATATCACTGTACTGTGACATCCATGTGTGTATTATCCCTGTACTGTGACATCATGTTGTGTTATTCCCTGTACTGTGGACATCACTGTGTGTATTATCTATGTACTGTGACATCCCACTGTGTGTATTATCCCTATACTGTGTGACATCACTGTGTATGTATTTATCCCTTTTGTACTGTGACATCACTGTGGTTTATTCATATATACTGTGACAATCATGTGTGTTATTCCCTGTACTGTGACATCACTGTGTGTATTTCACCTTGTACTGTGGCATCACATGTGTGTATGATCCCTTTGTACTGTGACATCACTGTGTTGTGTGTATTAGCCCTGTACTGTGACATCACTGTGGTGGATTATCACTGTATGTGACTCACTGTTGTATTATCCTTGTACTGGACATCACTGTGTGTATTATCCCTGTACATGTGACATCGCTGTTCGCTGTGTGTATTATCCTCTGTTACTGTGACATCCACTGTGTGTGTATATACCTGTACTGTGACATCACTGGTGTTTATCCCTGTACTGGACATCGCTGTGTGTATATCCCTTGTATGGGACATCACTGGTGTGTATTAGCCCTGTACTGTGACATCAACTGTGTGTCTTATCCCTGTACGGTGACACTCACTGTGTATATTCTCCCTGTATGTGACATCAATGTGGGTATTTTATCCCTGTACTGTGATATCACGGTGGTATTATCCCGGTATGTGACATCACTGGATATTATCCCTGTATGGTTTTTTTTAGGACATCAATGTGTGTATGCATCCCTTTACTGTGACATCACTAGATGGTATTATCCCTGTACTGTGACATCACTGTGTTGCCCTGTACTGTGACCATCACTGTATGTATTACTCCCTGTACTGTCACATCATGTTTATATCCATGTACTGTCACATCATGGTGTTGTATTAACCCTGTACTGTGACATCACTGTGTATATCTCTGTACGTGACATCACTGTGTAGATTTATCTCTGTATGGACATCACTGTGTGTATTATCCCTGTTACTGTGACATAACTGTGTGTCTTATCTCTGTACTGTGACATTCACTGTGTGTTTATCCTTGTGTTTGTTGTACTGTGACATCACTGTGGGTATATCCTGGTTACTGTGAAATCAATGTGGTGTGTCTATCCTTGTGACTGTGACATCACTGTGTTTATTATCCTTATAATGTGACATCACTGTGTATTATGCCTGCCCTGTGACATCACTGTGTGTTTTATTCCAGTACTTTGGTCCAGGAGTGTTAGATGTCCATTACTAATACTATAAAGAATTACAGTCATGGAGCACATATTGTAATGTAGAGGGATAGTGGATCCTGCTCGCCCCATCCCCAGAGCGGCTCCTCTTTTGCCTCCCCCACCTGGTGTATCAGCAGAATTTCCCTGTATATCAGATCCTCCTGTATCTTTGAGGGCTCTGGTCTCCTCATGTGGTCAGTATGTCCTGGTCTCCTCATGTGGTCAGTATGTCCTGGTCTCTCATGTGGTCAGTAGATATGGTCTGTTGGTCTCCTAATGTGGTAAGTATTGTCCTGGTCTCCTCATATGTGGTCGGAGATACGTCCTGGACTGGGTCTCCTCATGTGGTCAGTAGATATGGTCTGGTCTCCTCATGTGGTCAGTGATATGGTCTGGTCTCCTCATGTGGTCAGTATGTCCTGGTCTCCTCATGTGGTCAGTAGATATGTCCTGGTCTCCTCATGTGGTCAGTAGATATGTTCTGGTCTCCTCATGTGGTCAGTAGATATGGTCGGTCTCCCATGTGGTCAGTAGATATGGTCTGGTCTCCTCATGTGGTCAGTATGTCCTGGTCTCCTCCTGTGGTCAGTATGTCCTGGTCTCCTCATGTGGTCAGTAGATATGTCCTGGTCTCCTATGTGTCAGTAGATACGTCCGGTCTCCTCATGTGGGCAGTAGATAGGTCTGGTTCCTCATGTGGTCAGTAGATATGGTTGGTCTCCTCATGTAGCAGGATGTCTGGTCTCCTCATGTGGTCAGTAGATATGGTCTGGTCTCCTCATGTGGTCAGTAGATTGTCTGGCTCTCTCATGTGGTCAGGAGAGATGGTCTGGTCTCCTAATGATGGTTCAGTAGATTGGTCGGGCTCCTCATGTGGGCAGTAGATATGGTCTGGTTTCCTCATGTGGTCGTATGTCTGGTATAATCATTTCGCGTCAGGTAGATGTCATGGTCTCCTAATGTTGTCAGTAAATGTCCCTGGTTCTCATGTGGTCAGTATGTCCTGGTCTCTCATGTGGTCTTGTAGTAGATATTGGTCGGCCTCCTCATGTGGTCAGTATGTCCTGGCTCCTCATGTGGGTCAGTATGTCCTGGTCCCTCATGTGGCAGAGTTAGATTAGTAGATATGGTCGGTCTCCTCAGGTGGTCAGTATGTCCTGGTCTCCTCATGTGGTCAGTAGAATACGTCCTGGTCTCCTCATGTGGTCAAGTAGATATGGTCTGGTCTCCTCATGTGGTCAGTAGATATGGTCTGGTCTCCTCATGTGGTCAGTAGATATGGTCTGGTCTCTTCATGTGGTCAGTATGTCCTGGTCTCCTCATGTGGTCAGTATGTCCTGGTCCTAATGTGCGTCAGAGTAGATATGTCCTTGGTATCCTCATGTGAGTCAGTTGTCCTGGTCTCCTCATGTTTCAGTAGATAGTCATGGTTCCTATGTGGTCGTATGTCCTGGTTCCTCATGTGCTCAGTAGATATGGTTCATGGTTCTCCTCATGTGGTCAGTTTGTCTGGTATCCTATGTGGTCAGTAGATATGTCCTGGTCTCCTCATGTGGACAGTAGATATGTCTGGTCTCCTCATGTGCTCAGTAGATAGGTCTGGTCTACTCATGTGGTCATTAGTATGGTCTGGTTTTCTAATGTGGTCCAGTATTCATTGAGTCTCTCATGTGAGGCAGTAGATATTGTCTGGTCCTCCTCATGTGGTCAGTATGTTCCTGCCTGGTTCCTAATGTGAGGTCAGTAGATATTGTTCTGTCTCTCATGTGGTCAGTCTGTCCTGGTCTCCTCATGTGGGCAGTAGAATTATGTCTGGGGTCTACTCAGGTGGACAGTAGATATGTCTGGTCTCCTCATGTGCTCAGTAGATATTGTCTGGTCCTCTCATTGGTCAGTAGATATGGTCTGGTTATCTATGTGGTCAGTAGATATGGTCTGTCTCCTCATGTGTGTTCATAGATATGTCCGCGTCTCCTCATGTGACAGTAGATAGTAATGGTCTCCTCATGGTGTGGTCAGTAGATATGGTATGGTTCCTAATGGGTCAGTATATATGTCCTGGTCTTCTCATGTGTCAGTAGATATAGAGTTAGATAGTTCTGGTTTTTCTCCTCAGTGGTTCAGTAGATATGTCCTGGCTCCTATTGGTCAGTAGTCCTGGTCTCCTCATGGTGATCCAGTAGATATGGTCTGGTCTCATGTGGTCAGTAGATATGTCTGGTCTCCTCATGTGGTCAGATGTTCCTGTCTCCTCCTGTGGTTTCGTTTAGTATGTCCTGGTCTCCTCCTTGGTGAGTAGATATGGTCTGGGTTCTCTGTGGTTGGTTTGTCTGGTGCCTATAGTCCTGGACATCCTATTCCTATATATAGATTGTTTTATAACATTTTGCAAATTCTGGTTATAAATGGGAGGTGCAACAGCGGATAGTCGTCCGGCCCCCACGGGCCCTCACCAACCAAGACCCCAGAAGACAGCGGGGATCCATGGTGGGGCCATGCGATATGGTGACACAAGACAAATGGTCCATGTCCCGGGAACCTGACAGGAGTTTACCCCATAGAGCCGCAAGGTATCAAACTTCATTTTTTCTATTTTCCTCTTTCTATAAGCCATAACATTGGGATTGTTCCATTTCCAGAGATATGGAGGGCTTGTCTGTGGGACACCTGTACGTTCCTAGTGGCTCCGTGTAGTATTCCACAATGTACTGGAAAGCTAGAAAGAAGAAATTCACAATGTAATGCACCATTTTCTAGCGGGCCTATATTGTGTTAAGGTTTTAAATTATTTTTGAAGAGCTTAGGACCTTTCATTTTTGTTGTTTCAAAATTTTGCTCCCACCTTTAAAAATCCATGTATTGTATTTTTTTTCATGTACATAAATTTTGAGGACTTGTTTCTGGCATAACAAAATTGTACTTTACGTGACTGTTAATATTAAATGCCATTTGTACTGGGAATCAGGGACAAAAATTCCAAATGTGGTGAGATTAGTGGTAATATAAAAACCTTTCAACATTTTCTTGTGGGCTCTGTATTTAAACCTTTCACTTTTTGTCCCGGACACAAGGACATGTTTATATCAGTGCTAGGGAAGCCTTCTATGTCACCAGGTTTTAGCCTACCAATCTACAGCTCTCTCAATTAGGCGATAAATGTCCTTTCTAGAATAGAGAAATTCACATGTTTACCCAACTTGATCGGAGTAGAGAAGAGTCACTTTGAGGCTTGCAGAGGGAGTATAGTCTAGTAACAGTCCCCCATCTTGGGCTTTATGGCACCTTAGAAATGCTGGTGTCGATAAAGTAGGAATGTAATCTTCAGATTATACCAGAACCGAATACAGACTTGTAGCCTAATATGTCTTGTTGCTGCCTGTATGTCCATTTCTGTAGCTCACAGAACTAAAGTCTGATGTGATGAAAGATGCTGGAAGTTTCGGAAGGTATCTTTCTTCGGGCCTCCTCCTATGAATATAGATAAATGGAGAGTTGGGGCAGATTTATCAGCTGTCAGAATATTTTTAGGTTGCCCGTGGCCAACCAAGTCACAGCTCCCGTGTTAAAAATTATGAAACCGGTGTATTTATAAATGAAAGTGAGCGGCTGATTGGTTGCCATGGCAACTAAAGAATATTTGACTTTTAGACAGCTTGATAAAATATGCTTCTTGTGTGACGGTCGGTACGAGTAAGTAGTAGCAGTATTGAACTAAATAACAAAGAGATATTCTTGTTACTTTGTATTAAAACAGTTTTCTAGATAAATGTTTTTTGTATCAGTGTGGCAAAGTGGTGTGATTTGATATTTAGGTTTTATTTGTTTTTAATTGTTTTGATCTTTTTTTTTTTTTAATTTATATTACTATTATAGACCCCCAAGGTTAATAAATAATCCTATGGTACAATCCACTACTGATTGAATATGTTTGCACCTCCTAGATCGACTTCCAAGTGTCATCGAAACGCCTCCCAGATGACTTCATGGGGCAGATTTATTACCCGGTCCTGTCGTGTGATCAGCGGGCCCGTTCCCCGCGAGTGATACGGGTCATCCGGCGATTCCTAAGTCGTGTGCGGCCCGAAGTTCCACTAGCGTGTCGCTCTGTGCCGGAGTTCACATGGTTCTTCTCGGTGATATGGAGTTTTTGCCAGAAATCCGTTGGGTTTCCCGGACGCCTGCCCCCCCCATTTATGTCGCACGAAAGCAGGCGCGGATTGCGCCAAAACCGATTTCATTGTGCGCCAAAAATACCGGCGGAAATCGGCACCAAAAAGGGAAAAAAATCGGAACCAACCAATTGCGGCCGCGGGAGACTTAGGTAAATGCGCACCATTGATCCAAGATATCAGTGCACAATGGGCTTTGCCAAAAGCATGGATCGGTGGCAATTGGTGAGCGTATCGGGAAGGGGAAACCTGTTTTTCAGGTACGCTTGTTGGACAGATGTTCATGATGCGGGGAAACTCAAACTTTGTTTTGGGAAACTTTTGGTCTTTCTTTTTTTTTTACAAAAATTTTTATGGGCGTCAAACAAGTTTGATATTGATTTCTTTATAAATGGTGTCTGCATAAATTAAATTTTAATAGATGTGACATTTTTGGATTGTGGGGGGACTTACTGTGTATATGCTAATAATTACGCGATACTAGGGAAAATTTCAAAAATGTTACATTTTTGTCTCATTAATAATTTAGATTAAATAAAATTTACATTTTTTGGTTTTTATTCTAAGAGGAGTTAGAACATCTCATGCTAGCATGTTGTACCCATATACTATAATAATACTGTACATAAATACAGGACAGGGGTGGGATTCTAATTATTAACAACAGCGCCATCTACTGGGAGCGAGAGTCCATCCCATTGGGCGATACATGAAAAGACGCTGCCCGCTCTAATCCACATCCCACATTTAATATGCACTTTATATTAAAAGGGGTTTTCCCACTAAAAAATATAGGCCCTCTTCCACAGTGCTGAGGACCCACAGAAAACGAGGGGGGGTCTGATGGGGTACACGTCGTACCCTCCGACGGACCCCCGCCTGGGATTGGGCCTAATTTGTTTGTGGGAAAAAACCCCTTTGACTGACTTTTAAATCCACTTTTTAAATTGTGTGTTAGAATGACCGTAGTAATGGGGCGATTTAATAACCAGTCCTGTTGCGATCCAAGTGGCACGTTCTTTAGTCCGGCGATTCAAGCGCCCGATGTCCACCAGGTGTGTGTGTCCAACGGAGTGTGCTGAAGTTAAAAAATCCGTTATGCGCTGGGAGGGGAGCAGGTAAGTGCGTTTTTTGTCAAGCGACACATTTGTAAATGTCCGCTTTTCCGATCTGTGGTTTTTCCAATGGCCACGCCCACTGATTCCATCGCGTGCATGCCGGCGCCGACGAGGCGCACAATCCGTTCGCGTGCCCCAAAACCTGGGCAATTCGGCGCAAATCGGAAAAATTCGGGCATCCCGACCCAAAAAAAAAAAATGTGAGTTGGGCCCTTAGTATATGAGCCCCAATGTATTAAACTCATATTCCAGCCCCTGCAGGCAACACTCCTGCAAAAAAAATGTTGCTTGTTAAAACTGCATAGATTCCAGAAGGTAGACCACATTACAGCACCAGAAACCATGTTAAATACAGGCACCCAGAACCAAAACATACCTTGCCCTCGTGTTTTGGCGCACGCGATCGGATTGTGGCCGGCTTGCACGTTGCACAGAATGGGGGGCGGGGGCCGTTGGACGACCCCGACCGGATCGGACCAAACCGTGGAATTTAACGGAATTGTGTCGCAAGATTCAAGCACTCACATGCACCAGGAAAGAAGAAGGTGAAACTCCGGGACGGACCTGGGCACAGAGCAGGCACTCGGGCGGACGATCTTAGTGAACACGGCAGACCCGAATCATCGTCGGGGGCCCCCACGCAGGCGGGATCGCGTAAGGACGGGGTGAGTAGTAAATGTTTGCCCCATTGTAATTATTTTAAAATGACAGCATTAAAACCAAGTAAAACAGCACCAGAACTGAGATCCAGTAAATAAATACAGCACATAAACCCAGTCAGGTAAATAAAATGCAAGTAGTACCAGAACCCAGCTCAGATACATAAAAATAGAACTAGGATTAGTTAAAAATATGGGGACGCATTTACTAAGCGCCCGATCGCTCATTTCGTTCGGTCTCCGAAAATTACCAGTTTGCGCTGCTTTGCCCGGGTTTTTTTGGAGCACGAGGTCGGATTTTTGTCGCATTGGGGCGGGTTTCATGCCAACGGAAATCGGGGGGGGGGGCGTAAGCTTGTCGGAGAAACCCGAAGGTATTCGGAAAAAACGTGGATTTTTGGAATTTTTTTAAAAAAAATGTGTGTCGCTTGACATGCACTTACATGCCACCTGGAAGAAGGCTGGTGAACTCCGGGGGACTCAGGCAGCAGGAACATAAGTGGATATTCAGGCGCACGACCTTTAGTGAATCCAGCAAGCTCCGAAATCAACGTCGGAGGAAACGCGCCCGCGGGTCGCGATGGACGGGTTAAGTACATGAGCCCAATTGAGTATTGATCCAGAGTTGTGAGCTCAGGTCTGATCCCAGTTGCTACTGTTAAATTCGATGACGTCTGATCGTAGGAGACACCTTCATCTTTTCCCTGGCTGCCATTCAACTTCTTCAGCCACAATTTCTCTCTGCAGATTTAGCAGACACAAAAATGTGCTTTCCTTCCTTCATCATCTCCTACATCTCTTATCATAAATTAAGGAACCTACCATTTCAAATGGGAGGGTAAGTTTATTAAACACCGAGCACCAGCTCCAGGGTGAGCTGGTTGCACGGTGCTTAGTTTGTATGTTAAATAACCGTGGTATCGCGGGTTTTAACATTTTTAAACTTTATAGCAGAAATGCTTGGCGCTGCCGTTGCGCACGATCGTGCGTGCGCCTACATAGGAAATGCCGCAGGCGTTGGCAGCGCACGGTCGCGGCCAGCGCCGAAGAAGCTTCTGCTATAAAGTTAAAAGTTTGATAAACACCGCCATACCGCAGCTGGATAACACTAACGAAAGGTAAGCACGGCACCAGCTCACCTGGAGCGGATGCTCGGTGTTACAGCTTACACTACCATTTGAAATGGTAGCTTTCCTTGAATACTGTTCTGTGTTCCATAGAATCCCTCTTTGTCACCACAACAACCAATATAGAACATTCCCCGTATAGTCACCAATAGAGTATGTGCCCCCACTCAGAAGCCAATGGTCACATTGTCCGCACACACTAGCCGATTAATCACGGCTCAAGTTGCCAGTAGTCACACTAGCAGCCCCAAGTATCCACAATAATCCGCCAGTCATTACAGTATTTGCCCTGGTAGTCACAGGGAGCGCCTCAGTTAGCCGCACTTGATCTGAGCAGGTGGATGCGCAATCATTGTACACCTGAGAGGGTTCAGTTCATCACATGGGCGACGTCGCTAAACATGCACTGCTGCAGTAAGTGGTGTAAGAGGCGGCCCCAACATGCTCATTCCAGTTTGGCAAACCGGTCATGCTTAACAACCAGTTTCAACCCGAGCCCAGGCTTGAACGTTTTGGATCCCACCCCTGGATACAGATGATCAAAAGTCTCTATTAAATCCATTAGAAGGATCAGGCAGTGTTAGGGCAGGGACTGTCAACCTAGTGAAAGAGGGACAAATTATTTCCTACCTTCTCCTCCCCAAAACTTCAAAGAACAAATATCAATCCCCCTTAGTGGTACCACATAGTATAATATTACTTCTCAAGGCCGACAGCTCTGTATAATTCGCCCTTATTGTGGTGTTACTGTATATATTCCTGTGTCCACGAAGCCTGTAGAGTGCCCCCGTGGACCCCCTTTCTGTCGGCCCTTTAGTTATATAATGTCCTAATTCCTTATTCCCCAACTTACAAGACTCCACTCCAACAAATAACCCCTGTAGTCCTCCCCAATTATTAATGCCCCCTGTATGCACCCTCTTACATTGAATTGCCCTTCTTCTTTAATGCCCCTTCTATAATGTTCACAATTTATGGCCCCTTTCTTGCCTTCTCTTCCTCATTCCTAAAAGTTTAAAAAAAAAATTCAGGATTCTAATCTTTCTCCATTCCACCCATAATGATGGACATCATCACATGTGCCGCCTCCCACCTCTGCCGGGCACAGCAAGCGGAACGGTTCTAATGGAGGGGAGCAGGAATCCTACAGCATCCGGCTTAACCATACAGTCAACCTGTTACAGTGACCCATCGGGACATGAACTTTGTCCATGTAGAAGAGGGGAAAGAATAAGAATTGACAATATGTTAGGACGAGAGGAATGAGGGGGGGGGGGTGTCCCTTAGGGTAACTTGGGAAAGTGCAATGGATTGCAGGGTGAGCCTGATTACTATGACGAGGACTAGTAAGGGTCTTATATTATGCCAAATTGCAAGAACATTCCTTTATTTTAAAGGGAAAACCTGCACCAGGGAGACCCATTTTAGCACTCCCCCAGTCCCCACAGAGCATAGTACATTCCACTGCCAAAGTGTTTTTATTTATAAAAATTGGGTTTTACAAAAAAAAAAAAGATAAGTTATATTGTCCCGTTCTTAGCATGTGCTTGTGACTAGGCAGTTGCAACTTGGGGAGGAGCTGGAAAGGAGCAGCTCCCCCCCACCCTGGGAAACAGCTCCTCCCATGTGACCTGTTCAAAATATATGAAACACCCATCACTCATAGCAATACCCCCTGCTCCTCTACAAGCCAATCCGATTGGAGGGAGTTATCATATATTTGAAAGGTTCACATGTTTCCCCAAGGGTGGGGGGAACTCCTCCTTTCCAGCCCCTCCAATTGGCAACTGCTAGTCAACAGCAGATGCTAAGAAAGGGACAATATAACATATCTTTTTTTCTGTAAAAACCTATTTTTTCATACAAAACACTTTGGCAGTGTACAGTGTATGTACATGCTCGTTGTGGGGACTGGGGGAGTGTAAAAATGGGTCTCCTGGTGACAGGTACCTTTAACACAGAATTAAATCACCGTGTGTTTTCTTCTCCGTACGATATGTATTTCCAGCATTCCAGGGTTTCCTTGTTCCAAGAGGGAACAAAGATGTTGGGTTAAAACTGCTATCTACTTTTCTCGCAGTCACAACTGATGACTTTTAACACAATTGAGTAAAATCTCTTGAGTAAGTGGGCTTGAAGTGCTGGGGCTATGCACCCCGGGCCGCAGCGGAGAAATAGAGAACACAAACTTGAATTACGAGACCACCCCCCCCCGCCCCCACCTTTCCGGAAAAAAAGGGGAAATTGGAAAATTGGGAAATCCTGTCATTAATTTATCTGTAAATTGTAGATGTCTCTGGTGCGGTTTACGGAACGTTGCGTTAAGTAATCCCATATAGTATACAAATGACCCATTATCAATTTATAGGATCTGAGCAGGACGAGAGAGCTGGACCAGATATTGGAGATATAGCACCAGGATAAGGAGACATGAGAAGATGGAACCAGGACAAGGGATAGGTGAAGAGCCACCATGGTGCAGAACTAAGAAGGTTAGAGGAGTGCAGAATCAAGTCAAGAGCTATTTCAGCGGACTTCTTTGAAGGTTCTCCAACGATCTGAAACCCCATATCACTGAGCTCTGATGACATCCGGCTTGAGAAGCTCGGAGACAAGTAGGATGGAGATTCGGGGTTTGGCTTTCTTGCCTTGCCTGTGGTGGGAGTCATGGACTCTCGTAGGACTCTATGTTGCTACATCATGACCATCGTTGGAGGCCATGCACCGACGTTCCTACGAGATGTCAGGTAAGAGAGAACAAGATCCATATGATATATTATAATGGGATTCACAAATCCTGGTTGTTTGCGGAAAGTGATGTTCGGTCCAACAAATCAAAAGATTGTAGGTTAAAGGTTACGACTGTGTTATTCCAAAATAACTGGCCGAGAGGGCTCGTAAAGCGTTGGATTCTGACGTTCTGTTGATCACTCCACCAGGTGTATGGGGGTCCTGCCATGGGAAAATGTTGGGATGGAAAGGCACTGGACATGTTGGCTTTACACCAGCCCCATCTTTTGGTTTTTGAGATGAGTAGTCAAAAGGGTGGTCTTCAAGGTGATTTCCAAGGGAACCTACCTCATTGTGCCTAAGGGATCAATAACATACCTTAGAGTTACAATGGGAGACCTAAAAATTGTCCATTTTGTTATATGATGATTTCTGGTGTCCTATAAATTAGATCTATCATGTTCCTTACAGTGAAACAGGATCCTATTTCCAGAGTCTGTTGTCTTACTACAGTTCTTCATGGTTGTACACTATATTGGTTTAAGTGTATATCCATCAGGGCTCTGCCTTGATGGCCCCTGATGAGGTTCCCTATAAGGAGCTCAGAGAGAATGTGGAAATATAGCTTTGTGATGCGTTGTAGTAGCCGAAGACTGTGAAGTATGATAACTATTCCAGGATTGTAGCTTCTCCAAATGCGCTGCTGTCTCTTAGTTCTCTGGGGGGAGTTTTGTCATGTCCACTCCACCTCTGCTCTGAGTAAAAAGTTTTACTGGGCTTCTAGTCAGGTGGTTGGGGTGGATCCCAGGGCCCCCAAGTTTTCTAGGGGGTCCATAGATCACCCACACCACCACCAAATGTTATACTGAAAAGGACCCCTCAGCCGTGAACTCCTCAGACATCTGTTCCTTCTCTCAATCCCACAGTACACAAAGAACCATTTCAGGACTTTAAAGGTCCAATAATGTAATCAAAACACACAGATTGGAAAGCAGCAGAAGGGAAACATCCTCCATCCCCCAAGATCTTTATTCTAATACCGATGTAGGAAGTGATTCCAGACTTGTAAGAGCTATAATATTCTGACACCAATGACAGTCTTAATCCGGCCCTAAGTTTAGTGAATAGCTACAGCAGCCTTATAGGTGGGGGGGTTTGGTTTAGCAGCTCCTGAAGAAAGTAAGAGCACAGAAGTTGTGAGGAAACGCCCCCATTTCTCTGGGTGGAAGCAGATACAATCCTGCGAACATTAAACCATTTTTTACATGTAGAGCTAAGTTTGGCAGGGTGTGTTCAGCTGATGGATGGTTATGGTTTGCTGGATGTAGGACCCCCCCATTGATTGACTGGAAGAATAATATATCAGTGGACCTTCTGACCGCTTTGCCTTCTGTTAAAGGAGCCTAAAAAAGATATTCCAGTAACAAGTTCCTTGCTATTCAGCTGCAGCCATTGAGGTCCCATGGTCAATACCAGAAAGTACTACTTGTACTGGATGGTGATATGTGTGGGAATCCATGGTGGCCGTGTTTCAGGTTTGTGTTTGAGACATGGGGGGTGGGGGGGGGGGGGTTATCGCCACTTCTTGCCATCTATGCAGTTGGGTGGGCTGGTGGTGCCACGCCGCACAGCTGGCCGAAATGCGGCCACTTTGTCCCGCTTCTGTCACTCCTATAGCTCAGGCACAAAACGTATGGAGCTACCAGTGCCGGGTGTAGATGTGCCCCCTGGGATGTATCAAGAGGCGACTTCCTGTGGACTATGGTGAAGTTGGCACCATCAGAAGGCTGGAGCACTTAGTGTCAAGGCCTGAGAAAGGTGCCAATAACGCACCCGCACTACTGGAATGTATGGGGGGATGCATAAATGTCCTCCCCGACCCATTGCTTCAGACTGGAGGACTTTCTGTTCTGGAAGTCTCCGAAGGCAAATGAGCTAAGGAGAAACTCGGCTCTGCACCTTCATGACTTCGATAAAACTTACAGGAAGTCCCGGGGGTATGGAGTAAGTCTGGGAAATTAGATCTCAGAATGGTGTCTCTGTCTGTCGGACACCCAGGGATCATACATTTATAACTGGAAGGAGTTCAAGGACTCTAGGAGACTATGAGGAGTCCTGGGTTCGCGCAAAATACGGCCTTTATTTTATGCAATGAAGACCACTGTGTGGATGAGGCAGAACACCCTCCGGCCCGTGTCGGACTGGGTTTCTTAGGCCCCACCAGACTAGAGAAGAAAAATCATTTGGGGCACAATCTTCATAGCAGCTTCTAGCAGCCTAGATGACTATTGGCGTTCAGTATTGGGTTGAGCTGGGCCCACCGGAGGATCCTCTGGTGCTCTGGTGGGCCAGTCCACACTGCCCTCTGGGACTGTGCATTTCTTTTATATTGAAGTAGACCTTTTCCTGTGAATCCATCATAGGACCGGAGCAGTTCTGTTAATGGGGATTTGGAGCCTATACACCGTGTTAAGTCAGAATACTTGTAGCGGGGTCATTTAAGTAACCCGTACGTGTGTCATCTAAGAATGGCGCTGTTCCCTCGTGACGCCGGAGCCCTCTATACATGATCCTTTGCCACAAAAGAGTTCTCATAGTCTCAAGCCCTCTACTTACGTCAAATCATTATTAAAGGGTTCTCTATTTAAGGTTACACTCCTTGTTATGTCCTTTGATCACTTAGTGTCTCGCAGCGGTGAACTTCAGCGATCGCCTGTTTAATAGAGACTTGGCAGTGATCACTTCACTGCGGTGCCCCCACAGGTGAAGTGAGGTATTACATTCATAGGCTAGAAATTATGTCTAATAAGGCACTGGTCTCAGACGACAAGGACCTTTATGTAACCCTATCTCAAGAGATAAGTCTATGAACGAGGCCCCCACTATTAAAGGGGTTGTTGTATTCAATGGAACATTTATCCTTATCCACAGATTAGGGGGTTATGATTGAGCCGAAACAGAGAACGGGAGAGGTCCTCCAACCTTCTATAACGAGAGATAATTTTCGGTTTTGTTGACCTGTAAGCAATTTGGAAGTCCCCCATAAATGTCCATGGTGCAGAGAACAGCGCCCCCTGTTACTATCATTGTTTGTATTTATTGGAGTGTAAAACTGGGGGTACAGTGGGACATTAGCCACCTGACTATTCTTGCTCAAATCTTTCATAACCTTTGTAAAAATCCGAGGTCTACTATTTTGGAGAGCGCCATGGTTGAATAGGAAACTAGTGGTACGAAAAAGTAGAGTGGTGCCATAATATCACCTACTAGAAAGAAAACAATAGCAAGTCACACGTCAATGCCCGATCCTTAAGCAGGCCATGTACTCACAGACTCAAGGCCCTCGTAATGGGGACCACTGTAATCAGGACAACGACGGACAGTGAGGCTCTAAGATCTAGTCCCCAACTATAGTTACCTCTGCATATCCTATGATTGGGACAAAAAACATGAGACCGCCCCAGGTCACAGGGCAGACATATAACAGGGACAAACAAACAGAAAAAAACATAATAATGGGTAGCAAAACATATGCGTCACAACTGAGAGAGCAATAAGGGAATAGAATCTAAACACTGAAGAATAGTCACAAACACAAGCCAAAGAATCAAATACAGGAATGCAGGAATAGTGATGAAAGCATAGCAGCGCGTTTGGAGCAGAGCGAGGATATTTATAAGGAAGGAAACTCTGCCAAGGGGCCATGGGGGGGTTAAGAACAGGCACTCACAGTCACATTATTGCTGGTCCAGTGATGGTAAATTACAAATCAAGCCGTCACTTAGTCACTAGAACATTACGGGCCCGTCACAGTAAACAGCAATGGAATAGTCGCGATTCCAGAAACTATTAGTGCAAACAGAGGAAAAACGCCAGACACGGGGGTAAGGGTAACACTAGACATGATTTACAAGGACTATAACTTTCCAAAAGGTGGCGGCTTAGAGCACAGCCAATCGTAGTTAGTTATCGGACATTGTGGTATTATGTGTATTGCTGTTCCTTACTTCTTCTCCTTCAGTTTTCTTTTTAAGAACTACTGATATACAAGCTGTGTACCAAGAGGACAGTGTGTGAGGAGGTATGTATGTATTCCTATTGTTGTATTGTACTTTACAAAATATTTTATTAAACTTTATTTTATGGACTGTACTTTGTTACGTTTCCTATATATTAGATATATCCCACTAGCATGACCTTGTGGTCAGAGCGGGGTGGTACTGCAGTTAAAAAAACTACCCTGTTTTTCCCCTAATAAGACATCCCCCGAATATAGGACTAGTACCCAATTTTGTTCAGGCTTATCATATAAGGCCTCCCCTTGAAATAAGACCTAGCGGAAGTCATTGCCGCAGCCCCCCCACGCCATACATAGTATTAGCGGAAATCTTTTAGATGTGTAGAAGGTTGTGCCATGGAGAGAATTCATGGAAGTAAGTAAAAATCACTGGTTGTTGTGATGCCAAATGTGGATACCAGCAGCTACCGGATAGAAAGGCATTTAAGGAAGATTGGGGGCCAATGATTCTAATAGAAATGGAGTCACAAGACATGCAGCATGAAATTCAGAGGTTGGAGGCCTAAGAATGTTGATCTTTTGTTCACGGAATAAATGTAACTCGTTCTGGAAGAATAAAAACCATCCCCTGAATAAGACCTAGTTGCCTCGTTATGTGCAAAACATTAATATAAGACACTGTCTTCATTTCAGAAACAGGGAGTTAACAGTTAATCCCTTACTCGGGATGATTGCAGCAGTATAAGAAATAGATATTATGTGCCAGAAACTGCTACAGTAATGCGTCTTTTACTTCATTAGGTCTGTGAACACTACTGCGTTGTTATTATCTGAATGGCTGTCTGTGCTCACCTTTTTATGCTGCATTAGTCTCAACCCATACTACACAGACTGGCCAGGTATTGTATAGTGTTATAATTATAGTAGTTATATTCTTGTACATAGGGGGCAGTATTATCGAGTTATATTCCTGTAATGGGGCAGTATAATAGTAGTGTAATTCTGTACATTAGGGGGCAGGTCAGTATATAGTAGGTGTATTCATGTACATAGGGGGCAGCATTATAGTAGTTATATTCTTGTCATAGGGGCAGTATTATAGAGTTGTATTTTTGTACATATGGGGCAGGCATATAGTAGTTCTATTCTTGTACATGGGGAGCAGTTTATAGTAGTTAGATTTTGTACATAGGGGAAGTAGTATAGTAG
Organism: Engystomops pustulosus; assembly: GCA_019512145.1. Taxonomy (NCBI): domain Eukaryota; kingdom Metazoa; phylum Chordata; class Amphibia; order Anura; family Leptodactylidae; genus Engystomops; species Engystomops pustulosus. The sequence goes on from CM033647.1 coordinate 2,109,180, forward strand.
TATATCCTGTACATAGGGCAGTATTATAGTAGTTATATTATGTGTACATAGGGGAGTATTGCAGTAGTAGTTGTATATTCCTGTACATAGGGGGCAGTATATATAGTAGGATATTCTGGCTACATAGGGGGGGCAGTAATTATAGTAGTTATATTCTTGTACATAGGGGGCGTAGTAGTATATAGTAGTTGTAATTCTTGTACATAGGGGGCGCATTATAGTAGTTAATTCTTGTACATAGGGGAGCAGTCTTATAGTAGTGATATTCTTGTAAATAGGGGCAGTATTATAGTAGTTATTTCTTGTACATAGGGGCAAAAAAAAGGGGGGGGTAATAGAGTAGTTTATATCTTGTAACATAGGGGCAGTATTGCAGTAGTTATATGCCTGTACATAGGGGGGCAGTATCTATAGTAGTTTATTCTTGTACCATAGGGGGCTAGAAGTATTATAGTAGGTTATTCTTGTACATAGGGGGCAGTATTATAGTAGTTATATTCTTGTACATAGGGGGCCAATATTATAGTAGTCTATTCTTGTTACATAGGGGCAGTATATTAAGTAGTATATTCTTTGTACATAGGGGACAGTATTTATAGTAGTTATATCGTACATAGGGGCAATATATAGTAGTTATATTCTTGTACATTAGGGGGGCGGTATATAGTAGTTATATTTCTTGTACATAGGGGGCAAGTTATTATAGTTATAGTGTTATATGCTTTACATGGGGGCCAGTATTATAGTAGTTATATTCGTGTACATAGTGGGGCAGTATTATAGTAGTTATATTCCTGTACTAGGGGGCAGTATTAGTATTATAGCTGTTTATTTGTAAACGGGCAGTATTATAGTATTATATTCTTGTAACAATAGGGGAGCAGTATTATAGTTAGTATAGTATTGTACATAGGGGCAGATGATGTGTATATTCCTGTACATAGGGGCAGATTATAGTATTATATTCTTGTACATAGGGGGCAGTATTGCAGTAGTATTATTCCTGTACCATAGGGGGCAGTATATTAGTAGTTAGATCTTGTACATAGGGGGCAGTTTCTTTATAGTAGTTTATATTCGTGTACATAGGGGGGCAGTATTATATGAGTATATTCTTGTATAGGGGGCAATATTCATCAGTAGTTAATTCTTGTACAGGGGGCGATTATAGTGTTATATGCTTGTACATAGGGGCCGTTATTAGTAGTTATATCTTGTACATGGGGGCAAGATTATAGTAGTTATATTCTTGAAAGGGGGCGGTGGTTAATTATAGTAGTTATTTCCTGATCGTCTCAGGGGCCAGCACACACAAATGGGTTTAGTCCTCTAGAACCAATCAGATGAGACAAGGTTACCAAGCCGTTACAATGTATTCAATTAAACTAGTTAGGAGCCCTATAAAAAATGAGGGAGGAGGAGTGAAACTAGGAGAAGTGTATTTTTCTTTCTCTAGGTCAAAGATAGATACAGAAAGGACATATGCTGATGCTGTTCTTGTGTCCGCCGTGCCAACACAGTGGGGTGTCCATGTTGCTCAGACGCGATGGGTACTGAGGGCAATGTTTCAGCAGCCTAAAACATGGGCGTGTTTGAGCCTCGGTACACCGCCTGGCCCTCACAGGGTTTCGATACCCCTATGTACAAGAATATAACTACTATAATACTGCCCCCTATGTACAAGAATATAACTACTATAATACCGCCCCCTATGTACAAGAATATAACTACTATAATACTGCCCCCTATGTACAAGAATATAACTACTATAATACTGCCCCTATGTACAAGAATATAACTACTATAATACTGCCCCCTATGTACAAGAATATAACTACTATAATACTGCCCCCGTATGTACAGGAATATAACTACTATAATACTGCCCCCTATGTACAGGAACATAACTACTATAATACTGCCCCCCCGCACCCTGCTATACATCCGACACAGGAGCGGAGGTACTGTGAGACAGAAGTGCCTATATATAGCATTTATACATCTAATAACAGCAGATGCACTAACCCATAGTGTATAATAACATCCAACATAGGGGCTGCGGCACTATGTGCATATATCATATATCTTACACATCTAATAGCAGCTGATGCACTATGACACAGGGAGTGCATAATAATAACACCATGCTATACATGTAATATGGGGGATGAGACCCTATGTAACAGTGCATTACATCATAGATTTTTATGCATCATATAAATCCAATACAGGAGCTGAGGCCTTATCAAAGGAAGCCAGCCAGTCTCCCATTCCGGCACCTGCCAGGCCTGGAGCTGCTTAGCAGCAGTGATCTGACGAGAGAAAGTACATACAGGTTAGAATGGCTGTGGAGTGTAACATTACATAACATCCTGTACATGTAATATAGTAGCTAGGGGTAACCAGCGAGTGCATAACATAGCATCCTATATGTATAATATAGCAGCTAGCATAGCATTCTATATGAGTAATATAGTAGCCTGAGGCATGATGTAACAGCGAGTTGTACATATAACCTTATACATTTGATACACGCGCTGCAGCACTATAAAGCAGTGAGTGCCTATAACATTGCATTAGGACACAGCCCTCCTATATATATCCTGCAGAGGTATACAAACCCATATAGGAGCTGCAGCACTGTGTAGCAGGGAGTGCAGGGCCTGGACAGCAGTAATCAGCGCAGTGTGAATACACACCAGGGAGCATGAGCATAACAGGAGCCATTTCTTACCTCAGTAAGCAGAGGGCCGCGTTGCTGGCAGAGAGCAATCTGCATATTGTGGCGCCGGAACTTCAAACTCCAGACGCCGATTGCGTCACCTCCGGTCCTCAGCCAAAACTCCCTGGCGCCAGAAAGGGAACACCACATCCGGTGCTGTAATCATGGCATCACACAGGCCCGGCCTGCCCTCACCTGAAGTGTCACATCCGGACTCCTCGGGCTGAGGCACTTCCGGTCCGGCTCCCGCCATGGAGGTAGGCGGGGCTTGCAGTAGTGTGACGTAGGCGGCCTTCATCTCCTCTGGAGGCCATTACAGCCTCGCGGGTATAAAAACCCTGGGAGGGCAGGCGTGTACCGAGGCTCAACACTGCCCATGTTTAGGCTGCTGAAACAGTGGCCGTCTCAGTACACCATCGCGTCTGAGCAACATGGGACACCCCACTGTGTGCAGCGCGGACACAAGAACAGCAGCAGCATAGGTCCTGTCTGTATCTTTGACCTAGAGAAAGAAAAAATACACTGTCTCCTAGTTCCTCCTCCCTCTTATAGGGCTCCTTAACTAGTTAATTGAATACATGTGTACTGCTTGGTAACCTGTCTCTATCTGATTGGTTCTAGAGGACTAAAACCCATTTGTGTGTGCTGCCCCTGAGACGATCAGGAAATAACTACTATAATACTGCCCCCTATGTACAAGAATATAACTACTATAATACTGCTCCCTATGTACAAGAATATAACTACTATAATACTGCCCCCCATGTACAGGAATATAACTACTATAATACTGCCTCCTATGTACAAGAATATAACTACTATAATACTGCCCCCTATGTACAGGAATATAACTACTATAATACTGGCCCCTATGTTAAACAATATAACTACTTTAATGCTTCCATTTAAATATATAATTGTATTGTACAGTATATTTGTACATTATAAATAATATGTGATTTTTTTAAAATACTAATTTCCTTACAATTAACATGACAGACTTTCACGTGTGTCTCGCTGTGTGTTGGCTATAGTTCGGTGTGACACTGTGACTCCATCTGCTTAGATATTTAAACTGGATTGTTGTAGAATCTGCTGCTTTGTTGTTTTCTTTCAGATTCGGTTGAAAAGTAAATCAGAATTCCATAAATACGTTCTATGAATTTAGTGGTTTGTTAAAAAAAAAATACATTTTTTTATAATTTACATAATAAAATAATGTAATTTTTAAACTTTTATATACACGTACATTGATAAAAAATCTTTTTAACATTTTAAAATGTTAAATAAAAAATGATATATAAAAATTAAAAATAAAATGCAGTCCTGAATTTATTTATTTCAGGTTACTTTATTTTCAATGATTTAATATGACAAAAAAAAAAAATCGAAAATAAAAATAAATAAATCATATATGTGATGTACGGTATAATTTATAATAGTTTAAATTATTATTATAGCATTTTTTTACATTGACTGCTTAGAATATTAAATGTAAACTAATTGTGCTTCTTCCTTGTAATAGCTGCATTAATGAAGTTATTTTTTTAGGTCAAAATTCTATTCTATTGGTATCTAGTTATACTACAAATTTGTTCCTTCTTAAATTAACTGTAATCAGCAAAAAGTCACAAAAAAAGTCAACTTTTGGAGACTATTTGCAACTTTTGTTCTAAAAACTAGCAAATTCCCTAAAGACCAGACACCACTAGAGACCAAAAACCACTAAGATACATCTGACCGACATAAAAAACCAAGAAAAATCCCCAGAAAACAGATGGACAAATCCAGACTTATGATACACGTGCCTCAAAGACTGGAAGATACAAACATAGAAGAGTAGTAGAGAAATATGGGTCAGAACCAAGAGTACAATGTAATACAGAATCAATAGGCAATACGGGTGGTCAGAAAACAGACAAAGGGACAAGAAACCCAAAATAAACAAATAAAGATAGGCCAGCAAGCTTCAAAGTGGACTAGCAAGCAAGGAGGAAAGAGTAGGCAAACCCTGTAATAGATGTTAGACTCCCGATCCTGAAGATTGTGATTGGCACAGATCCCTGAGATCCAGAGGGGGCAAATTTGTGTTGAGGAAGAGTCTGTCTCAGTTTACTTAACTGTTTGCAACCCAGGACAAAATCAACAGAAAACAAACAGGTCTGGTGGAAATCAACTAAGACAGTCAGGAAAGGAATAAAGCTGTGTTCAGACTAGTAAGCATAGAATGTAACAACATCCCACTCAGCAGTGCATCCTCAGCATTACTGCACAGATGACTCAATGATAATATAAGAACATGGTAAAGTTCCCCTTTTGTAGCTTCAACGTATCTAATGAAAGTCAACTTGCGGCTCATTTGTACAGTTTTTAAAGTTTTCTTACAGATTCTTCATCATGGGGGTCTCAGGAATCTACTGCTGGAGCCGCTTAGTGATGGTAGGTTTCCTATAAATGACATTAATTCATAAAATCTAAGTAAAAATGTAGCACAAATCTTCTTCCGACCTGAATGGTCACTTGGTGGAGTATGAGAGACGACCTCATTTTTGGTGTAACATTTATTATTATTGCTTTAAGGTTTTCTATTATGTGATATTACATATATATTATGTCATATCTTTTTGATGGGTTGTATTTTTCACGTACAGAAATGAGACCATTAAAAAACAATTGTTCCTCCAAACACCTGGTGCCACCTCCTTTAACCTAGAGTCAGCAAAAATGATCGACATCAAACTTGCAATTACTTGTAAGACATAATTATGAGGTCGGAATTATAATGATGAATATTAAATATAGGGTAGTGACAATAACATGTTACAATTATGAAATATGTGGAGAAACCCGTGACGTCAATTCCTAGAGGATGGAAATCATCTCTCCCCGTTGACCATTGACTCTATAAATCCCTTCATATCAGGACCATGGACAACACACACATAATGCCAGAAGACTCCACACTGCGCTCCCGAGAATCTGCCGATCATCAAAGGCAAGTGCTCAAAATAGTTGTGTCTAAATTATAACGATAGACTTTTGCCCCATATATGAATATTTTTACTATTTTACTTTTGTAAAATGTATTAATTATGATTATTTTCATCACTTTTTGGTATACGGTATCATCTTAATATATTTTAAGTCTAAATCCGGGGACAGTTTGAGCAAGATGTAAACTTCTTTTTTTATAATATATTTTTGATTAAAAAAAAAAAAAACAACCCATATATAGAAGACACCAGACTATATGACTATAGCATCTTGTGGTGGGTTTGAAGGCAATAATAGACCTCGACGGTCTATCAGATAACAATCACATTTATCGAGGAATTTGTTTAGCCAATCTCTTGCCGTTTGGGTCCATGTCCCATGTTATTGTTCACGAGTAACCTATTATTCATGATATATTCTGTAAGTGAACACATGACAACATAGGCTATGATGTAAATATAAGCGGATTAGCAAAAGGTCTTTGTAAATTAATGATGGCCATCGAAAGAACCTCCTCTTGTAGAACTCAACCATGGACAACGAGATCACCAATGTAGAATAACGATGGATCACTTTGTCTTGCCAGGTACAAAATGCATCTGTATCTTCTTCTCTGTGTTATGACTTTGCCGTTCTGTTGTGTTGGGACATCTGTCTCCAGTTGTTCACTCACTATTCACGCTATGAAAAATTATACTGAGAAAGGAGACATTTCATTTGGAATTATCAACCCTATGAGCGCAACATTCAATCCGGCAGCCTTCAAACAAACCATATTCTCTAAGCAGCCTCCTCCACGTCCATGTGACGCGTGAGTATTGTTATTTTTCTGCTTTCAAGAAGGACCATGACATACATCTGAAAGGGAGGTCTCCTAGCGAAGATCATATTGGGCTCCCATTCTAGTGCTTGGTTTTTCGTGAATGCTTGGTGTTTTTGAACCCTCGTTGCAACTCCCGTAACCCTTAGACCCATTCCCTTGACTATTTGTTTAGCCCTCTTGTTGCTTTGGTCTGAGGGTGGCCGACTCTTGAGTATGGATGTGACTGACTTTAGGGTTCTAGGGTCTTGGGGTAACTGCTCCCTCTCCTCAGCTATACATGATACATGGTAGAGTTTGAGATACTCATCCAAGAGGGTACATTGAACCAAAATATGGATTTTGTCAAAGTTAAAAATCAAGATTGTTTTACGCCCCCTTTGTTTATAATATGGTCCTCAATAGGATGAGTTATTTCATGTGAAGAGTTTAGGGCATAATGTAGACACATCTCCTACGTAGTAAAACATGATGATTTCTAATCATACGGAACTTGTATATTTCAGGTTCATCCCAGATATTTACAAGTCCATCCTGGCTTTAGTTTTTGCTGTCAAAGAAGTTAATGAAAATTCAGATCTTCTACCCAACATCACACTGGGCTTCCAAATGTTTGATTCTTGCTATTCTGAATCGGCTTCCCTTCAGGCAATTTTTCAGACCATTACATGCAATGGAAACCACACCCCAAATTACAACTGTGGACCCCAACCAATTATACCAGTAATTGTTGGAGATACTTCAAGCTCATCAGAGTCAATAGCAAGGGTGCTTGGTCTTTGGAAGTTTCCTCAAGTAGGTGGGCACATCATATGTGATATTGCAGTATCAAGACTCATCTTACGAGCCAGTATCTTGACTGAGGTCCAACCAGTTTAGTAGTAAGGGTACTTATTGTAAGTAGCTGTTGGGGTTGGAGCTACAAAGACCATCTCCCATCCTCTGGACCATGTGGCATGTCCAGGCATTACGTAGACAGTCTAATTGGGGGTAAATGGATAGAGAATAAAGAGGCTCTACATAAGCCTCCTCTAGCAGAGAGGTTTTCTATGTCTTTGTGTGTCCATGTGTCTATAAGTAGCATGCAACAATTCATGTTTTTTATTCTTCAAACATTCTCAGGTCAGTTATTTAGCCACGCTTCCATCCTTGAGCAACAAAATCAACTTTCCATCATTTTTAAGGACTACTGTAAGTATCATGAGCCAGCCCAAAGCCTTGATTGGTCTATGTAAGAAGTTTGGTTGGACCTGGATAGGGGTTATTACCTCGTCAGCTGATTACTTTGTACAAGGAGCTGTGGAAATCCGTAGAGAAGCCGCCAAGAATGGAATCTGCATAGAATTTTTTGAAACCGTCACGTATGGTCTCACCAACAACATCCCAAAGAAAGTACAGATTGTTGGTCAATCAATGGCCCGAGTGGTCATTCTTAACTGTAATAATGCTGAAATTTATCATATATTGCAAGAGGTCCTTTATCAAAACATAAGTGGGAAATTTTGGATTGGCACAGAAGTTTGGTATACCTCGCCCTATGTTCAGAAGTATTTTTGGAACATGCTTAATGGCACCATTGGCATTGGAAGGAGCAGAAAAATTCCTCCGAATTTTTCAAATTTCTTACAGACTTTCCATCCAAGTAAATACCCAGGAATTCCATTTGTCAGAGAGTTTTGGGAGGTCCTATTTAACTGCACATGGCCAAAAACGGATATGTATATCTCCTCACCAATAAATCTAGGTCGAGGCAACCAGACCTGCACAGGTTCGGAGAAGGTGGTAACCAATGACACGGCAGAATTTAATGATCCAACATCACAATTCATGTACATGGCCCATAATGCAGTTTATGTCATTGCACATGCTCTCCACAAGTTAATGCGCTGCAGCTCTGGTGGAGGACCCTTCAATGGAAAATCTTGTTCCAATGAACAGGGTATAAAGCCTTGGCAGGTAAGTTTTTCCTTCTTACTATTTTTAACATCACAGTGCTTAAAGGGGGTTTCAGGGTTGACTTACATGGCCTATACTCTGAAGTGATCATCAGTAGCTGATCACGGTTGGCCAACAACTGGCCTCCATTGGGAATAAAGCTAGAAACTGCACCAAAGTGCCTAGAACTTCCGGTTACAGATTTCGGGCACTAGATCTATACATTTTATCTGTATATAAATTAATCCAAAAATTGTGACCCACTCCAAACACCATTCAGGGGTTTGAGGGACCCCTCCAAATGATATTGAGATGAGATTTACTCTGGAACTATGACCTTACATGCCTCAGTAATGGCAACCATGATTTCTTGTTTTCAGCTACTTTACTACTTGAAAGGGGTAAACTTTGTGAATACGGCTGGAGAAAATGTGTCATTCAATGCCAACGGAGATGTTTACGGAGAATTTGACATTTTGAATTGGTATCATAAGGACAATAGGCACCACTTTTTAAAAGTTGGGAGCTTTAATGATTATGTTGATCAAAAGCTGACTATTAATGACAGCGCCATCATCTGGGCTGGAGGACAGGTAATTGACATTTCACCGAACATTTCACATAAAAAGTTAAAAGAATTTATGAAAAAAAATCTCAGTGATGCAATGATATTCCTTTCTAGCTTCCAACATCCATTTGCAGTGAGGCTTGTCCACCAGGACACTGGAAAAGACCCCGAAGAGGTCAACCTGTCTGTTGCTTTGACTGTGTTCTATGCCCTGAGTCAATGATTTCAACGGAAACAAGTAAGTCTGTTTATGATATGATTGATATCATAGTAAAAATACTGGGTCCTCTAGACCAAGGGGTGTCTCATTTGTCTCCACAAAAGCTAAAACGCCAGGGGATATTCTCTCCCCCAATACATTCTCCAATACTTTGTATAAAAACAAAATTACATGGCTTCAAACCACTGGTAGTTTCTGCTGTGGTGGGTCACGCTGCAACATCTGTAGATATATTAGTAAAACCACATGGTTTTCCTCATTCAGCCCAAACAGTACCTACAATATAAAAACTTACATGAATTGTGAGTCAACTCACCTAGTCTACCTCATACAATGCACGAAATGTTCACTACAATATATAGGTTGCACAATGAGGAAGCTCAAAGACCGTATTAGTGAACATATTACAGCAGCGAACCCCAAAACCATCTCCAGCACTCGGAACTCATCAGGTGTCTCTAGACACTTCAAAGAAGTCCATGCTGGTAACACTAGCAGTATGCAAGTTATTGCCATAGAACAAGTCTCGCGTCCTTCCAGAGGAGGAGATTGGAAGAAAATGCTTCTTTCCAAAGAAGCATATTGGATCCTAAACCTAGACACCCGTTATCCAAAGGGTTTAAATCACAGACAAGACTTATTGTATTTCTATTAATATATATTGTTCTGTCATTTATTTTCCCTGATAGCCGCTCTTCACGTTAAATCTCTCCCCCCACCTTCGTGGAGGCGTGGAATTCCCATGCCGGAAATCCACTCACGCACACATGAGCTAATACTATTTAACTTAGGTGAGGGCTCAAAGCAAACTAGGTATGACTAAGGACTGAGATCCCCCCAGAAAAGTCCGAAACGCGTTACCTTTGCTACCTTTTTTCGTGTTACACTGTCTGCCGCTGTGTCCATGCTTCTTTATGCTACTAAGCATCTTTTTAATATATTTTTTCAATAAACGCTTCTACATGATTTTATACAGTCGCTTACCCTTGGACTTATTCACATGAGTGCCGGCTTCCCAATCTTTTTTCCTCCTTCTGCCTTTCAGAAGTTTTTTCTAGTTGCTCTTAACTCTAACAGATAAGGTTCTAGAATGTTGGACTACACTTTGAACAAACCCATTACTTTATTACTTAAATATTCTTGGATATTCTTCATTATGTTTCAGATTCTCTTCGCTGTGTTATGTGTCCAGAAGATTCTTGGCCAAACCACAAAAGAACCAAATGTATTCCAAAAGTGGTTGAGTTCCTCTCTTACGAGGAACCTTTGGGACTGATTTTGTCATTGTTATCTGTAATTTTCTCCATTATCACGATGATGGTACTTCTTGTATTTCTCAAGTTTCGGAATACCACACTGGTGAAAGCCAACAACCGTAACCTCAGCTATGTCCTCCTCCTGTCCATAGCCTTTTGCTTCCTCTGCTCCTTGGTCTTCATCGGTTGTCCTGTCAAACTGACCTGCTCACTTAGACAATCTCTTTTTGGGATCACATTCTCTCTATGTATTTCATGTATTCTAGCCAAAACTATCATAGTAGTCATCGCTTTTAAAGCCACCAGACCAGGTAGTAACCTGAGGGTATGGATCGGGTCTAAGACAGCCATCCTTGTTGTGTCTACTTCCACCTTTGCCCAAGTGATTATTATTCTGGTATGGCAGCTACAATTTCCTCCATATCTAGAACGTAATTATGAAGTCCTTCAAGGTGTTATCCTCTTGGAATGTAATGAGGGATCGGTTGTCATGTTTTACTGCACCATAGGATACATGGCTTTCTTGGCTACAATAAGTTTTGTGGTTGCCTTCTTGGCCAGGAACTTACCGGACAGCTTCAACGAGGCCAAGTACATCACTTTCAGTATGTTGACCTTTCTCAGTGTCTGGTCATCCTTCATTCCTGCCTATCTAAGTACTAAGGGCAAATACATTGTAGCTGTTGAGATTTTTGCTATATTAACATCTAGTTTTGGACTTCTGTGTTGTATATTTGGCCCAAAATGTTATATAATACTCTTGCGGCCATCAATGAACACTAGACAGTATTTAAATTCGAAGACCTAAAACTTTATTCCAAGAAGTCTTCAAAGGAACATTGTTCAAGCTTTTATAGTTAATGGATGATAGGATTATGTAACTCTAGTAACTAAACTCTGGGGGAAAGATGGCCCTCATTGTTGGGATCACCAGTTATCAGCTTGCTTGTAGGGAGCAGAACATGATTTACATCAACAGTTCATGTTGTGAAAGAATATGGTAAATCCTTCAGATTTTGAACGCTCTGTAGATTTTACTACCTCTGTAGAACTGATGGCGACCCCATAGGATGGGATCCCCTCTGTTGCCTTGTAAGGTGTAAGCATAGCCCTACCCCAGCACTAACACTCAGGATTGGAAAAAAGTTGAAAAACCCTCCCCCACCAAAACACAAAAATTGCCCGCCCCTTACGACTGTAAAATCAGTCGCATTGGGGCACATTTACTTACCTGGTCCAGTCACGATCCCGTGGTGCGTTGTCCGACGAGGATTCGGGTCCGGCGCGATTCATGTAGTTCGTACACTCAAGTTCCTGCATCCATCGCTTCCCCGACGAGGTCCGCCGGAGTTCACCTTCTTCTTCCCGATGCTTGTAAGTGCGTGTCTTGCGACACAATTCTAAATATTAAATCCCCCACGTTGTCCGAATCCGTCAGGTTGTCCGACAACCCACCCCCCAATTTCTGTCGTGTGCAAGCTGGCGCCGATGGGCCAAAATTCGATCACGTGCACCAAAATCCTGGCGCAATTCGCAAAACGGAAATCATCGGGAAACCAGACGAAAATGCGTCCGACGGACCCTTAAATGATCCCCATTTTGTTCTTCCAGACCCAATTCAACCAAGGGTAAAAAACTATAATAGTGTTTATCCCAAACAACATAAAACTTTTTTAAAAATATAGGAAAAACTATTGCCAAATTGACATTTTTTAAAATCATCAATCGCACAAAAATGTTATTAAACAGAAATAAAAAATTATATTTATTATTATTCATTCAAAAATGAAGCCCTCACATGGCCACATTGAGGAAAAAAAATTGTTTGGAAGTTGATGATGGAAAAGGGTTTTTTTTCCCATAAAGGATTTCATTATGTAAATGAAGGGCATTTAAAAATATATACATATATAAATTTGGTATTACTGTATGCATATTGACACAGAAAAAAAAAAGTTTTATGTTATTTAGGTTCCACAATAAATGCGGAAATGTTTTAATTAGAAAAAGAGATTTGTGTTCTTTTTTAAATATACTGCAGAGAAAGGCTTAATCACTAGGCCGTATAAAACCAAAAATATTGCCTTTGAAACTTAATTTCCCCCTGAAAAAACAAGACAACATACAGCTATGGTGAAGGAAAAATCAAAACAATATAGGTTGGAAAAACTATTAACAAAAAAAACTAAAAAAATACAGTTGGTACAGAAAGTATTCAGATTTGTTTAAGTTTTTCACTCTTTGTTTCATTGCAACCAATTGGTAAGATTAAAAAAAAACTCTTTTTTAATGTTTATTAATGTGCACTCTGCCCAAAAATGAAAAACTGAAAAATCACATGGTCATAAGTATTCAGACCCTATTTAACTCACATGCTGTCCATTTCCTTCCTAACCTCCTTGAGATGGTTCTACCCCTTCATTGGAGGCAAGCTGTGTTTAATTAAACTGATTGGACTTGGTTAGAAAAGACCTTACAGCTCACAGTGTATGTCAGAGCACATGAGAATCATAAGGTCTGAAAAACTTCCCGAGGAGTTCAGAGACAGAAATGTGGCAAAGCACAGACCTGGACAAAGTTACAAAAGAATTTCTGCAGCACTCAAGGTTTCTAAGAGCACAGTGGCCTCCATATTCCTTAAATGGAAGAAGTGTATGTAGTTTTTTAAAACTTTTTATAAAATCAGTGTCAAAATGTCGGAGATTTAGATGTTTTTTATTTCAAATTAAAATTGATTCCAGAAGTGCGCAAACTTAGCATGTTAACTGTTACGCTACTGTTAGGGAACATACAAAAGCCTGTCCCTACTTGCTAGTCTACCATACCCTAAACAGTACGTGACAACTGTCCGATAAAAGCAAACCCAAGAAGAATGGTCATGCAAATGTAGAATCAAGAGCCAAACAGATTGTCAGAGGACAAGCAAGGGTCAAAAGAACAAAGAATACAGGAGTCCAAAAAATTCTAGCCACTACAAAGTAGACAATCCTCTTATGAGGATGATTGACATCCAGACAAACCAGACTAGCAGGTGGAGCTAGATTAACCGTCTGTTGAGACTGCTGGACCACGATGGTGGTAAGATCACCCATTTCTGGAAGCAGAACCTTGGCGGGATCCATGGTCGGATCTTACTGTCAGGCTCCAGGGGTAGTGGACCCACTGAAGTAAGCCAACACCTTGGACCAGAGTCTAAGTGGTGGTATCCAGTTTTCACCAGAGTTGTGGGTTGGACTTGCTGTGGCGTGGTACCACCAGGTCATTCCACAGGTGCACTTTGTCCGCAGTGGAATCCAAGGTGAGGTACACAGACCTTAGGCAGCAGGTAGCAACAGGTCAAGGCAGGCAGCAGAAGAGCGCAGTCAGGAACGGAATGGGAAATCCCTATAAACGCAAAGCACAAGGGAACAAGCTTTTTCTAAGGATGTGAGGCACAAAGATCCGGCAGGGAACACCGGAAGGGGCTGGGAATTTATCAGGAAAGGCGGCTGGCCAAAGCCAATCATCGGTGCTTTGGCCCTTTAAATGTAACAGAGCCGGGGCATGCGCCGTAGGAGGCGTGTGGAGCACAGGATTTAACTTTCAAATGTGTCGCAAGCCCAAGCACTTACATGCACCACTAAAAAGAACTCTGTGGGACCTGTGCGGGGAAGCTATACATGCAGGATATCGGGCGCATGATCTTAGTGAATCGCGGCACAGCGGATTATACACGGACAATGCACTTTCTGTGAACTCCAGAAGATGGGTAAGTAAATGTGCCCCAGTGGGTTGCCAGCAGTGGGACCCCTCCAATCAGACATTTCTCCCCTATCCTTTGGATGTATTGAATAATAACCATCCATATATTGTTCATCTATAGATTCTTCTTTGTTGGTAATAGACCACATCTCCTGCTATGGGAAGTCCCAGTACACGAGGTAGCAGAGCCCCGGGAGGACCTACGGCCAGGGGAATGTCTTCTATGGAAATCCTCTATGGATATTACTGGATGTGTACTCAAGTATACTCCTGAGGTCAATCACTGTAATCGTCTACATTGTAGAAGATGAGGTCCCCGGAGGGAATATAATACCATCCCGAGTCACAGCTAACAAACAATATGGAATACTAAGGGCCATAGGCTCATAGGGTGAACCCATGAAAGAGTAAGGATCGCAACTTAACAAAAAACTATGAAGATAACCGGTCCAAGGATCAAGGCTAGTAATCAAGGAGGAGTCTCTAACATGACACCGATCCTGCGGAAGAAGTTGTTTTATTAATCTAATAATTTTGAGAAGAAGATTTACCACCAAAAATACATTTGAAATAAATTTGAAGATTTATAAAAACAAGTTTAATTTAATTTTAATAATAATTATTTTCTTATTAATTCAATAAATTATATTGTAAAGAATTACCATAATATCAAAATAACCTTGGGAAAATATTTTATTATTATTAAAATATCTGAGAAAATATATGTCTTTGCGTTCTCATTGGTTCACTTTTGTAATTAGCAATTAAGAATGACCAATTTTAAATCCTATAAAAACAAAATCTAATAAAGAAATATAAATATACAGAAATTTAATGGGAAAACTCGCCACCCTCCCTACTCCTGCCGTATATCACTATTAAGATGGTCAAGGGCGACAGAAGGAGGTCTAGACTCATGAATTCACTGGACTCACAATTAATGTGATCCTACACTTATTTCTGTAATTTTGGCTATAAGGAGAGAAGACCCGTCCCCACAATATGCTTCCAAATAAAGAAAATACTCCTAGATCCTATGATATTTTATTTCAGCCTCCGCTGTCAGTCTACAGTGAGACTCGTCTACCATGATACCGGAGAAGGCCCTGGAGAGGTCAGACTGTGTCGATTGTGTTCTTTTACCAACATAAGTTATTATTACTGTATCACCTAGTCATTAAATAATTCCAATTGTGACCCAAAAATCACAAGTCTGTTGGACCAGTAGCTGTAAGTATTGTATATTAGTTACACCTTGACGCAAATTATTTTTTAACACATTTTTATTATGTTTCTTGGGAATATTAGTCTATGTATCCCCAAAGCTGTTCATAGGATCCTATAGGGAGCCTTTGGGATGGGTGTTAGCATCATTATCCATAATGTTTCCCATCACCACTATGATGGGACTTATTCTTATTGGGGGGCATTAATCATAGTCTGCTAGACTGTTTTGAGCGTTTTAGTGTGCAAAAATCTGGCCATTTTCTGGCGCAAGGCGAAGTCTGGCACTTAGTGGTTTTGAGTCCCTGCGCCTTATCTGACATAGTGAGCGGCTCCTATATAGATGTTTGCACGGGATCTATCACTAATTCGCGCCTAAAAAGGCGCAAAAAAGGCACAAAAATGCACCTACTCTGAGCAGCTGCACTTAAAAAAAAAATCCTATTCATTACTAAAAACATAGATATTTGTTTGCCAAATGAAGAATAACCTCTATGCAACATGGAAAATACTTCCGCTCAGTTTTAAAATGTAAAATTTCCCCAGTAACGACTTCATCATTGTCTATGGGATCCTCTCTGTGAGTGATTATTGTCTTATTATACAGATCTGAGAATATTATCAGTCTCCATTTCATGTAAATTATAATAAAAAAGGAAAAGACTCATTTCAGCAAGAATTTAATTTTTTTATACATATCTGTAACTTTTAGTCCCTGCAGTTACATCACAATGAGACGGTTTTGTGCAGAGATGAAGCTTTGAACGTTCTGTCACATTTCATTATTGCTCACAAATGAGATCTAATAATTTGAGACAAATTTGGCGCAAATTTAGGCGCAAATGAATCAGACATGAGACAATTCCAAAGTGCATTTACTAAGGCAGAACTAGATCCATCATAGATCAGGAGCCAAAAAGAAGAGCAAACCAGGCACAAATATAGGCGAACCTGAGACCCCCTATGATTAATGTCCCCCATAGTATTTCTCCAATTTTGGAATAGCACAGTGGTGAAATTCCAACAACAATAAGCTCAGCTATGTCCCTCTGCTTCCTCTGATCGTTGGTATTAATCGGCTGTCATTAACTCAGACAATGGGGAAAATTTACTTACCCGGTCCGACGAAGATGAAGTCTGGTGCGATTCATGTAGCTTGTGCGCCCGAGTTCCTGCATCCGTCGCTTCCCCGCCAAGGTCCGCCGGAGTTCACCTTCTTCTTCCCGGTGCTTGTAAGTGCATGTCTTGCGACACAATTTGAAATGCTAAATCCCGCACGTAGTCCGAATCCATCGGGTTGTCCAACGGCCCACCCCCCGATTTTTTCGCTTGCAAGCCGGCGCCAATGCACCAAAATCCGATCGAGTGCACCAGAATCCTCTGTTAAATGCGGCGCATCAAATAGTCGGGAAACCCAATGAAAGTGCGCTCAGCGGACCCTTAGTAAATGAGCCCCAACGGTGTCTGGTCATCCTTCATTCCTACCTATCTAAGTACTAAGGGAAAATACATTGTACCTGTTTAGATTTTTGCTATATTAACAACTCGTTTTGGACTGTTCTATATTTTAGGCCAAAATGTTCTTCAGGTCATCAATGAACACATTAATGTAAAAAAACTGTAAACATATCTGAAGGAAGAGATCAGTTATTATAGTTGGTGGATGATAGAATTCTATAAAGTATTTGGAAAAAGTTTCAATAGCAAAAATGTATTTTAAAAGGAGCCACCCACTTTAGTAGGGGCCACCAGCAGTGTTGGACTGGCCCATCAGAGCAAAGGCTCTAACCCAATACTGAACCCAGAGGTAAAGGAGAAGACAACCCACATTCCTAGCAGCTGATGAAGGATGGGCTCCTTGTTGGACCCAAGGATCCCCAGTCCAACACTGACCACCAGGGCAATTTGTAATCTATACAGTTGCTGGGCAGCACCACCACAGGTTAAATTGAATACTACACTGTTAATATTTAAATTAATAGACACTGGGGCTTATTTACCAAGGGTCCCGGAGCCGCATTTCCATTGGGTTTTCCAACTTTTTGGGGATCGGGATTTAAAAGGGGATTGTGTTGCATGTAATCGGATTGTGCCGCAATCAAGCCGGCTTTCATCCGACACAAATCAGGGGAGACGCATTCAGACATTAAACGGGATTTAACTTTAAATTCGTGTTGCATGATCAAGCACTTACATACACCGGGTGGAAGATGGTGAACTCCAGCGGACCTGATTGGGGAAGCGACACATGCAGGAAATTGGGAGCACAATCTACGTGAATCGCGCCAGAGCTCATTCTCGTCAGACACTCCGGATCGGGGAACGCGCAGGACTGGGTAAGTAAATGTGCCCCATTGTGTGTATGTAGACATGTACCGTGTTAGCTGTAGGGTGCAGAACCATAAACATGAAGAATGAACCACATTAAGAAAGACTCATGTCATCTCCTCTTTAACAAATTAAAAGTTTCAAATTTGAACTATCACTAATATCTATGGTCACGCACCCACATTTTTCAATACTTTTGATCTTTTTTTCCCAATGGGGGCTCCATTGTGTAGACACTTTCCTGAGAAAAGTATGCAATTTTTGAGAAATTAATTAATTAAATTTTTAACCTTGCTTTACCACTATGTGGACATCCTATTCGAGCTTGGTTAGTCAATCCTTTCTCAAGTGTAACCTCAACATTACAAATTCATACCATACTATCTAATTCACATGTGTTCATGATCTGTTTAATTTGGATTCTGTGTCCAATCCGATCTTTTAAAAGAAAGGTGGAGGCAATTATTGTCAGATGAATAGTCTAGGTCAGAAGAATCCCACCAATAATACTGTGGATGTCAACGACATTTAATAAAACAAGTAATGGTTTACTTCTTACAAAATATCTGAGGTCGTTTCAGTAATCTAAGAAATGCCGCCTTTACTTCTTGGTTCCTCAAACTGTAGATGAGAGGGTTCAGCATAGGAGTCAATGTGCTGTAGAAGAGGGCCAGGAAGCGGTCAGTCTCCAGAGAATACAGAGATCGAGGTCGGAAGTACATGAAAGAAGCTGTGCCATAGAACAGAGTCACAGATGTCAGGTGAGAGACACAAGTGGAATAGGCTTTACTCCGGCTCTCCACCGAGCTCATTTTTTTAAGGGTGGAGAGGATTTGGGTGTAGGATCCTAGAATTAGAAGGAAGGGTGTGAGAAGAATGACCACACATACACTGAAGATGGCAATCTCATTCATGTAGGTTTCTGAGCATGCCAACTTCAAAACTGGGGGAATGTCACAAAAAAAGTGGTCAATGACATTAGGCCCACAGTAGGACAAGCTGAAGATAAACATGGTTTGTCCCATAGAAAGTAAAGCACCAGAAAACCATGAAAATACAGAAAGACAAGAACAATTCTGTTTGCTTATCACCAAAGTATAATAGAGAGGTCTGCATATGGCGGTAAACCGATCAAAGGCCATGACGGCCAAAAGAAGACATTCAGTGGTTCCCATTGCTAAGAAGAAGAACATCTGAACAGCGCAGCCGTAAAATGTGATCCGTTTGTCCTGTGATAGGAGATTTATAAGAATTTTTGGCATAGTGACCGATGAGTAGATTGTCTCCAAAATGGACAAGTTACACAAGAAGAAGTACATGGGAGAACGCAGAGCGGGATCAGAACACACAATGTAGACGACGGATCCATTACCAATCAGAGTGGCCAAGTATACAAAGAGGAGGACAAAGAAAATGGGGAGACAGACATCTGTGAAGGCCGAGAAACCAAGGATGATAAAGTAGGACACAGTGGTCTGGTTCATCATCACAAGAATTTTCAGAGATCAACCTTCATCCTGCCAGACAGATAACATCATTTTAGAAAACAGATAGTAATCATAAATCAATGATCAAGCACAACTTGGAGATTAAGGTGATGACTTGGTTCTACATTCCCAGACCTCAATCTGATCGAGCATCTGTAAGACATGCTGGAAAGACAAGTGCTCTTCATGGGGACTGCATCAACCAAGAACTTAAGGTCACTTTCTTGATGCCAGATACCAATGGGTACCATCAAAGGTCTGGTGATGTCTCTACCTCAATGAGTCAGAGCTAAGTTGATTTCGGATAGTATCAAAATCCTGTTAAAAACTGGAGATGGCATTCAGAGCTAAATGTAGGATTACATATAGTGGATGACACAGACATCAGCAGAGGACACACATAATGTAGTACCTTGTATATGTTTTAGTGGTTATCTCAATAAGGATGCAGATGGAACAGTTTCACTTTGCTCTTAGAGCCTTAAGGAGCCTAAGAAGACACTAATATTTACCACTGGTACTAACCATGGTCCATAAGATGATATACTGTAAGGAAATGTCTGAAATAAAGGAAACAGATAATGGGACCCACCAATGTACAACAGTCACCCACCTCTGGACCACTACATGAAGTCGTTGAGCTCACATAATACACTCTCTATTTGTAGCCATGGGACTCCTATTGAGGATATGGTTGGTCGATCTCTAGAGGAGAAGACCTAAGACATCACCTCAATTAATCATATCTAGAGATGAGCGAGCACTAAAATGCTCGAGTGCTCGTTATTCGAGACGAACTTTTCCAGATGCTCGAGTGCTCGTCTCGAATAACGAGCCCCATTGAAGTCAATGGGAGACTCGAGCATTTTTCAAAGGGACCATGGTTCGGGAATAAAATGTGTTAATTAATTGAAAAAGAATGTCTTCTGATAAGTTAGCAGATGTATGCAAACATCTGCAATCTATTCTTCACTGTTCGGGGTGTTTTTCTGTTTCTAGCAGAAACAAATTCATTCTTTACTAAACATCTAGGTGAAAGCTGCCTAAATACTTTTTAATAAGTAAACCCATATTAAAACTAAAGTCTACACAAAGATCGTCTTTGTAATCTTTTTGGGCATGGAAGCTTTGACACTGCCAAAGTTGCAGTGTATGTCTAGCGTGTAAAGAAAAATAAGGAAAATCCCTGTGTCATGCTCCATGCCTTTAGTCCCTGCAGGAAACCTTATGACATGTGCAACACCCTTGCCAGTACAATGGCAAGGGAGTAGTTGTGAACAGCGCCCTCTCCAGGTTAGGCGCTGTCTGAGGGAGTCATGAACCCTCTAGAACAGTGGTTCTCAACCTTTCTAATGCTATGACCCCGCAATACAGTTCCTCATGTTGCGGTGACCCAAACCATGTACAAGAATATAACGACTATAATACTGCCCACTATGTACTAGAATGTAACGACTATAATACTGCCCCCTATGTACAAGAATATAACTACTATAATACCGCCCCCTATGTACAAGAATATAACTACTATAATACCGCCCCCCTATGTATAAGAATATAACTACTATAATACTGACCCTATGTACAGGAATATAACCACTATAATACTGCCCCCTATGTACAAGATCTAACTACTTATATATGCCCCCTTGATGTGCGGACGTGTTATGAGCGGCTCCTGAATGAGTATATGCTGTCGGGCTAGCCCAGGCGGGGCCCACCCTGGGTGGGGCGATTCCCAGGCAAGGCCAGGCTTCCAGGCTACAAGGGAGGGAACTCCCACAAACTTCTACAAGGGATTTAAAAATCCCAAAGGACATGACTAAGATGTGGACATGAGTTGTTGTTGTGAACAAGAGAGAGAAAGAAAGTTGACATGAATACTGCAGTGAAAGCGCAAGTTATATGAGAAGCCAGCGTGGAGGAGCACAGGTGATGAAGCAGAGTTTGAGACAAGCAGCAGGTGCACAGCCCCCCAATCCTGCACCCAGACAGAGGAGAAGGTCTCTGGAGAGACAAAAACCATGCACGAAAACCTGCAGCAGAGGATGTGTGTCCCAGCATGGCCTGTCAAGGCGCACCAGGTCAGCCGTTAAAGCCGCACACGACTGTTTACCATGAGCAAGGCTAAGTGTGAACGGCCCTGCCAGTGCAAGCCAAAAGTGTGAAGGAGACGGGTGCAACAAACCATTGGAGGCTGCGCCCGACAGCAAGCGGGGAAGGAGACCGCCACGGGCACGGAAGCTGGCGATGGAGAGGAGATACCGACCCTGGTAAGGAGGAGAGGATGGGGGAGCTCACTAAACAATAAGGAAAAGGATGCAGATGCAAATGGATGGATGGATCACTTAGAACTGCGCCCCTGAAAGCAGCACCATCGTAAACACCAAGCTGCAGGGATATGGCCTAGAGCTGGCAACAGGGTGGTCAGGGATATGGGACTGTGTCCTGGGAGGATTGGGACCGGCTGAGTCTTACAAGAAAACAGGAGCGCTTCTCCCAGCAGCAGGCAGCGCGTGACTCTGGGCCCGGGCCCCACAGCACAAGCTGGTTCACGTTCCCCCAGATGTACCCCAACGTGTAACAAAAGGTTCAGGCCTGCAAGCTTTCACCAGAGGGACAGACAACGATAAGCCGCAGAGCCACTGCAGCGGTCCCAGAGCAGCGTGCATGGACCCTGTAGTACCACAAGTCCCGCAGGTCTGTGATGGTGAACTTTCATCCTGTGTCTTGGTGATGCGGTTCGGTGACCAGGAGAACTCTAACGTATGAGTATGGGAAAAATTGTAGGACATTCTGCTGTTACCTGAGGGGTCGGGGACAGAGGGGAAACACAGTCTATTGGATGTCAGTCACCGGAGGATAACTATAGGTGGATGGGGGGAAGGGGGGGGGGTGGTGCAGGATGACTGCTTGTGACTTCCCCCCGTAAATCGAGCCGCCCTAGTAGAGGGCCTCTAGAATCAGATACTCCACCAGTAATAAGAGTGAGCCACTGTCAGAACCTCCAGAAATGCCCGAGCGCGGCGCTCCTCATGCACCTCGGCACACAATAATCACGGGCAGGCATTAAGAGGGGAAACGTGGTGCGCTTTAAGAATAGAGGGCGAGAAGGAAGATATCCAGAAAGGAGGTTTGTGGGGGGATCTCTGTGCAGCCAGATGGGGTTCACGCCAGTGACATCTGGCGGTCATCAACCTTACAGACAGACGGGGCAGTGATGTCAGCTTAAGCGTATGTCCAGTATGGATAGGTCTGGGATAAAAACTCCCCGGTTAAGGGACAGGACGGCTGGAATAATTTTACATTTGTCCCCAATTTCCAGGCCAGTACCGTAGTGGTTAAGTCATCTTCTGGAAACGAGTCTGTTACCCTCAGGATCTCTGGTTGTGGCTCAGGCGCCTTTGATTGCTGTATGACCTCACTAAGACTAGAGACGCGACGGTTTATCTGATGGGGGTTGGAAGGTGCTGGTGAAGCTGAGGCAATACAACAACATCTCTGCACCTCCCCAAACTCCTTCAATAGGTAGAGAAAAGGGCGTCTGCTTCTATCCGGACAACCCACGGAAGGCTTTAGATGTGGTAGGATGGTCACGTGGCCCAAAGTTGTACGGTAAAGTCTTTAAAAAAAAAGTAACCTGTGTGGGGAGGTTGGTTCATCTCAAGTGCACCTGTGAGACGGTCAAGTAACCTTTGAGGGAGATTGGGACCAGCACAAGGATTGCCCGGAGCTGGGAAAAAACATCGCCAGAGAGTCTAGATGATGGTGGGGCAGGAGGCAGACGACTAGAGGGAGGAGGCCTTAGTTGTCGGGGGAAATTTGACCAGGGCGGGAGGTACAGGGGTCAGGTGATGAGAACCCAGAAGTCAGACAGTGTTCAGGGGAGTGTGGAGGTGGTAAATCAACAACCAACCTAGGCCGCAACTCTGTAGTTACCCATCTCGAATCTGAGAGGTGAAAAAGAATAAAAGGAAAGCAAAAAGACAAATAGTCCAGTAAGGCTGAGGAGTATAGTGCGGCGATAATGACATCAGGATGGAGTCAGCGGTTATGCCGGGGGGTCATGGTCCTTTTCCAACGGTTTGATTGCTCTGTCAGCGTCAGATGGGGACTTTGTGAAAAGAGCTAGAAGAAGGAATTGAAAGAGTGAGTGTGAGGCGGACACAGATCCTCAGAATAAGAAGAAGACCCATCTGTGATACACGAAGGATTCGGAATGGAGACAGGTGGAGAAAGGAGGGACTTGACTCGGACTCATGATGATGGGGGTCATGCTCGCTTTCTGATTATAATGGCTGGATTGCTCTCAAAAGTGCTTCTAGCACCGTCAACAGCATATTAAAGAAAAGGACCAGACACGCCGTATATGACCACGGAGATATCTGTGACGCTGATGTTGTATATTCCTGAGGAGACCCGTATGACCACTGTAGGGAATTCTCCGGTGAGGATGACGTGAATGGAGGTCTGGTCCTTCTTACTGGTCACTGGCTGTGGAGCCGTACGCCGGGGCGCCATACTGTTTAACACCACAGACGGAGGCTGCACAGGCTGACGGAGGTAGCTATGGGAGGTGCCTGGTGCTGGAAGGGACCCAAATTTCCATTGGTAGGCGGCTCCGGCTGCATAAACCTATGCCCACAGACAGTGACAGAGGAATCCAGCTGTTTCAAATGAGGTGAAGCAATATCTTTCAACTCTATCCTGTAGTAATGCGGGTGGTGATTTAATGTACATGAATCAGGGACCAGGTCCTCGGGCCAGAGACAGTGTAAGAGACTCCAAAGTACTAAGAGATCATATCACAGGCCCTACTGTGTGATGTATTCACCCTGGGTGGTAGGGACACCTAAGTAAACTTATCCTGTCTGAAGGACATCGCAGGATAGGACATGGAGTTTGTCAGTCCTCAGAGAATCTAATGGGATGGAGAGAGAGTTGTCCAGATTTGACCATTGGCCTTATTGTTTGCATGGGAAGGCTTATTAAACGCTCTGATATTGGTCGGGGGTTATGGGGCTCAATCCAGCAGCCTGGATGATGCTATGTCCAGAATGTATCCACTCCTGTGTCAGGACCAGACTCCAGGACAGGATCTATGATAAATATATGATGGTGGGAGCCCAGACGACGTTCAAGGAGGAGATTCAGGTCCCTTTTAAGAGAGTCAGTGAAGACGGGTTAGGAGTAAGTACAGCAGTATTTCAAAAGCTGAGGAGAGCATTTGAGTCACGTATCGGAGGGAGGGGGGGACAAACAAAAGATTGACCGACTGAAAATCTGGATAGATAAAGCCAGTATCAGTACTAACAACCGCTACCGTCATGGGTAATAGAAAGAGGATTCCGGAAACTGGGATGTTCCGATCCCTATGAAAATTGCCGGGAACGTGGGCAAAGAAATCGATCAACAGGTCCATGAATCCCAGGGAGTTTTTGCAGGATTAGGTGACGGGGATATCCTGGAGGGGGGGTGAGTGAGATCCTAATGCTGAATTATTTCAAGAAGAAGGTTTTGGGAAGAGAAAATGGGCTCAATCTCTTGGAGGAACTCCAGGTCCTGACACAAAGTGGTACTTTCTCCTTTGACCAGGCAAGGAATATAACAGAGGAGGAGGTTAAAGAGGCCATCAAATAAATCAATTGAAGAAGGCACCAGGTCCTGATGGGTATAAATTGCGAATTCTTAAGAAGTTCAGAGACATCTTAGCCCCTGACCTGGGATGTTGTTTACCAAACTGTCGAAAATCAACTGATGCCTCATCCATGGAGAGTGTCATCCCTTATTCTGCTGTCAAGGTAAGGAGCTAGTGACATCAAGAACTGGAGGCCTACGAGCGCCCCTCTGCGGTTGACAGATATTCTTGGCAAAAAATACTTCTCGGATTAGTCTGTTGTCCCGGCACGTGGCAGGCGCAGTACGGAACGGGTTAAGAGGAGGAACATTCTGGAGCAGTCATTCGAAAGGGGGAGAGTTTGAGAGATGTTAAAGCTCTGAGGTGTGGGAGATATGTTGTAGGGTCTGGACAGGTAAAGCTTTGACAGGGTTTGATCAAGATTATTATGGGCCACTTTGTCAAGTACGGTATTCCGGGGACATTCTTCGATTGGCTGAAGAACTTGTAAAAGAGAGCGAAGAGCTTTCCTCTGATCAATGGTTGCAGGGGGACACTTCGTTAGAGGCCGGGTGCGCAAGGTGCCCCTGGTTCACTGATGATGTGTTTGCCATTAGATTGTCTTCTGCGATCAATGCAGCGGTTGTGTTTTGTTGTGACTTTCGGGGGGTTGCGGTCCCCCCATTGCTGCCATTTGAAGGTAGTGCTACACGGATGATGTTGTGACGGTGTGATATCTGAACCTCGTGAGGATGGAGATGTCATGTGCAGCCGCCAGATAGAGTTAGCAGGGGCCTCCGGGGGCTCTGGTCCCTAGAGATAGAGAAGAGTCAAGCTTTCTGGGACATTTGGGTACTTGCTTCTTTTGCCTTGAGTCTCGCACCAGTCGCCGGAAAGGGGGGAACTGATGGGAAGGGAACAGGTGAACCCAGTAAAGAGGGATCACTCTGACCGCAGGAGAGGAGAGGGTGGGAGAGGTGGGTTGGGATATGTTAAATCCAGGGTTTCTTTGACTCCTGTTGCTGACAGTCAATGTTGGGTGCCTGACTCAAAAACAATGTCCTCCTGTGGGGAAGTAGATGTCAGGGCATGGAATATTTGCCTTTTGCAGATTTTTTCTTGAGGTCGAGGCGGCAGTATCAAGAGGGGCGATTGGATCCTGGATTCCTCCCCAGTTCTGAGTAGTATGGTTCTTCTCAGGTGGGTTTTGAAAAGTGGGAGGATAGACAAGACATGTATGGGAGAGTAGGACAGGAAGGAGCTTGTATACCAATTAATCTGTCGACCTTCTATACAGTACAGCCAGCATGCGGTGAGGACTGACGACAACGGCGACCACCTGCAGGAGAGCTGAACCTCTCAATAGTCGAGGCTTCTGCAAAGTTCTCATGAACATCGCCTGGTTTGCTTCCTACTGGCGAGGCCTTCTTGTCAGGGGTAGTATTAAAAGGTTTCTGAGTGTCTTGACCGTATGTGCCACCTAGGAGGTCAGCGGAGGAGACCTATGGAGCCACTTATCTAACGGGTGCCCGGGAGGGAGGAAGATATGCAGGAGGTTTCACAGGCCTAAAAATACCAAGGTGCAGTCTCAGAATACCCCATCAGATATCATTAGGGGTGACTACATCACCGGGATAAACGCATAGACAGGGGGCATTTGTACTCGACATTCACCGTCTTCAAATACTTACCCACTGGCAACACCAGGCCAGAGTGTCTGAACACAGCGAGTCCTTCCAGCTATGACGCTGGTAAAACCCAAAATACTATCAGAGCTGAGGGGGATACGACCATAGCAGGTTAGCAAAAAAGGGTAATAGTGTTGAGTTAATGGAGGAGGAATATGTCTGGGGTAATTGTCATGTCCTGTTATTCCTAATTCCCCTTCTCTACCAGGATGGACTTTGTCTAGGTAAGTTAAATTATTATCATTTATTTATTCGATAGTATGATTTGCTGTTAAATAATTGTTGGTCTTATATGATGAGAATGTTATGTTATATATATTTTTTTTCGTCTGTTTTTACTAATAAAAATGTGCCCCCTATGTACAAGAATATAACTAATAAAGACTGCCCCCGTACAGGAATATAACTACTATAATACTACACTGTACAAGATATAACTACTATAATACTCGCCCCCTATGTACATGAATTAATACTATAATACTGCCCCTATGTTCAGGAATTAACTACTATAATTAGCCCTATGTACAGACTAACTTACTATAATACTGCCCCTATGTACAGGAAAATAACTACTATAATATGCCACCTATGTACAGAATATAAACTATTAATCCTGCCCTAGTACAGAGAAATACATAATATACCCCTATGTACAAGATATAACTACTATTACTGCCCCCTATGTAAGGAATAAACTATACTAATACTGCCCCACTGTCAAGAATACTACCCTAAATATGCCCCTATGTGACAGGAATATAACTACTATAATACTGCCCCTATGTGCAGGAATAAACTACTCTAATACTGATCTCTATGTACAAGACTATACTACTATAATATGCCCCTATGTAGCCGAACTAATACTATAATACTGCCCCCCTATGTCAAGAATATAACTACTATAATACGGCCCCTATGTACAAGGAATAAATACTATAATACTGCCCCTATGTACAAGATATAACTACTTAAGACTGCCCCCTATGTACAATATAATAACTATTAATACTGCCCCAGTGCACAGGAATATAACTACTATAATAATGCCCCTATGTACAGGAATATAAACTACTATATACTGCCTCGTACAGGAATAACAATTAATACTGCCCCTAGTACAAGAATATAAATACTATAATTACTGCCCTGTGTCCGGAACATAATATATAATACTGCCCCCTATGTACAGAATATAACTACTATATACTGAACTTGTACAGGAATAAACCTACTATAATATGCCCCCTAGGTACAAAGAATATAATAACTATAATACTGCCCTTGTGTACAAGAATTAATACGTATAATACTGCCGTATGTACAAGAATATAACTACTATAATACTGCCCCCTATGTACAAGTATATAAATACTATAATTATAACAAAATGCACATACCTGGAATTCTGTGTAGTATGTGAGATAATGCAGCATAAATGTGAGCACAGACAGCCATTCAGATATAACAGCAGTAGTGTCACAGACCTAAATAGAAGTAAAAGACATTACTGTACAGTTTCTGGGACTTAATATCTATTAACCTTTCCTTATAGTCTGACGATATCATCCAAAGTATGGATTAACTGATTTTTTTTTTAGTTGCAGTACCGCTCTTGACCACAAGTCATTCTAGAGGGAAGATATCTACTGTATGAGCAAACTGTGACATAAAGTACAGCATAGAATAAAGTTTAATAAAATATTTTGTAAAGTATAATACGTAGCAATGGAAATGGTGCCCCTGGTACACCTACCTGCTGTGTATAACACTAGTGTGAATGATAAATATCTCTATACTACAGTATATATAATAATACAGACATACCTCCTCACACTGTCCTCTGGTACACAGCTTGTATATCAGTATTATCTTAAAAAGAACAACTGAAAGGAGAAGAAGTAAAGGAAAAGTAGTAGTCATAATAAACACAATGCTATAACTACGATTGCTGTGCTCTAGCGCCACCTTTTGGAAAGGTCTTGTAAATCAGTGTCTAGTGTTACATCCGTGTCTGCATTTTGCTTTGTTCGCATTAAGAGGTTCTGGAATCGCTGACTATTCCAGTGGGTTTACTTTTAAAGGGCCGTATGTTCTAGTGACTAGTGACTGGCTGTGATCTGTATTTACCACACTGGACCAGCAAGATGTGCCTGTTCTTACCTCCTTGGGCAGAGTTCCTTCTCATTATATATATCCTGCGCTCTGCTCCACACGCTGATGATGAAATTAATTTGCTAGCTCCATTACCTACTCTGCTATGCTTCACTATTCCTGCATTCCTGGTATTTGATTCTTGGCTTGTTTTGTGACTATTCTTCAGTGTTTTAGGATTCTATTCCTTATATGCTCTCTCAGTTGTGACGCATAATGTTTGCTACCCATTATTATGTTTTTCTGTTTGTTTGTCTTGTTATATGTCTGCCCTGTGACCTGGGGCTGTCTTCATGTTTGTCCCATATCAGTAGGATATGCAGAGGTAAATATAGTTGGGGACTATATCTTAGAGCTCACTGTCCTGTCTGTTGTCCCTGATTACAGTGTCCCCATTACGAGGGCCTTGAGTCTTGAGCGACATGGCCTGCTTAAAGGATCGGGCATTGACTTGTGACTTGCTATTGTTTTCTTTCTAGTAGGTGGCGCTATAGGCACCACTCTCCTTTTTGCATACCACTATTCCCTATACACCATGGCGCTCTCCAAAATAGTAGACCTCGGATTTTTACAAAGGCAATGGTAAGATTGTGAGCAGGAATAGTGGTGACAATGGCTAATGTGCCCCAGTTTTACTCCTAAATAATACAAACATGATAGTTAAGGGGTCGTCTGTTCTCTGCACCATTGACATTTATGGGACTTCCAAATTGGCTTACAGGTCAGACAAAACCGAAAAAGTATCTCTGGTATAGAGAAGGTTGGAGGACCTCCGTTTCTCTGTTTCGGCTCAATCATACCCCTATACTGTGGATAAAGGATAAATGTTACATTGAATACAACCCCTTTAATAGTGGGGGCCTCTGTTCAGGATACTTATCTCTTGAGAGAGGGGTTACATAAAGAGTCTGTCAGTCTGGAGGACCAGTCCTTCATTAGACATAATTTCTAGCCTATGAATGTAATACCTCACTTCACCTGTGGGGGCACCGCAGTGAAAGTGATCACTGCCAGGTCTCTATTAAACATGGGCGATCGCTGAAGGTCACAGCTGAGAGACACTAAGTGATCAAAGGACATAATAAGGGGGTGTAACTTAAAATAGAGAACCCCTTTAATAATGATTTGACGTAAGAGAAGGGCTTGAGGACTATTAGAATCTCTTTTGTGGCAAAGGATACATGTGATAAGGGCTCCGGTCGTCACGAGGGACAGTGCCATTCTTATATGACACACATACGGGTTACTTAATGACACCCGATACAAGTATCTTGACTGGAACACGTTGTATATGGCTCCAAATCCCAAGGACAGAACTGCTCCGGTCCTATGGATCACAGGAAAAGGTTCTACCTGCAATATAAAGAAATGCACCAGTCCCGGAGGGCAGTGTCGGACTGGCCCACCAGAGCACCAGAGGATCCTCCGGTGGGCCCAGGCTCAACCCAATACTGAACGCCATAGGTCCATCTAGGCTGCTAGAAGCTGCTATGAAGAGTGGGCCCCCAAAATGATTTTCTCTGGTGGGCCTAAGGAAACCCAGTCCGACACTGCCGGAGGGTGTTCTGCCTCATCCACACAGGGGTATTCATTGCATAAAATAAAGGCCGTATTTGCGCGAAACCAG
This sequence comes from Engystomops pustulosus, assembly GCA_019512145.1. Classification (NCBI taxonomy): domain Eukaryota; kingdom Metazoa; phylum Chordata; class Amphibia; order Anura; family Leptodactylidae; genus Engystomops; species Engystomops pustulosus. The sequence continues at coordinate 2,139,564 of CM033647.1, forward strand.
GACTCCTCATAGTCATGTAAGAGTCCTTGACTCCTTCCCATGTTATAAATGTATGATCACGGGGGTGTCCGACAGAAGAGACACCATTCTGAGATCTAATTCCCATGACTTACTCCATACCAGGGGAACTTCCTGTAAGTTTATACGGAAGTCAATGAAGTGCAGAGCCGAGTTGCATCCTGAGCTCATTTGACTTCTGTGAGACTTCCAGAACAGGAAGTCCTGCCAGTCTGAAGCAGGTCGGGGGGATTTATGCATCCCCCCATACATTCAGTAGCGGGCGTTATTGGGCACATTTATCATGCCTTGACGCTAAGTGCTCCAGCTTATGATGGTGCCACTCACCATATCCATCAGGAAGCTTCGGCCTCTTGATACATCCCAGGGGGCACATCTACACCCGGCACTGAATGGCGCCATAGTTTGTGCCTGAGACTATAGGAAGTGAGCAGGAGCGGGACAAGGATGCCCCATGTCGGCCCACTGTGCAGCTCGGCACCACACCAGCCCCACCCAACTGGCATAGATGGGCAAAGAAGTGGCGATAACCCCCCTCCCCCCATGTCTAAAACACAAACCTGAAACACGGCCACCATGGATGTCCCAACACATGAGCACAATCCAAGTACAAGTAGTATCTTCTGGTACATGAACCATGGGACCTCAATGGCTGCAGCCTGAATATCAAGGAACTTGTACTGGAAATATATTGTTGAGGCTCCTGTAACAGAAGGCACAAGCGGTCAGAAGGTCACTGATATATGATATATCCAGCAGATCAATGGGGGGTCTAACATCCAGCAACACCATCCATCAGCTGACCCGGCCACCAGCTCTACAAAGTGTAAAAAATGGTTAATGTTCCAGGATTGTAGCTCCACCCAGAGAAATGGGGGCGTTTCCTCACACTGCTGTGCTCTTAGCTTTCTTCAGGAGCTGCTAAACCCCTCCCACCTATAGGCTGCTGTAGCTATTCAACTTAAATTAGGGCCGGATTAAGACTGTCATTGGTGTATGAATATTATAGCTCTTACAAGTCTGGAATCACTTCCTACATCGGGTATTAGAATAAAGATCTTGGGGGATGGAGGATGTTTCCCTTCTGCTGCTTTCAATCTGTGGTTTTAGGATCATTATTGGACCTTTAAAGGTCCTGAAATGGTTCTTGTGTAAATGTGTATTGAGAGAAGGAACAGATGTATGAGGATTTCACGGCTGAAGGTCCTTTTCAGTATAACATTTGGTGGGTGGTGTGGGTGACTATGGACCCCCTAGAAAACTTGGGCCCTGGGATACCGCCCCAAACCACCTGACTAGAAGACAGATAAAACTTTTACTCAGAGCAGAGGGGAGGGACATGACAAAACTCCACCCAGAGAGCTAAGAGAAGAGTAGCGCATTTGGAGAAGCTACAACCTTGGAATATTAAACCATATTTCACAGTCCTGCTGCTACTAACAACACATACACAAAGCTAAATTTCCACATCTCTCTGAGCTCCTTGAAGGGAACCTCATCAGGGCCATCAAGGCCAGAGCCCTGATGATATACACTTACCAAGTATAGTGGACACCATGAAGACTGTAGTGAAGACAACAGACTCTGGGAAATAGGATCCCGTTTCACTGGAAAGGAACATGAAATGATCTGAATTTATAGGACACCAGAAATCAGTATATAAAAAAATGGACAATTTTTAGGTCTCCCATTGTAAACTCTAGGTATGTATTGATCCCTTAGGCACAATGAGGTTAGGTTCCCTTGGAAATCCCTTGAAGACCACACTTTTTGACTACTCATCTCAAAAACTAAAAGATGGGGCTGGTGTAAAAGCCAACATGTCCAGTCCTTTTCCTTCCCAACATTTTCCCATTGGTAGGACCCCCATACACCTGGTGGAGTGATCCAACAAGAACGTCAGAATCCACCTTTACGAGCCCATCTCGGCCAGTTATTTTGGCATAAACACAGTCGTAACCTTTAACCTACAATCTTTTGATAGTCTGGACCTGAACATCACTTTCCGAAAACCAACCAAGGATTGTGATCCCATTAATAATATATCAGATGGAGCTTGTTCTCTACTTACCTGACATACAGTAGGAACGTCGGTGCATGGCCTCCAACGATGGTCATGATGTAAGCAACAGAGAGTCCTACTAGAGTCCAAGTGACCCACAGGCAAGGCAAGAAAGCCAAACCCCGAATCTCCATCCTACTTGTCTCCGAGTCTTCTCAGCCGTGATGTCATCAGAGCTCAGTGATATCAATATGGGGTTTCAGGATCGTTGGGGAACCTTCAAAGAAGGTCCTGAAATAGCTCTTGAATCCTGCAACTCTCTAACCTTCTTAGTTCTTCACCATGGTGGCTCCTTCACCTATCCCTTGGTCCTGGTGCCATCTTCTCCATGTCTACTGATCCTGGTGCTATATCTCCAATATCTGGTCCAGGCTCTCTCCGTCCTGCTCAGAATCCTATGAAATGTGATAATGGGTCATTGTATAATATATGGGATTACGTAACGCAACGTTCAGTAAACCACCAAGAGACATCTCACAATTTTACAGATAAATTAATATGACAGGATTTCCCAATTTCCCTTTTTTTTCCGGGAAGGGGGGGGGGGGGGGGGGTTGTCTCGTAAATTCAGTTGTGTTCTCTATTTCTCCGCTGGGCCCGGGGTGCAGAGCCAGCACTTCAGCCCAATTACTCAAGAGATTTTACTCAATTGGGTTAAAAGTCATCAGTTGTGACTGCGAAGAAAAGTAGATATCAGTTTTACCCACAATGCTTTGTTCTCTGGGAACAGGAAACCCATGGAATGCTGGAAATACATATCGTACGGAGAAGAAAACATCACGTGATTTTAATTCTGTGTTAAAGGGAACCTGTCACCAGGAGAGCCATTTTTAGCACTCCCCCAGTCCCCACAGAGCATAGTACATACACTGCCAAAGTGTTTTTGTATTAAAAATAGTTTTTACAGAAAAAAAGATATGTTATATTGTACCTTTCATTAGCATCTGCTGTGTGACTAGGCAGTTGCCAATTGGGAGGGGCTGGAAAGGAGGAGTTCCCCCCACCCTTGGGAAACATGTGACCTTTTCAAATATATGAATAACTCCCAACACTCGGGATTGGCTGTAGAGGAGCAGGGGGCGTCGCTAAGCCAAGTGATGGGTGTTTTCATATATTTGAAAAGGTCACATGGAGGAGCTGTTTCCCAAGGGTGGGGGGAGCTGCTCCTTTCCAGCTCCTCCCAATTGGCAACTGCCTAGTCACACAGCAGATGCTGATGAAAGGGACAATATAACATATCTTTTTTTTTGTAAAACCAGTTTTTAATACAAAACCACTTTGGCAGTGAATGTACTATGCTCTGTGGGGACTGGGGGAGTGCTAAAAATGGGTCTCCTGGTGACAGGTTCCCTTTAAATAAAAGGAATGTTCTGCAGATTTGCAGAATATAAGACCCTTACTAAGTCTCGTCATAGTATCAGGCTCACCCTGCAATCCATGCACTTTCCAAGTTACCCTAAGGGAAACACCCCCCTCATTCCTCTCGTCCTACATATTGTACAATTCTTCCCTGTTCTACAATGGACAACATTTCATGTCCCGATGTCAACTGTACAGGGTTGACTGTAATGGTGAAGCCGGATGCTGTAGGATTCCTGCTCCCCCATTAGGCCTGTGCCGCTGCTGTGCCCGGCAGAGGGTGGGAGGCGGCACATTTGATGATGTCATCATTATGGGGGGAATGGGAGAAAGACTAGAATCTGATTTTTTAAAAAAACTTTTAGGAATGAGGAAGAGGAGGGCAAGAAAAGGGGGCAATAAATTGTGAGCATTATAGAAAGGGGGCATTAAAAGAAGAGAGGGCAATTCAAGTGTGGAGGGTGCAACAGGGGGCATTATAAGTGGGGAGGACTACAGGGCGTTATTTGTTGGAGGTGGAGTCTTTTAAGTTGGGGATAAAGAATGCAGGACATTATATAACTAAGGGCCGACAGAAAGGGGGTCCACGGGGGGCACTATAAAAGATGTAGGGGACACAGGAAGTATTATACAGTAAACACCACAAGAAGGGCGAATTATACAGAGCTGGTCGGCCTTGAGAAGTAATATTATACTATGTGGTACCACTAAGGGGGATTAATACTTTGTTACTTTGAAGTTGGGGAGGAGAAGGGTAGGAAATAATTTTTGTCCCTCTTTCACTAGATTGAAAGTCACTGCCCTAAAACTGCCTGATGCCTTCTAATGATTTATAGACTTTTGGATCATCTGTATCCAGGGGTGGGATCCAAACGGTTCATCTCGGCTCGGGTGAACTGGTTGTTAAAGCATGACCGGTTTGCCAAACTGGGATGAAGCAGGTTGGGGCCCCGGCTTACACCACTTACTGCAGCAGTGCATTTTAGCGACGTCGGCCCATGTGATGACTGACCCGGCGCAGGTGACAAATGATTGCGCATCCACCTGCATCAGATCAAGTGCGGCTACTGAGGGCATCCCTGTGACTACAGGGGGCAAATACTGTAATGACTGGCGGGATTATTGTGGATACTTGGGGGCTGCTAGTGTGACTACTGGCAACTATGGATGCCTGTGATTAATGGCTAGTGTGTGCGGACAATGTGACCATTGGCTTCTGAGTGGGGGCACCATTACTATATTGGTGACTATAAGGGGAATGTTACTATATTGGTTGTTGTGGGGACATAGTAGGGATGTCTATGGGAACAACAGAACAGTATTAAAGGAAACCTACCATTTCAAATGGTCGGTGTAAGCTGTAAACACCGAGCACCAGCTCAGGGTGAGCTGGTGCCGGTGCTTACTTTCGTTAGTGTTATAAAGCGCGGTATGGCGGTTTTATCACTTTTTAAACTTTATAGCAGAAGCTGCTTCGGCGCTGCGCGCGACCGTGCGCGTGCAACGCCTGCGGCATTTCCTATGTAGGCGCGCGCACGATCGTGCGCACGCAGCGCTGAAGCAGTTTCTGCTATAAAGTTTAAAAAGTGTTAAAACCGCGATACCGCGCTTTATAACACTAACGAAAGTAAGCACCGGCACCAGCTCACCCTGAGCTGGTGCTCGGTGTTTACAGCTTACACCTACCATTTGAAATGGTAGGTTTCCTTTAAGTTTATGATAAGAAGATGGAGGAGATGATGAAGGAAGGAACCAAAAATTTCTGTGCTGCTAAATCTGCAGAGAGAAATTGTGGCTGGAAGAAGTTGAAATGGCAGCCAGGTAAAAGATGAAGGTGTCTCCTACGATCAGACGTCATCGAATTTACAGTAAGCACTGGTATCAGACATGAGCTCACAACTCTGGAATCAATACTCAATTGGGCTCATTTACTTACCCGGTCCATTCGCGATCCCGCGGCGCGTTCTCCGACGTTGATTCGGAGCTTGCTGGGATTCACTAAGGTCGTGCGCCTGATATCCACTAGGTGTCACTGCTGCGCTGAGGTCCACCGGAGTTCACCATCTTCTTCCAGGTGCATGTAAGTGCATGTCAAGCGACACATTTTTTAAAAAAAAATTCCACGGTTTTTCCGAATCCATCGGGTTTTCCGACAGCTACGGCCCCGATTTCCGTTGCATGAAACCCGGCCCCAATGCGACAAAATCTGACCGCATGCGCCAAAAACCCGGGCAAAGCAGCGCAAACTGGTAAATTTCGCTTAGTAAATGAGCCCCAATATTTTTTAAACTAAGCCTAGTTCTATTTTTATGTACTGAGCTGGGTTCTGGTACTGCATTTATTTACTGAACTGGGTTTAGGTGCTGTATTTATTTACTGATCTCAGTTCTGGTGCTGTTTTACTTGGCTTTAATGCTGTCATTTTAATAATTACAATGGGGCACATTTACTCACCCGGTCCTGACGCGATCCCGCGCTGCGTTGTCCGACGAGGATTCGGGTCTGCCGCGATTCACTAAGATCGTGCGCCCGAGTGCCTGCTTCTGTGCCCAGGTCCGCCGGAGTTCACCTTCTTCTTCCTGGTGCATGTGAGTGCTTGATCTTGCGACACAATTCCGTTTTTAAATTCCACGGTTTGTCCGAATCGGTCGGGTTGTCCAACGGCCACGCCCCCCCATTTCTGTCACGTGCAAGCCGGCCACAATCCGATCGCGTGCGCCAAAAACCGAGGGCAAGGTATGATTTTGGGTCTGGTGCTGTATTTAACATGGTTCTGGTGCTGTATGTGTTCTACCTTCTGGATCTATGCAGTTAACACAACATTTTTGCATTGTGTGGTTGCTGCAGGGGCTGTAAATATGAGTTAATACATTGGGGCTCATATACTAAGGGCCCAAATCATTTTTTTTTTGTCGGGATTCCCAAACTTTTCCGATTTGCGCCGAATTGCCCCAGGTTTTTGGGGCACGCGAACGGATTGTGGCGCATCGGCGCCGGCATGCACGCGATGGAAATCAGGGGGCGTGGCCATTGGAAAACCCAACAGATTCGGAAAAAAGGCGGAATTTAAAAAATGTGTCGCTTGACACGCACTTACCTGCTCCCAGCGCAGTAACGGATTTTGAACTTCAGCGCACTCCGGTGGACACCACACACCTGGTGGACATCGGGCGCTTGAATCGCCGGACTAAGAACGCGCCACTGGATCGCAACAGGATTGGGTAAGTAAATCTGCCCCATTAACTAAGTCATTCTACACACAAATTTAAAAAGTGGATTTAAAAAGTCTAGCAAAGGGGTTTTCCCACAAACAAAAGTTAGGCCCAATCCACAGGCGGGGTCCGTCGGAGGTACGTGGGACCCCATCAGACCCCTCGTTTTCTGTGGGGGTCTCAGCACTGTGGAGAGGGCCTACATTTTTTTAGTGGGAAAACCCCTTTAATATAAAGTGCATATTAAATGTTGGGATTGTGGATTAGAGCGGGCAGCGTCTTTTCATGTATCGCCCAATGGGATGGACTCCTCGCTCCCAGTAGATGGCCTGTTGTTAATAATTAGAATCCCACCCCTGGCTGTATTTATGTACAGTATTATTAGAGTATATGGTACAAGCAATTACATGCTAGCAGGAGGATGTTCTAACTCCCTCGGTATAGAATAAAAACCAATAAAATGTATTATTTTATTTAATCTAAATTATTAATGAGACAAAAATGTAACATTTTTGAAATTTTTCCCTATATAGCGCGTAATTATTACCATATACACATTAGGTGCCCCCCACAATCCAAAAATGTCACATCTATTAAAATTTAATTTATGCAGAAACATTTATAAAGAAAAATAATATCAAAATGTTGACGCCCATAAAAATTTTTGTAAAAAAAAAAAAAGGACAAAAAGTTCCCAAAACAAAAGTTTGAGTTCCCGAAATCAATGGAAACATCTTGTCCAACAGCGTACCCTGAAAAATAGGTTTACCCCTACCCGATACGCTCACCATATTGCCACCAATCGCTTTTGGCAAAGCCCATGTGCACTGATATCTTGGAGTCAATGGGGCTCATTTACTAAGTCTCCGCGGCCGCAATTTCGTTGGGTTGCCCGAATTTTTCCTTTTTGTGCCGATTTCCGCCGGGATTTTGGCGCACATGATCGGATTTTGCCTGCTTTCGTGCGACATAAATTGGGGGGGCATGGCCATCGGGAAACCCAACGGATTCGGAAAAAACGCGCATATGCACCGAGAAGAACCAGGTGAACTCCGGCACAGCAGCGACACCTAGTGGACTTCGGGCGCACGACCTTAGTGAATCGCCGGATGACCCGTATCCTCGTCGGGGAACGGGCCGCTGGATCACGACAGGACCGGGTAAGTAAATCTGCCCCATGAAGTAATCTGGGAGCGGTGTTCGATGACAGCTGGAAGTCTATGCTAGGAGGTGCTAACAGATTACAATCAGTAGTGGATTGTAACATAGGATTATAATATTACCCTTGGGGGTCTATAATAGTAATATAAATTTAAAAAAAAAAAAAAGATCAAAACAATTAAAAACAAATAAAAACCTAAAATATCAAATCACACCACTTTGCCAGCACTGATACAAAAATACATTTATCTAGAAGAACTGTTTTATACAAAGTAACAAGAATAATCTTTGTTATTTAGTTCATATACTGCTACTACTCGGTACCACCTCACACATAGAAGCAGATTTATCAAGCTGTCTAAAAGTCAGAATATTCTTAGTTGCCCATGGCAACCAATCACAGCTCAGCTTTCATTTTACCAGTGTTCATGAATATTTTAAAGGGGAGCTGTGATTGGTTGCCACGGGCAACTAAAAATATTCTGACAGCTTGATAAATCTGCCCCATAATCTCCATTTATATATATGAAGAGGCCAGAATAAAGATAACTTCCTCATCTTTCACATCAGACTTGTAGTTCTGTGAGCTACAGAAATGGACATACAGGCAGCACAAGACATATTAGGCTACAAAGTCTGTATCTCTGTTCTGGTATAATCTGAAAGATTAAATTCCTATCTTTAATATGACACCAGCATTTTTCTAGGTGCCATAAAGCCCAAGATGGGGGAATGTACTACGATACTCCCTCTGCAGCCTCAAAAAGTGACTCTTCTCTACTCCTATGCAAGTTGGGGTAAACATGTGAAATTTCTCTATTCTAGAAAGGACATTTCATCCGCTAATTGAGAGAGCTGGTAGATTGTAGGCGTAAAACCTGGTGACATAGATAGGTCTTCCCTAGCACTGATATAAACATGTCTTGGGTCGGGACAAAAAGTGAAAGGTGTAAATACAGAGCCCACAAGAAAATGGTGAAATGGGTTTTTACCACTAATCTCACCACATTTGGAATTTTTGTCCCTGATTCCCAGTACATGGCATTAAATATTAAACAGTCACTTAAAAGTACAATTTGTTATGCAGAAAACAAGTCCTCATAAATTTATGTACATGAAAAAAAAATACAAAATACATGGATTTTTAAAGGTGGGGAGCAAAATTTTGAAACACAAAAATGAAAATGGTCTAAGCTCTTAAAAAAATAAGTGAAAACCGTAAACACATAGGCCGCTAGAAAATGGTGCATTACATTGTGAATTTCTTTCTAGCTTTCCAGTACATTGTGGAATACTACACGGAGCCACTAGGAAGTACAGTGTGTCCCACAGAATACAAGCCCTCACATATCTCTGGAAATGGAACAATCCAATAGTTATGGCTTATAGAAAGAGGAAAATAGAAAAAAGGAAAGTTTTATACCTTGCGCTTCTATGGGGTAAACTCCTTGTCAGGTCCCGGGGACATGAACCATTTGTCTTGTGTCACCATAGTCAGCAGGGGCTTATCTTTAGGATCCTCTGTCTTCTTGGTTGAGCCCATGGGGGCCGGACTCCGCTGTGCACCTCCCATTTATAACCAGAATTTACAAATGTTATAAAACATCTATATAATAGGAAATAGGATAGTCCAGGACTATGAGGCACCAGACAAACCACAGGAGAACACCAGACCATATCTACTCACCACAGGAGGAGACCAGGACATATCTACTGACCACAGGAGGAGACCAGGACATACTGACCACATGAGGAGACCAGGACATATCTGATAATACACACAGTGATGTCACAGTACAGGGATAATACACACAGTGATGTCACAGTACAGGGATAATACACACAGTGATGTCACAGTACAGGGATAATACACACAGTGATGTCACAGTAGTAGAGCTCAGCATATATTAGTGATACTTGTGTCTTATGTAGTTGACTCACATTCAAAGCAAATATTCTTCTTGTTCTGTGCCCAGTGACCTCTCCCCCCGGCAGGAGACAGTGGCTCAGGTCGTGGTCCTCGCACCAGTCTCCCCCGCGCTGTGTTACGCAGGTTGTATTGTGGTAATAACATGTTTTGGAGGATGTGGGTGATGTCTTATTTCCTGACTTGAGGCTTTGAAGCCGCTCTGTGGGTTTAGGACTGTGCAGGGGAATATGTTCCCGCTGTATCTGTAGGTCAGTAATGTGGAGGGACCTGACACCTTCTCAGCCGTAGTTACACATTATTAATGGGGGTCTTCCCAGGACTCCCCCCCCCCCCCCTCTCGGACTATACGCGGCTATGATCAGAGTTTTGCTTTTACAGCTTGCACTTTGCGGGAAGCCGGGGGTGAGGGGAAGTTTTCGTTGATTTCATTTTGACACATGTAAGACCTTTTGAACACTTTCAAAATTCTTATGGGAGGCGAAATGGTGTAAAGGTGTCAGTTCGTAAATTATTTTTCGTTAACGTGTTCACAGTGGGGCATAATGCTTCTTGTATTTTGATAGATTTAATATTTTGGGCTGCAGAGCTTTCTAACTTCCTTTTATTTCATTTATTTTCCAAATTATTATTTCAGGCCCCTAGGGTACTTTAACCTAAGGGGGTCTGATCTGTTATACCATATACTGTCATACTGCTACATTGTGCCTATACCACTTCTCTATTACAGTCTGCCTCTTGTAGAATGTAACAGAGTCTGACGAATGGTAACACCTTAGGGGCTCCTAGCTGTCATGGAAGCTGATCAGCACCCTCCGATGAAATAAGGGAGGTGCTAATCACAAGCTTTAGTTAGCAGCAGGTGCCAAGGCTTTTATAGGATGCAAGGAGTTAGTATTGGGGACGCGGACAGTGGGCCCCTCACGGACCCCATCTGATCAAAACAGGCTCATATTCCATCAAGGGGACATCACATATTGGGAAGTCATCGCTCCCACCACCATATCATGCCGCAAGTGATTTACTCATGCAACACCCCTGCCAATGCATAGGCAAGGTGGTTGTTGCGGATAGTGCTCTCTCCTTGTCAGGTTCTATCTGGTGAACCTGCGCAACTCATCCAGAAGCTTCTGCTAGGTAAACTTAGTGATTGCAGCTGTAGCCACTGCCTGGTAAGGCAAGAGTTAACTGGGCAGGAGCACATAGTCTTAGGTCTTAAGTCTTCGTCTTCTGAGAGAACCAGACCTCATGGTCTTAGACTACATTCACACTGCCGTTGCCCGCCGTACCGTACCGTACCATAGCGGGCAACAGCAGCGCGCGGGGAGAGGAGGTGAGCGCAGCCGTATTACAGGAAAAGATAGGACATGTCCTATTTTTTCCGGGTACGGAGCGGTACGGTGCCGTACGTGTGTTGCACCGTACTGCGATGTACGCCCGACAGGTTATGTAGGGTTCACCTGGACTGGTGGAGGAAGTTGTGGAGGCGTAAGGGTTAATAGTTATAAGTGCACTTTAAGGGGAGGAGGTTTGCTGCAGAGCACTTTCCTCCTCCCCTCTTGTTTCCTGTATATAAGGGGAGCAAGTCTCCTCCCTCTTCCTCTCTTGATTGCGGCACTCAAGGAAGCAGTCCCTCCCTCCCTAATTTATTGGTTGTTTTAAATTTTACTGTTTTGTATATTTGTGTTTCTTTAGTTCTGCAGTCACAGCAGGCGGAAAATGGAGATTTGAGATGTGTACTTTGCTCGTCTGGCCGACTTGCCATCTGGGAGTCCAGATGGGCATCGTGCAGTCCCGAGCCGTTTTACCGTTGGATGGAGATTTCTTTCACCAAAAGTGCCTAATGTTTTCCAATAATGTTTGAGATTGTTAAACAATAATTGTTAATAAATGCTGTGACCGGTTTTCCACCACCCAACATGAGCCTCAATGTCGACGTTATTTGGGTTTACTACGGGTTGATTGAATGCTGTTTTGTAAAGTGCCGGTTTGAGATATAGATGCTAAGAAGGGGGTAGTCATTCATTCCACCAGTCCGCTCCCGTAGGGCGCCGTGCACCCATTGCCGTCTATGGGGGACGTATATCGGCCGTATATACGTCGGCCGTATATACGCCCCCCATACGGTCGTGTGAATGTAGCCTTAGTCTGCAGAGAGCAGTGAGGAAAGTGAGAGACTCCATCTTGGAGCACAGCAAGCAGTATATTTCAGTGTTGCATCAGCCATTGTCCTAATAACAGGAACCACAGGAGCCTCAGGCCACTGCCTAGCACCAAGGGCTAGTCAGGAGACTTAAGCCCCAGAGCTGAGATCCACCACCCGGACTCAGTTCTGTACCATCTGTACCAGCCCAGCCTGAAACTACTCCCAGGCTGCATGTAAAGTTCCTGTGGACCGGCTCTCCATGACTCTTCCAGCTTGCTAAACCTGCTGTTATCATTTGACCATTGCCTGCTGTTGAATAAAGAACTGTAAGTTGATTTGCACAACGTTGCCTCCTTCTGATCCCTGGATACGGCTGTTACCCCCACGGGCTTCCCCATCCATCACCCAGGGACTCAGGAGTTGCCCCAGGAAGAACCAGTACCACAGCCTCTCCATCTATATAATTTCTTGCACACACCACCTGTTGGAGACCTGCCAGGCTGTAGGACAGCCCTCCGGTCCCCATACCAAGCACCGTGACACTAGCGCGCCTAGCCCGCAACCGCCAGACACCCCGGCTGCCTCCAGGCCCCAAGAAAAGGCTGAGCCGCGGTGGGGGATGTTGCACTTACACACACGGGTCTCCTCATTCAGGTCCTGTACATAGGGATGATCTCTGCAGGGACCGGCCAGCTCATACACCGAAGAAAATGTGGAAGCTGGAATTCTCTGCTGTCCGCTTCTCTCCGCCCCGGGGGGCTGTCCCCTGGTGCTGGCCTGTATAAAAAACATAATATAATATAATAAATCTGTAATAAAGTAAATACCTTTCCCTGTAGTGTATACCTTGGGTTTCTTGACTTCAGAATATACAGTATGGATGTTGTCTTGTCTCTGCTCCGATACTGGTTGGCGGGGTGGGGGTCTACTTGGGGGGTTATTTGGGGAATTGTTGTCTCCTTTTGAGCACATATCTATCAAGAATAGAAAAAAAAAGCAAAGGCACATTACAAGCATACCTCCCAACTTTTGGACAAGAGAAAGAGGGACAAAAGCCCCTCCCCCTTTTTCTAAACCACGCCCATTGTCCCACCCACCCACAAGCATAGTATAATATCAACCTTGACGGTCCCCACATAGTAAAGTGCCCCTTACTTTGGCCACCCCCCCAACCCCATGGACCCGTATAATATCCCATAAAGCAAATCTGCAAAGCAGATAATATCCCATAAAGCAATCCTGTAGCCTCCTGTCCTCCAGCCTCCTCCTGTAGCCTCCAGTCCTCCAGCCTCGTCCTGTAGCCTCCTGTCCTCCAGCCTCCTCCTGTAGCCTCCTGTCCTCCAGCCTCCTCCTTCAGCATCCTCCACCTGTCCTCGACTTTCCATATGAAATATACATTGATATTTCAGAATTGTACCTGGGCCTGGTTTACTGGAGGCGTTTTCTCACACTGCTATGTTATCTCTGTAGACAGTGTTAGGCATTGTCCCTGGTGTCTGTAATTACACCTTTCCATATGCAATATGAGTTAATATTCCAGGATTGTAGCTGTATATGGTACACTGGAATGTCACCTCTCACTACTGCGCTGTGTTCTCTTTGTACACAGTGCTGGGTATTGGCCATTGGAAATCTCTGTAATCATACCTTTCTGTGTGAAATATAAATTTAGATTCCAGGAATGTAGCTGGACTTGGTTCATTGGGGGGTGATTTCTCACACTGTTGTGTTCTCCCTTTAGACAGTGTTAGGCACTACTTTCCCTATGCAATATGCATTGATATTCCTGGAGTGATTCCAGGGAGTGATTCCGGACTCGTAGGGGCTATAGGCAGTCATTGCAGTCTTATCCGCCCTTCTGGTGGTGTCCTCACACTGCTGTTCTCTCTGCACTCACAGCCGCTCACCTCTGCTATGAGTAAAAGCTGTAGAAAGCTCTTGGTCACTCAAAAGGTTTGAGCTGTGGAGCAATTCAATGCAGAGAACTATAAGCAATGCATTTTGGACTCGCCTCCTGGTGATCTAAGTCCAGCTACAATCCTGAATTATAAAAATTGTTTCTATACATAAGATTAGGATTTGCAGGATACATATTAATGATCACAGAGTTGGTGATCACATTACTCTCTGAGATTCTACCGATTCTGGAACCTTCTTCCCACATATGTGCTGAGGTTCTGTAGAAGGTCCATCGCAGGTCACAACGTTCCTCTTATCGATGAGAGATTTGTATCGATCACATGACTGGACGCATTCAGTGGGCTGGTGAGAGGTGACCCTGGAGAGCGGCCTCTGGCCCCCGGCCATGCAGGAAGTCCTGGCGCTTTCCTGCTTTTTATTACACGAAGAAGTCGGAATATTTCTTTCCCGGAGGCTTCGGTCTTCCAGAGGATTGTGCAGAGAAGCCGGAGGATGGAGCTGCTCCGACTCTTCCTGATACCTCTATGGGGTAGGTGCTGCCTATACACTAGGATGGGATAGGTACGGGAATCATATTGTCTTGTTTATTGTATGAAAATCTTACAAACTAGTAAATTCCACCTAAAGTCAGGTAAATATGACTCTTCTTACACAAAATGAGTCAAGTTTAGTGGTTGCAGGAGTAGTGTCATTCAGAAGACCCAGGATCACCAGCTCTATAGCATCTAGAAACATGATACTGGTGTCATATTAAAGATAAGAATCTCATCTTTCAGGTCTACAGGCTCTATAGGCTGACAGCAAGCAGAGCTCTGGCTATAGTACCTAGAAACATGATACTGGTGTCATATTAAAGATAAGAATCTCATCTTTTAGGTCTACAGGCTCTATAGGCTGACAGCAAGCAGAGCTCTGGTTATAGTACCTAGAAACATGATACTGGTGTCATATTAAAGATAAGAATCTCATCTTTCAGGTCTACAGGTTCTATAGCCTGGCAGCAAGCAGAGCTCTGGCAAGGAATTGAAATGCTATATATACGTATATGTAACCAATAGAGGTTATTTACATATGGCTGGATATCCCTTTTAAAGGGGTGTTCTTATCTTGGACATGTCATGTAGAATCTGTTTTTAGTAATGTATCACTTTCATACAACAATGTAGTAAATTCCCCCCTAAAGTCAGGTAAATATGACTCTTCTCATCCCATTTACATGAAATGAGTCAAGTGGTTGCAAAAGTAGCGTCATTCAGAAGCCCCTATTACCAATTCTGTAGTACCTAGAAACATGCTGCTGGTGTCATTTTAAAGATTAAAATTTGAGAGCAAGCAGAGCTCCGGCAAGGAATTGCAATGATATATATATAGATAGATAGATAGATAGATATGTAACCAATAGAGGTTATTTACATAAGGCTGGATATCCCTTTTAAAGGGGTGTTCTTGTCTTGGACATGTGATGTAGTATCTATAGTATTGATGGGGGTCCACCACTTTTGGCACACCTGGGGGTCCCATAGAAGAGCATAGGGCGAGCCGGGTCTGCACCCAGTTGATGGACCTGTACTCCCATCTATGTGAGATTTCACATAAAATAGGGAAGTCTACAAAGGACATTTCATACCTGACCTGAGGGGTCTAATAGTCTAGTGGGGTAAAACCTGCTGACAGGTTCCCTCAAAAGGGACATGACAACATAAAGAACATTTACACTTGAGAGAAGGTATGTACTTTACTGGAGCTGATCTGCAGGACCAGACGTGACCTGTGAACAGAGGTGGTGCTATATTCCAAATAACAGTGGCCATGTTTATCTAATCCTGGACAATCCCTTTTAGTGAAATATGTGCAGTACCTTGATATGGCCACTGTATATGACAGAACGTCTACTGATCAGTGTGAGCTCTTTGGGTTGGTCCTTCACCAGTCTAAAATAGGCAACATATTCTGAGATAAGTCTAAAAATGGCCCCCGACTCAGAAAAACCCCTTTAACTCTGGTAACATCCTGTGTGCAAGGTGTTTATAACAAGTGAAGATGAACATGAAACTACATACGATGCAGATTTGTATCTCATCAGTTCATGCGTGACGCCTCCTCGTAACCTCCGGGGACATGACACGATTTCCTCTAACCCTCTGCCCACAACTTCTCTAGATTCTCCACAAACACCATTAAAACTTTCAGGCCTTTTTTTTTTTTGTCATTTCAACCAATCACAACACAACCTATATGAAAGATGAATGCCCATTGGTTCCTGGTCAATGGTAAAAAATTTTTTACACAGAAACTGTATTGGGTATTTTCCGTAACCCAGGTCCCTCAGGTCCCTCACGAGGCCTGGTTTCCTCTTTGAGGGTCTCTGCTCTGGCATGGTCCGCGTCACCTACCGGCAAAATCTGTGCTTGTGTTTTCCTCATCAGGACTAATAGGAAATAACATGTGGAGAACCAATTGTGACGACTCTTTGAAGTCGGATTCAGGAAAATCACATATTGTTCCCGTGTTGAAGCTTCTCACCACACAATGTAGATGAAGGCTTCCTCCAATAAGTCAGTCAGGAGGCTCCGGGAAATACATAGACATGGACTCTACTGCTGCTCCTCACCATAAGACAACTTACAGTATCATGTACTTCCTGTTTCTGTGGTGAAAACCACATCTTCTCCACCCTCTGTGTAGGTGCATCTGGCCTGGTGGTACCAGAGTAGAGGTTCCTCAGAAGAGAAGGCACTTCATGACAGGAGAAACATAGAAGTGAATGGGGGTCAGAGCCTGAGGTGGACCTTGGGTCATTTATGGTCATTTTACCAACCAGTGTTGATATCATACTTCTACTTTTGGTCAATAAATCACATTTATGTAGGACTCATTACTTCGTCCCTCAGGTCCTTCCTTTAAGACGAGTGATGAGTAAGTCTGACCTGTCAAATTTGCGTCTGTACCCATCTCTATTCATGTTCAGGGAAAACGTGGCAAGCCGGTTAGTTGTCTACTGAGCAGCCAATCAACCAGCTTGCACCTGCTTAGCAAAAACAGGCATGTCCTCTGTGGTCATGGTTGTGGTTGGCCAGACGGGACATGTGACTCATCACATGCTGCTCATCACTGGATCAGTCAGACAGACAGGGACTTCTTAAAAACCAATGATTTCCCTTTTCAGGGAAATAATTGCCCCTTTGAGGACATCAGCATTTCCAGCATCATCCAGCAATATCTTACAGGCACAGTCTCAGTACAGTTTGCACAGCCTCAGTAGTGTTTGCAATTCCAGCATTATCCAGCAATATCTTAAATGTGCAGTCTCAGTATAGTTTGCAGTTCCAACACCATCCATGTATCAGTTGTGATGTGTACCGTGCAACTAATGGCATTGCATAGTGCACACCTTATTTTCTCCACAACCTGTTGATAGTGGGGTGAAGCCTGTCCAGAAAAGTAGTGGTAGCTGGGAATGACATATTGTGACATAATGACAGCCACTGTTATAACATTTTTAAACCTGTCCTGTTTTCAAAGACTGTCCATGTCTGGGCTCGTTGGTGAGATGGGCACAACACTTTTTCTCCATTGTTTGGGGGCATAGAAAGTTGATCCCTTCCTTGGGATGCAGTGGGAAGGATTGGTGGTGGTGATGGTGGAACATCTTCCCTTTGCAGGTGGCCTAATATGTTTCCATGTTTTTTTGGGGTGTCATCCACTGCAGCTAATGTTTTGTTTCCTGGGGCTGGTCATACATGTAGTGCTGATATTGTTGCCCATTTCAGGGACTGGTGCACAGCATGCATTTTACAAGTTTTGTCTCGTGAAAATTGCTAGAAAAAAAAAGCCCCTCCAAGGAGATTCTCTAGGCTGGCCTTTGTGTACTTATCCCTGGGCACAGTGGGTGGTAGCAGTCCACATCGTGGCTACGGGCTGCCCGATGCGCCTTTGCACCCTTCTATTGGCTACCTAGGGCTTTATGACCACTGCCTCTTCCTCCAAACCATCATTGCCTTTGGGCCATGTTAGGTCTAGGACATCATCATCACTCATCAGATCTTTCTCCCCCAAGCCCTCACCGCTGCCCTCCTTGTGAGTCTCTGCATTGCAGAATGACGCAGAGGTTGGCTTTTTGGTTTCAGCCTTTACTAGTTTGTATTCGGGTTCAGGTTGTGCCAAAGTCTGGGTTCTCTAAGCGAAATTTATTCTGGTATTTAGACATATTTCAACTAACCTGAATTTTGTCCAACCCAATCAACATCGTACATGAGCCCTGACTGGGGGCTCGCAAGTTCAAGCAAGACGATGGGGAGGCCATTTGACATTAAGGTTCCCCCTGAGGCACTCTCTGTGTAGGTGACAGGTCTCAGCAGATGGTATGTTGGAGGCCTGGGATGGTAGAAGGTTATCCAGAAAACAGAGATGATGAAAACGTCACAGTTCCTTTATTAGGAGAACTGCCGTAGCAGCCGTAGCAGCTTGATTTGGCTCTGCTGCATTAGCAGCACAATATCAGTAGTGTCAGCTCTCATAAAAATTAGAGAGAATAACCTCATAATAACCCCAGAACTTAGCCTATATTTATAGACTTTTTTTCAGCTCTGGAAAGTTCCAGGGTCCAGCCAATCACAGCCTGCTTTGCCTCAGGAATAATACATTTTACGTTAAAGGTTCAGAACATTGGGTCCGTTCCCTCCATTTGGGGAGCCATGTGTAGGAGGAGGACATTGAAGTTGGTGGGGGAGATCTATCATTAGGCAAGCTCCTTGTGATAGGTCTATGACTGCTTTTTTGCAGTATTTTGTGCAGTATTTTTAAAAAAAATTGCAAAATGATGAATCTGGCGTTGTATGGCGTTGCACTACCAGTGGTTCTATGTTTAAACCATTATTTCTGAGTGGCCGGAAAAGGCCCCTGTGATTTTTGCTTAATGTCCATGGTATTGCCATCAAAGTACCAATTGGAAATTACATTTTGGAAATTTTTGGAAGTTTTTCTCTGACAGATGACACCTCTCTCCTTGTCATTTTTCTCTTACATCAGGCGTCGTCGCAGACATTACCAAACAAACGCTGTCGACAATATGCGGTGGTTCCATCTTGTTCCAAGTCAACATCCCGAAAAATATTGAGATCTACAGCATATTCTGGTCTTACACAGGAACAGGGAAGAAGGCCACGGTGGCCATTGCTAAAGAAGACGGGGTGAAGGTCATCAATGGTAGATTCCAGGACCGGCTCGATTCCCATCAGCCCAGCTTTTCCCTAAAACTGAGTAATGTGAATGAACAGGACAATGGGATGTATGAGGCGCAGATATTCACCAATGCGACAGCCATGTATAGGAGCTTCACCCTACAAGTCTGCAGTAAGGAGGAGGGTGAGGACCAAATCAGAAGGACAACAAAATGTGAACCATTAAAGGACCTCTACCACCAGGATGAAGGATTGTAAACCAAGCACACTGACATACCGGTGTGTGTCCCCTCTGGCAGGATCTGCTCTTCTTTAAGTTTTTGATGCACCTTTTTTTTTAGCTTTAAAAATTATGCAAATGAGCCTAAGGCACTCATTAATATCTATAGAACCAGGAGCCCATGAGACTAATTTGCATAATTTTAAAAGCCTTTGTTTTTTGTAAAAACCAGGGAATAAGAATACCGTCAGCGGTGGTGCACACCAGTATGTCAGTGTGCTGGGTGTACAATCCTTCACCCTGGTGGAAGATGTCCTTTAAGGGTTGTTCTGGGATTAAAATACTAAGAGGATATCATAAAGGTGGGAATGTCAGGGCCTGTGAAATAGAATGGGGTGCACCAGTGCTGCTTCGGACAACTAATAGGTGACCCCCACCAGTCTGATAACAAAGGGTTAAAAAAAAAATTAAAGAAAAAAATTCCTTGTCTCCCACAGCTTCCATTTAGAGGCTTCCCGATTCCGTTATTTCTGTTATGACTTCCTATTCCCAGCCAATCATAGGTGGAGGCGGGTCTTCACTCTAGTCAGTGATTGACAGACTGGTTATTTATTGTGTGCCAAGCTTGATTGGGGAGGGATAGGGAATTGGGGAGGAGAATATTTCTTATTTTATTTATTTTGATTCCAAAATTTGAAAATGTAAAAATAAAAATCACATAAATTTTAAAATTTATTTTATTTTTTTTTTTTTACAGAAAATAACTATGCACCGGGAGTCCAGTGGTTATGGTATAACGTCCTGCTGGTCGTGAGTTTGGGGACCTTTACCATCTTCTTTAAAACAATGACGTCATAAAAATGAAGAGTCGCCATAGCTCGACGCGTAATGGACAGAAATCTCATGACGGATCGGCTGTGAGGCACCAGCATGGATCACGCGCTTTATTAGTTAGTTGGGTCACATGATATACTAGCACAACCCGTCCTAGGCAGAGATACCTGCAGGCACACGTTGTGGTTCACCGCTATTCCCTGCTGCTGCGAATACGTGCGGCTCTGAGGGCGGCAGGCGAGATGACATCATCACATCATGTCTGCTGGTCTCAGGCTGAATGGTGGAGCGTGGAGCTGACGGCTTTCTGCTTCACCATTGTATTCAGCATTATCTCACCCACAAGACACATGAAGCGTTAAAATTGTGATTTCTCCTGCTGCTGCGGACAGACCACAAAATCCAGGATTGTTCCTGGACAGCTCGGGGGTTGTGCAGATCTTCGCCTGACTGCAGGGGCCCAGCTATAGGGTGTACTATGGCAGAGCCTGTGACACCTCCTGCCAACATTTTAGCTGAAACTTATTAATTTAAATAAATTTGCATTCGATCATTCATCAAAAAAATAATAGGCCTTATGATCCAGAAGAAGATGCTTGACTGTTAGAGCAACCAATCACAATTTAGTAACGTTATCTTGATTGTCCAATCAGAGCTCAGCTTTCATTTCTCCAGAGCAGTTTAAAGTCTGGAAGCTGAACTCTGATTGGTTGCTATGGACAACACAATCTGGGCCTTTAATATTGTCTGTACTATATAATGCGCCATAGTGGGGCTCACATTGTATAATGGTCTCTATCTGTGACACTCGAATATGTATCAAACCCCCTTCTTGTTGCCCACCCAGAGAGTGTAATATTACCTCCAATACAGTACAATCACCTACATAATGCCAACTTATGTGACCCACCATAACGCGCTGAAGTCCGCTGAAATGCACTCAAGTACACCGGCCTATTCCTGGTGAAGGTAAGTGCAAGCTCCGCGACACTTTTTGTTTTTTAAATTTTTCCGAATCTGTCGGGTTTTCGTTCGGACACGCCCCCCGATTTCCGTCGCGTGCATGCTGGCGCCGATGCGCCAAAATCCGATCGCGTGTGCCAAACTCCCGGGGCAATTCAGGGAAAATCGGCGCAAATCGGAAATATTCGGGTAACACGTCGGGAAAACGCGAATTGGGCCCTTAGTAAATGACCCCCAATGGCTCAGTGAGGCATCCGTGAAAATCACTGACTCTAGTGTGAAAGAGTCCTTAAAGGGGCGCTCCAACCTGCAGGAACTGCCACCTATCCACATGACATTGCGCAGGTGAGATGGAGACGCGGCTGGAAATCACGGAGATGGTTAAACACATGGAAACGATCCATCCTGACCGATCAGGAAGCCATAAAATAACGTCATACAAGATGTAAAGATTCACAGCTCCTCCGAGTGTTCTCCATGCATCACATGATTACAGATTATTATATAATAGAAGGGTCTCCGGCCTGAGCCCAGATAATGACCCCCATCACATCCCCCGCCGCCCTCCTGCGCCCATACATCATCCTCTGTGTCCACCGGGAGTCCAATGAGAGTCATTTCTCTGCTGTAACCTGCGTCTGGGGAGCGATGACTGTTTGATAAATGGGACGCCTCGCGCTGGACTCCATTGGAATCCATCATAGGCCGGGATAGTTAGCCGGCTCAGCAAAGACTCAGGGGCGAGGGCTGACGAACCTGCCTACACACCCTGCCTGCCCTCCTAGAGGATCGGAAGAACTAACCCAACGTACTGTACCCCATACCTTATCCAGGGGAGACTACAAGATGCCGTGCGCTCCTGTTGCGGTTTTTTCGATTGTTCTAAGGAATGGCTTGGATGATAATGTTGGTGACTCTGGTGTAGGGATCTACCCAACCATAGACAATGGGGCAGATTTACTTACCCGGTCCATTCGCGATCCAGCGGCGCGTTCTCTGCGGTGGATTCGGGTCTTCCGGCGATTCACTAAGGTAGTTCCTCCGACGTCCACCAGACGAAAACGCGAATCGGGCCCTTAGTAAATGACCCCCATTGTGAACCTTTAAGAAGCTGTTAGGCTCCTCGCTTTCATCTTCTACACTTCGGGGATTGCTTCTCTCAAGAAGACGTCTGAGCAAAAAAGATCTCTCCCTGATATTCACTCTTTAACCCCATTACAGGGATTTGGGCTTCATTTCAGGGAAGACACCAGGTTGCTACCGCTTAGGTCAAGACATCTTGAAGTGTGAAACCAAGGTCACAAGCAGAGAAGTGGTCAGAAGGCAAGCTGAGGTCAGGGCAGACAGAGATTGTACATGAAGGTAATCCAGGCAGGGGTTAGGACAGGCAGCACAAAGTCAATGGGGGAGATTTATCAGAAGTGTCTGAGAGCAAAACTGTTCTAGTTGACCATGACAACCAATCAGAGATTAGCTTTCATTTTATAAACATCTGTGGGAAAATGAAAGCTGAGCTCTGATTGGTTTCCATGGGTAACTGGAACAGTTTTGCTCTCAGGCACATCTGATAAATCTCCCCCATTGACTTTGCGGTGCCTGTCCTAAGTACTCTTGTATACTTATGTGTTGAGGACTTGAGGATTTCATGTCTGGAGGTCCTTCTCTTTATTATAGGGCAAAATCAAACTTAGTGATTAGCTCAGGTGGTCTTGGGCCCCCTAGAAGTCCTGGACCTTGGGCAGCCACCCAAGTCACCTATATTATAATCCACGACTGTCGCTACCTCCTCTAATCTGCACTAATCTGTATGATCACAAGGAGAATAACCACCGGGCCCCCAGTATACAATATTAATGGGGAAACATGTTGGCAATGTTCCAGAAATAGCGCCACACTCGTCCATGGTTTTGTATGGTATTGCAGCTCATTATCATTAATGTGAATGGAGCTATGTTACAGTACAGACACAATCCACGGACACATGTGAAAGACAACATTCATCATCTAATCATGGACAACCCCTTTAAGTCTTTCACTACCAGGGATTGTACCGCCAAGGATGTTGTCATTAACCCCTTATCAGCCAAAGATCAAAAAAGGTGTCATTTATACTTTTTCTTCTGTAAAAGAACAGGGATCCTGATAATAAACCCTCGCCTGGTATAGAAAAAGCATGGACTGCCTGATCTATAAGGTCCTCACTCACATATAGAGGGTCTGCTGGTAACAAGGATGCAGGTCTCTTTATATCCACCAGAGGGAGACAAAGTACTTCAATAGATTTCTGTAAATCACAGGCTGCAATATCTAAACGCTCCAGCAGGTGGCAGCATGAAAATGATCAATGTGAACAGAGTCTAAAAACAGCAGATAGATTAGTGGGGGATTTATTATCCGCCAGGAAATATTCAATCCCACATACAGTAAAAGAGTGCCGGGATTTATATCATTAAAATCTCAATTCCTGCGTTATTGCTCCTCGGAGCTCCCTGGTAATGGGATGGAATTACATCCCTTCCTTATACCTAGACGCTGTCTGCAAGGATATATCGTTCAGGATGAGGAAACTAACGCGTCTTGATGGCTTTAAAGGGAACCGGGTATTACCCCACTAGGTCACCTCAGATGGGGTATAAAATATTCAGTCTCAATTCCCTCTTTTATGTGAAATCTCACCCATTTACCTATAAAAAAAAATTCTACTTCAAAGTCAGGCAAAATGTGACTCTTCTCACCTCATTTCCACGTGAGATGAGTCAAGTTTAGTGGTTAGAGGAATAGAATCAGTTCAGATGCCTATATCTTCTGTTTTATAGCACCTAAACATGCTGCTGGTGTCATCTTAAAGATAAGAATCTCATCTTTCTTTGTCTTTGAGCTACAGAACTAGAGATAAACACAACTAAAAATAGGCAATGAACTGAATCTTGAGCTGCAGCCTGCACTTCCAGTCTTTAGCTGCCTGTATTTCTGATCCTTATCTTTAATCGCATTTGAAAATGAGGTGAGAAGAGTCATATTTGCCTGACTTTGGGCGAGAATATTTATATTTAATTACCTATATATTTTATAGGTAAACAGATTGAGATTCCACATAAAAGAAGGAATTTTAGGACATCTCATCCCTGACCTGAGGGGGCTGGTAGTTTAGTGGGGTAAAACATGGTGACAAGTTTACTTTAAGAACCTATCCTACAACCATACAGTAAGTTCTCGGGCTGAGACACATGAGGGGGGCATTTATTTATGTGTATGTGTCAGTCTTTACTGCACCGCTCGCATTTCATTCATCTGCTGTGAATGGCGCCTGCGGTAGATGCTGCGGCTCATCTCCCATTCATATATAATGGATGCCGCCTCGTGTCTGCCAGATGCATGGGTGACCAAGCCGCTCCTAATAGCCGCCTCTCCCCTCCCCCGGGTTATGTATCAGGGAACCTCTCAATATCCAGTGACACGCCAGGAATGGAAGTGCTGGAGACATCCGTCCTCCGCCCCACCGCCCCCGCTGCTGCCAGCCGCCCAGAACGCATCCATCCTGGAAAGTGGCAGGATCCACAGGAAGGATGGAGCCAGGAGGGAGCAGTCACCAGGACAAGGACCTGATGGATGGAGGCTGTCACCCCATCATCTGCTTTCAAGACCCATCATCCGCTGTCCGGACCCACAGGACCCATAGCCACCCTGTCACGACCCATCATCCTGCAGTCAGGACCCATAGCCACCCTGTCACGACCCATCATCCTGCAGTCAGGACCCATAGCCACCCTGTCACTACCCATCATCCTGCAGTCAGGACCCATAGCCATCCTGTCACGACCCATCATCCTGCAGTCAGGACCCATAGACACCCTGTCACGACCCATCATCCTGCAGTCAGGACCCATCATCTGCTGTCAGGACCTCTCATCTGCTGTGATGACCCACAGGGCCCATAGCCACTCAGTCAGGACACATCATCCCACAGTAAGGACCTGCAGGACCTATAGCCACCCTGTCACGACCCATCATCCTGCAGTCAGGACCCATAGCCACCCTGTCACGACCCATCATCCTGCAGTCAGGACCCATAGCCACCCTGTCACGACCCATCATCTGCTGTCAGGACCTATCATCTGCTGTCAGGACCCACAGGACCCATAGCCACCCAGTCAGGACACATCATCCCACAGTAAGGACCCACAGGATCTATAGCCACCTGTCACAACCCATCATCCTGCAGCGCATGACCTATAGCCACCCTGTCCTGACAACATCATCCCACGTAAGGAACCACAGGAATCCGATAGCCACCTTGATCACACACCCAACCCATCATCCTGCAGGGTTCAGTGACCTATTATCCCCCTGTCAGTACACCTCATCCCTGCTGAGGTGGTGTCCCCATCTTCCCCCACTCTTCCTCGAACCAATCATCCCACTTTAAAGGACCGATCAGTCCTGCTTATCAGATTTCCAGCAATTGACTTCACATACGCTCGCCCCCTATAGAGGCCCAACCCCACTACGTTGTCAGGACCCAACACCACACTGTCAAACCCCCTCATCCCTGCTGTCAGTACCCGATCACCCCCCCGTTTTTTAGTCCCTAATCCTCTGACAGGACCCATGACCCTGCTGTCTGGGTCCATCAACCCCTCTTCCCAGTGATGTCAGGGAAATATGTAAATATGGGTCACTTTCATGGGCTGATCCACATCTCAGGATTATACTGCTTTTATCATTGGACTGGCTGAGCCTTGAAGTTCCAGTTTTCCTGAGAGTTTTATTAGTTGGATACCTTTAATAATAATTCTTTATTATATTAATGCAAACAGATTACGCAGCGCTGCACAAAGCATGTTCAAATGTTTTGGAGGTGTGGGAGGAAACCGGAAGAACCCGAGGAAACCACATGCAACACGGGAGAGAGAACATACAAACTCTTTGCAGATGTGGACCTGGGTGGAATAGAACCCATGACCCCGCGCTCCAAGCAAAGTGGCTTAGCTCACTCAGCCACCGTGCCGGCCCTACCTTATATATGTTGCTCAGTACACGCAGACTGTGGAAAAAAATGCATTTACAATTGCAGGATTGTATCCTCACACTGCTGCGCTCTTAGCTTTCTGCACTGTATGTAGATTGTGGGGCAGACCCATTTCCACCAGCACCACAACCTTCTAGTTACATCTTGGCTTTTTTCCTTCCATAAACGCGCCACCACCCCCCCTCCATAGGGTGTGGCCGGTATTGCATCCTTGTGAGCAGCGCTGACTGCAATACAACCACCCACTCTCTAGGCTTTTTTTTTTTACATAAAGCACCATGGTTTTTTTCCTAATTTCGGAGAAGCCCTTTAAATACAAATTTCTCATTTAATTATCTTTAAATTAAAAAGTTGGGAAAAATAATGGAAATGCATCAATTTATCCAAATCCATCCCAGACTCCGTATTGGAGGGGGTGTATGAGGGTGAGGATTTAAAGAAGACATACAAGGCCTCCCGGGATGTGTGGTAATTGCGCGGCAATGTTCTCTGGTAATTAAGGAGATATGAGTCAAAGGTCAAAACAGGGTAGAAAACACGGTAACTCTACGAATTTCTCAACCTTCTCTATATTTGGCACGGCAACATCCGAGTCGTCCTAGGTAAATATGGATGAAAAAGCACACGGGTGGTGGGGGCCGGGGGCTCGTGTCATCTCACAGCCCCCCCCATCCCCCCATGCCCAGGGCGCCACCAAATTGGGCGTCTCCTAATGACAGGAGATTAAACGTTCTCAGGCGCGTACGTTTAACGAGGCCTCTTTGAATGTGGACACAAATGAACGGTAGTGGAGGAATTTACGCGCGGCCCCCGGTGTACTGATCCCGCTATGATAATGCCTATAAAACGCATTAACTAATGCCTTCAATTAATATCCGCGGAATAAACCGTGGCGCCCGCATCAATACCTAATGAGCCCGTCGCCTCCATTATATCGCCAGGCACCGTCAGGGATGACTGCCATCGCTCACGCCTTCTGCCCGCCTCTATGGCCCCTCGTTCTGAGATTTATTCCCCCCCCCCCCACCCCCCGCTGCTGATACGGAAAGAGTAATGAGAGGAAGGAGTTAACCCCCTCGCTGCCTTGGCTGGCGGATCCCTTACACGGAGCGGAACAAATGATTTGCTTGTGTCTGATTTACAAGGTTCTTACCCGAGAACGTTGCAAAGACAAAAACATCACTTCTTACTTTCTAGAAGTATTTACGAAGTAATCTAATGACAGTAGATACAGCACTGGAACACAGCTTATTATATAGATACAATCAACGCACCAAGATAACTAACGCGTAACATAAGAAACAGCCACTGGAACCAACATATTATATAGTACAGAACCCAGATAACTACATAGAACAGCACTAATCCAACTCATTGGGCCACATTTATAACACTTGTTTTTTTTCTGTTGTTTTTATTGCGCGCCTTTCGTTTAGGCGCCACCGTTTTTTGCCGCCATTTTTGCGATTTAAACGTCAAATAGCTCCGCGCAGTAAAAAAACTAACCTCCTTTTCCCTCATCTATCGTTCATTCCAGATGTTTTGCTGTGCCTAATGATATTCATACACGTTCTGCGACTTTTTGCTTTTAGCGCAAAAACTGGCGGCAAAACACTCCAGCCCGAAGGGCGGTCGATCTTGAGAAAGGCACTGAGCCCGTGTGCAGAAGAGCTCCATTTTCTAGCAGCAAAGCTCAGCCAGACACTAGACACCATAATAGATACATTAGATACATTTACAGACAGGAGCTGCGCAGCTCATTTCACAGTTCATCACCCATTTATACAAAAACTTCTGCAAAACCTGAGCTCACAGCAAGAAGCAAGAGAAGTTTGCAAGAAGTTTGCAGAAGCTTGCAGAAGTTTTGCAATACTACAAACAATGTCCCCACTGTAATTCTGCACAGTGTCCTGTGGAGGATACTGTGCAAATTATAAGGGGTCAGCAGGAGACCAGCCACTGGGGATCACCCCTCCAGGAGAAGCCCCTGCTGAGGAGGTCACTGGGTGCTGGGTGTCCACACACCTGGGTGCTGCTGTGAGTGTTATTCTCATTCTGGGCTGTGGGAAAGCAGAGAGGAGCTTGTAGCAGGATGACATGTAAGTGCCCCGAATCTAACATTGTGCCCAAAACTGTGTTAAGTAAAGTGATTAATAAGAGGCAGGAAATTACCTTATCACAGTTGGTTGTAGCTTGTGATAATTCTGCCAAAACAGTGCGCCCCCGAATTTTAGAGAGGCGGCAACTACTACACTTAGGCGCACAAAAGTGATAAATGTGGCCCATTATATAGTACTAAAGGACTCAGATAGCTTCATAAAAAGCCACTGGAACCAATCTTATTACATAGTCCTGAACTCACATGACTACATAGAAACGGCACTGGAACCAAGCTATTACATAGTCCCGACCCACACACATAACTACATAGAACACAGCACTGGAACCAAGCTTATTATATGAGTAACACGACCCAGATAACCTACAAGAACAGCAAATGGAACCAGTGCCATTATATAAGACACGACCCAGATAACTATAAAGACAAACTAGAACGCAAGTTTAATTATATAGTACAGGACCCCTATAAATACAAAAAAAAACAGAACTGGAAACCAAGCTTATTCATATAGTACAGGACCCAGATAACTACTTAGAAAAAGGACTGGAACCAACTTATTATATAGTACAGGACCCAGATAACTACTTAGAAACAGAACTAAACCAAGCTTATTATATAGTACAACGACCCAGATAACTACATAAAAACAGCACTGGAACAAGCTTATTATTAGTCCCAACCTAGATAACTACATAAACAGCACTGGAACCAAGCTCATTATAGTACATATCGGACCCAGATAACTACATAGAAACAACACTAGAACCAAGCTCAATACATAGATACGGACCAAGATAATTACATAGAAACAGCACTGAACCAAGCTTATTATCATAGTACAGAACTAGATAACTAACTACAGAGAAACGCACTGGAATGAAATCAATCATAGTATATAAGGCTGAAGGAACGACGCAAGTCCATCAAGTCCAACCTTCAAGAATAAATAAATGTTTTATACAACCCCACATAACCCGTGATATTTTTTTCCTCCTCAGAAAGATCCATCCAGCCCCCTCTCTTGAACATGTACAGAGAGTCCGCCATAACAACCTCCTGCGGCAGAGATTCCATAGTCTCACTGCTCGTACAGTAAAAACCTTTGTCTATGGTGATGGTAGAATCCTCCGCCTCTCCCTTAGGCGTAGAGGATGCCCCCCTGGCTATGGTGATGGTAGAATCGCCTCTCCTCTATGGCGTAAGGATGCCCCCCTGTCTATTGTGATGGTAGAAATAACCTCCTCTCCCCCCTAGGCGTAGAGAGGATGCACCCCCTGGCTTAGGTGATGGTTAGAATCGCCTCTCCTCTAGGCGTAGAGATGCCCCCTGTCTATGGTGATGGTAGAACCCCTCTCCTCTTGAGGTGTAAGGATGCCCCCTGGCTATGGTGATGGTAGAATCGCCTCCCTCCTTCAGGTGTAGAGATGCCCCCTGTCTATGATGGTAGACCCTCCCTCCCTCCTCTAGTGTAGAGGATGCCCCCTGTCAGGTGATGGTAGAACCTCCCTCCTCTTCTATGGCGTAGAGGTACCCCCTGTCTATGGTGATGGAGAAACCACCTCTCTCTCTAGGTGTTAGATCAGCCCCCTGTCTATGGTGATGGTAGAATCGCCTCTCTCCTCTAGGCGCAGAGGAGCAGGCCCCTGTCTATGGTGATAGGTAGAACCTCTCCTCTCCTCTAGTGTAGAGGATGTCCCCCTTTCTATTGGTGATGTAGAACCTCCCTCTCCTCTTAATGTAGAGGAATGGCCCCTGTCTATGGTGATGGTAGAACCACCGTCTCCTCTAGGTGTAGAGGATCCCCTGCTCTTCGGTGATGTAGAACTACTCCCCCCTCTAGGTGTAGAGGATGCCCCCCTGTCTATGGTGATGTAGATACCTCCTCTCCTTCCCTCATAGTTAGAGGATGCCCCCTGTCTATGGATGGTAGAACCTCCTCATCCTCTAGTGAGAGGATGCCCCCTGTCTATGGTGATGGTAAAGAACCGAGCTCCCTCTCCTCTAGGTGTAAGGATGGCCCCCCTCTTATGGTGATGGTAGAACCTCCTCTCCTCTAGTGTAGAGGATGCCCCCTGTCATAGTGATGGTAGAACCACCTCTCCTCTCTCTAGGTGGTAGAGGATGCCCCCTGGCTATGGGCATTGGAAGAGATCGCCTCTCCCTTCTAGGCGTAGAGGATGCACCCCTGTCTTGGTGATGGTAGAACCTCCTCTCTCTCCTCTAGGTGTAGAGGCATGCCCCTGTCTATGGTGATGTAGAACCTCCTCTCCTCTAGGTGAGATGAATGCGCGCTACTAGATGATTGGAGAAATAACCCACTCTCCCCCTCTAGGTGTAGAGGAATGCCCCCTGGCTATGGTGACATGGAAAATGCCGCTCCCTCTAGGCGTAGAGGATGCCCCCTGTCTATGGTGATGGTAAAATCGCCCTTCCTCTACGGTGTGAGGATGCCCCTGTCTATAGTGTGACTGGTAGAACCCCTCCTCCTCTAGTGTAGATGATACCCCCTGTCTATGGTGATGCTAGCATCGCCGCTTCCTCTACAGGTGTAGAGGATGCCCCCTGTCTCTGGTGAGGTAAGAATCGCCTCTCCTCTAGGTGTAGAGGAATGCCCCTTGCCTGGTCACAGGCCGAGGTATAAAAGATCTTTGGGGAGATCCTTGTACTGGTCCGTTCAGGTATTGTGACATTGTAATGAGGTCTCCCCTCAGTCGTCCTTTTCCTCAACTGAATAATCCAAAATTTTTTGTAATCTGTCATGTATTGTAGTCCCCCCATTCCCCTAATAATCCTGGTGCGCTCCTCTGCACCCTTCGTCCAGCTCTATTATAATCCTTTTATATACACTGGTGCGCCAAAACTGTACACAATATTCCATGTGTGGTCTGACCAGGGATTTTGTATAATAAGGGCAAAACTATGTCTTTATCAGGAAGAATCTATTCCTCTCTTGATACATCCCATTTATTTTATTTGCTTTACAGCAGCCCGCCTGCTCTGTTCACACTAAAATTAAGTTTACCATCCACCAATACGCCACAACTTATCATATAGGACACTAAGATAACTGCATAGAAACCGGAGCACTGGAACAAGCTATTTTAGTACGAACCCCAATAAACTACACAAAGTACTGGACTAACGGATATCTCAATGAAACATGCATTGGAATTGCACCGATACCATATCTTACCGGACCCAAGATAACTACCTTAGAGAACTGACTGAAACCAAGCTCTTAAAGATAGTCAGGACCAGATACACTACCATAAGAAACTGCCACTCGGCAGTGGAACTACTCAAAGTCTTATCGTCATGTCCCGAACCCGATACTAGAAATGATACACCACTGGAACAACTCTATAAAAAAGATACAGACCATGAACAAACAATGACTTGATAGTACACAGTCCAGGACCACCATTAACTACATAGATACCATCTTAACCATCTTACAACCACACACCCCAATTACTACATACAATCTGTCACCCAAGAAACAACATTTGAGTAACATAGATACACCCACATGCGAACCACATTTTACTCAAAGAGCCTGATACCGCAGAGAATGCACAGGCACCAATTAATTATTAGTAAACAGGACCAAGATAACCTACATAGAAACCTCACTGGAACCAAGCTTATTATAAAAGAACAAATTACTACATACAGTAGATACAGGTCCCAGATCTCCCATAACTAAATAGATATTACAGATTACACAACCCTTTGATCAGAGACCTCCTTCTTTTCCTCTTCTTCTCTTGGTTGCCATGTGAGCTCCTTCCAGCTAAGATCCTCTCTGCATATTTTAGCAACAAAGCAATGTTAGAACCTTCTTAAAACAAACGTAATACTGTTTAGCTGCTCCAATAGAGGTCATATCATGTCCCCACAAGTAGCCAGTAAAGTACCAAGTGGACTCTGTGCCCCCCCTCCAGCCAATATAGTCACCGTGCCCCACAGTAACCGCTATATTTACCAGTGCCCCCGCCACAGTACAATTATGTAATAATTTTTCCACATACCCAATGTAGTAATTTTGCCACCACAGTATCCAATTAGTACTCTCATTGTAGCCATAAAAGAAACATTTTGACACCAGAGAAATGTGCGCCAAGTAGCCAATATATCCATAATGCCCCCACATAAGCGAGTATAAATAACAGTGACCCCACAGTAGCCATAAATGTCACAGAGGGCCATATATTATATAGACGTCAGTGCCCCCCCACAGTAGCATACAGTCACTCCTGTCTGTTAACACGCAAATACCAGAATACCGTGTTCCAAGGATTCTCCTTGCCACACATCCTCACTTTGGACTCCTGTATAAGATGCGAGCTGATGACTGCTTCAAGCAGCAGAATTTTTATTTATTAAATAATAATATTTTTTTTATTTTATACCCTCTTGTTCACCCTCCACCATCATTCCTCATAGACTGTAAGCTCTTTGGTCACCCTGTCACCACCTCCCCACATCCTCATAACATTGTAAGCTCTTTGTGTCACCCTCGTCATCCAGATTATCCTCAAATCCTCAGAAACTGTAGCCTTGTGTCACACCGACACCCCCTCATCCTCATAGACTGTAAGCTCTTGTGTCACCCCCCCTCATCCTCATAGACTGTAAGCCTTTGTGTCACCCCCCCTCTCCTCATAGACTGTAAGCTCTCTGCTTGTCACCGCTCCGCATCCTCATAGACTGTAAGCTCTTGTGTCACTCCCCGTCATCCCTCATAGACTGTAGCTCTTGTGATCAACACCCCCTCACTCCACAATGACTGTAGCTCTTGTGTCCCACACCCTACATCCGCATAGACTGAAGCTCTTGTGTCATCACCCCCATCCCTCATCATCAAGACGGTAAGCTCTTGTGATCACCATCTCCACGATCATACACTAGCTCTGTAAGCTCTTGTGTCACCCAATCATCCTCATAGACTGTAAGCTCTGTGTCTCACGTCAACCTCGCCTCATCCTCATGAGACTGTAAGCTCTTGTGTCACCCCCCTCATCCTCATAGACTCGTGAAGCTCTAATTTGTGTCCCCTCCCATCCTCATAGACTGTAAGCTCTTGTGTTCTCATACACCAAACCATGAAACCCACCCCCCCCTCATCCTCATAGACTGTAAGCTCTTTTGTCCCCCTCTCCCTCCTCATAGCATGTAAGCTCTTGTTCACTCCTCTCCTCATACCGTAATCCTGTTCAACCCCCCATCCCCCTACAATCCTCATAGACTTAAGCTCTTTGTGTCACCCCCTCATCCTCATAGACTTAATCTCTTGTCCCCCCACACCTCATTAGCACTGTAAGCTTCTTGGCACCCCCCTCATCCTCATAGACTGTAAGCTCTTGTTGCCCCCTCATCCTCATAGACTGTAAGCTTCTTGTGTCACCCCCCAGTCACTCCTCATAGATGTAAGCTTCTGTGTCACCCCTCATCCCATAGACTGTAAGCTCTTGTGTCACCTCCTCCCTCCATCCTCATAGACTGTAAGCTCATCTTCTGGTGTCAACCCCCATCCTCATAGACTGTAAGCTCTTTGTGGTCAATACCTCCCTCCCATCCTCATGACCTTAAGCTTCTATGTGGTCACCTCCTCATCCTCTATAGACTGTAACGGCTCTTGAGTGTCATTCCCTCAATCCCCCATAACTTACGTCCTTTGTGTCCCCCCTCTCATCCTCATTAGACTGTAGCTCTGTGGTCACCACAACCAACGCAAGCCCCCCACCCCCAGCCCCTAGCACCAGCACAAACTACCACCCACCCCTGATGAAGCTTACATCCGGGACCGCTAAGTACGCCTTAGTTAGCTGTAGCGACGTCTTGGTGTCACCCGGCGGTCAAAACCAACCTATCTCCTCATAGACGGTAAGCCTCTTGTGGGCAATTCCAAAAAGCCCCTCCTCCTCGATTCCTGTAAGACGCTTACGTGTCACCCCCTCATCCCCTTCTATCAGACTGTAGCTCTTGATGTGCTCACCACATCCCTTCACCTCCTCAATACCTCATAGATCGTAAGCTTCCTGTGTTCACCCCTCATCCTCCTAGACTGTAAAGCACACATCGTGTCAACCCCTCCTACCTCGTAGACTGTAACGATTGTGATCACCCCTCATGCATAGTCGCTGTAACGCTCTTTTTGTGTCACCGCCCCTCAATCCGCATCCTCATAGACGGAGCGCTCTGTGTCGACCCACACTACCACAATCATCCCTCCATAAACTGTACAATACCTCTTGGTTCACCACCAGCCTCCTCAGAATAACACGCTACAAGTGCAACACCAACCCGAGAGCAGTCGATCCTCATAGCACTGTACGTACTCGTGTAGTGTCCCCTCATCATCCTCATAGGCTGTAGCTCTAATGTACTTGTCCACTCCTCCTACTCCTCATCCCTCATACCAGACGCTAGTCCTTGTGTCACAACCGCACCACGAAATCACCGTCCCTCGATACATCCTCATATGACTTCGGTAAAGACTCTTGTGTCACCGCCACCCCTCAGCCTCATGACCTGTAAGCCTCTTGTGTCACCTCCATCCATGAATGTAAGCTCTTGTCTTCCCCAAATCCCCCCCACCCCATCTCGATATGACTGTAACGCTTCGTGGCACCTCCTCATCCTCATAGACTTATTCTTACCACTGGGTGGAGCCGTGACAAAAAGATTGAATTCCTCCATTTCCTCCACTGCTGCAAAACCTCTCACAAGAAAAACTAAGGTTTATATAGATATAAAAATCTTTTCAAAATCCTCCTTCTTATCACTAAAAGACTCTCCTCTATGATATAAAGCCCGACCAGTAACATAGACAAGCCCTTTAAGTGCCCTATTGTATAATACAGGTATGAATCTCTCTGTCTATTGTGATCTCCTTGCATTGTGAGATCAGAGGCTGGTGTGTATACAGCCACACGCCGAGCGTCTCCTTACAGCACACAAAGACGCACAATCCCAGAGACAATGGCCGCTCTTTATAAAGACGTTTTACATAATGGGAAACCGCGACTGAGATCAATAGTAACTGAGAGAAAGCGACAATGGCAGCAGCACAAGACATTATTATATCTCTGCAGCGCTGCAAGGAACCAGCGGGGGCAGAAGGGAAGCACCAGGATACCTGTAACTGATAGCTCCCCCTACAGGAGACTCAGCATCATCTGTTACTGATAGCCCCCCCTACAGGAGACCCCACATTACCTGTAACTGATAGCTCCTCCCCCTACAGGAGACTCTGCATCATCTGTAACTGATAGCTCCCCCTACAGGAGACTCTGCATCATCTGTAACTGATAGCTCCCCCTACAGGAGACTCTGCATCATTTGTAACTGATAGCCCCCCCTACAGGAGACTCTGCATCATCTGTAACTGATAGCCCCCCTACAGGAGACTCTGCATCATCTGTAACTGATAGCCCCCCTACAGGAGACTCTGTATCATCTGTAACTGATAGCTCCTCCCCCCTACACGAGACTCTGCATTATCTGTAACTGATAGCCTCCCCTACAGGAGACTCCACATTACCTGTAACTGATAGCCTCCCCTACAGGAGACTCTGCATCATCTGTAACTGATAGCTCCTCCCACTACAGGAGAGTCTGCATCATCTGTCACTGATAGCCCCCCCTACAGGAGACTCCCCATCATCTGTAACTGATAGCTCCTCCCCCTACAGGAGAGTCTGCATCATCTGTAACTAATAGTCCCCCCTACAGGAGACTCCCCATCATCTGTAACTGATAGCTCCTCCCCCTACAGGAGAGTCTGCATCATCTGCAACTGATAGCCCCATACAGGAGACTCTGCTTCATCTGTAACTGATAGCCCCCCCTACAGGAGACTCCACATTATCTGTAACTGATAGCCACCCTACAGGAGACCCCACATTATCTTAACTGATAGCGCACCCCTCACAGAGACTCCACATATCTGTATGATAGCCAACCCCTACAGGGACTCTGCAAGCATCTCTTACTGATAGCCACCCCTACAGGGGACTCTGCATCATCTGATACTGATAGCCCTCCCCTACAGGAGATCCTGCCACATTATCTGTAACTGATAGCCCCCCCCCCCCCACAGGAAGCCACCATAGTCTAACTCATCATCTGGAATATCATCCCATGCACACCCCAAATATATAGCATCAGGATACTTTCATAGCGGGTGGTGGATGAGCCAGTATACCCCAAATACAACTGTATACAGTATATTGTATACACACACATCCCGCACCGGGCCTAGCTTTTCTTGGGACCCTGGAGGCAGCCAGGGCCCGAATACCGGAGATAGCTGGCGGTTGCGGCCTAGGCACGCTAGTGTCACGGTTCTGTATGGAACAAGTCTCCAGCAGTTGTGTGTGCAAGAAATATGGAGGGAGAGGCTGATGCAGTGGTTTCTCTTTCCTCCGCTGGGACAACCCTGCTGAGTGCCTGTAGGATGAACCCCTGGGTGTATGGATTGGGGAGCCGTCGTGGTGGTAAAGCAACCGTATCCAGGGATCAGACGGAGGCACGTTGTGCAAATCAACTCACAGTTCTTTATTTCAACCGTCAAGAGCTAGGCAATGGCCAAACCAGCAAGCTGAAGATTCATGGAGAGCCAGTCCACAAAGGTTACACACAGCCTGGTAGAGGTTTTAGTAGCTGGGCTGGTAGGGTAGAAGCTGAGTCCAGATAGGAACCTCTTCTCTGGCTTAAGTCTTCTGACTGGCCTCAGGTATCAGGCAGACAGCATTGGTTCTTCTTCTTCCTGGTATTGGGTCTGGAGAGCAGCTCTGGGCAGGAGCTGTACACCAGACCTGCTCCCCTATTACTACTAACTGGATTCCAAGGACCATGGTGCACCAGGGTGTAAACCCACCAGGGTTTATATAACTTCCCGTGGTCAGGTGGAGCACTCCTCCATTCAGCTTTCAGCTCCTCCCTCACAAGAAACATCAAGGACTAGAACATTCCACAGTTACACTCTTCCCTTACCAGGAGTGGCTAAGCTGCAATACAAAGTTCACCTAGCAGTACTCTTCGGGGATGGTTGCGGCATGTTCACCAGGTAGAATCCTGACTGGAGAAGGGGCGCTATTCGCAACTACCACTCTGCCTGTGTATTGTCGAGGGGTTGCACTGGCACTTGGGGTACAGGACAGGGACATGCTGACACTTGGGTACAGGGCAGTGACCATTGGGTACACACTAAGGGCTGCAACAGAACACCTTATTAACCACCTGTAAGGGCACTATTGAATTGATTAACCCAAACACAAATATCAGTGACTTAAACTATAGAAATAACTTCCAAAATTGACCGACACTTCTTGCTGGGTGAAAATTAGGTCACTGCTTTTTTATTTTACATATTAACCCTTATATCCAAATATCAGGCACTGGAATGAATCACACATCCTTAGCTCTGGAAGCTGTATGACTAGCTTGACCCCAGCTGGCAAGTCGCCCAACCAGCCCACCATTCCTCAAATCTTCCTCCATTCCATCTGCTGTGTTCTTGAAATAACTATAAAATACAAAGGTAAACACTTACAAAATTACAGAACTCTAATACAAAGGGAAGGAGGGACAACTTGAATGTTGCCTCAAGGGGAGTTACCCTTGAGTGATCAGTCTATAATATACCCCCACGTCCTGTAGAGGGAGGAACATGATGAGGTAAGCAACAGGGGAGGAGTGAGGACACATCTTAAGGCACAGATCGCCAACCCTATAAAGTGCAATAGTCCCAAAACTGTACCCCTTCACATCTCATAACATCAGCCCCCAGTCTAGGGGTACCTCTTAAACACTCAGGTGTACCCCACAGGATAATGATACTTGGGGGACGACACACAAGACACGGCATTTGGGGTACAAACAGTACAATTGGGTACAGGATAATAACACTTGGGGTACAGGAAGGCACATGCTGATACTTGGGGTACAGGCAGTGACCATTGGGGTAGAGGATAATGACACTTTTGTACAGGACTGTCTATAGCAAATAAACACCCCGCAGATGATGATGTATGTCTCCGCTCTCCTCCAATCACGCTCAGCCTCCTTGGCCACAACGTCAGCCATGTTGTAATTCAGTCTTCAATTTGTGGAAAGAGTGTAATCATCTTTCAACTTTGCTTCTTTGTTTCGCATGGCGCTGTAGCTGCAAGCGGCCCCGCGTTGCTTAATGATGCTATTGAGATTGCTGGATTAAAGTGGAATTCTCTCCAAGCCATATAGACATCATCACGGGATTTCTAAATGATTCATTACGGCTCGTGTTATTACCAGCGATCTAAATGCGTTGTTAATGACCGGTTTCTAGAAGCCTCCGCGCAGCCGGGGCCCGATGCCAACGGGAGTGGGGCGTCACGGTCGGGTTTGTGGGGTGTATTGTATGTTATGTTTCCCTGTGGGTCGGCTGTGGTTCTCCTGCAGTTCCATCACCATAACCCCCTCCCCCCCCCCTCTATCCGCACCTCCCCGCTTTCCCACCACTGCTGAAAAAACAATTACAACACAGGGAAATTCTGCTACGCTGGGCAAATGGTGATACTGCCTGATGTGAGACACACCTGGGAATGCAAGAAGAAATCCTATCACTTCTAACGGGAAGTTCTGCTGGCTTCTCTTCACAATCAGGAGCCGAGTGACACACCTTATTTCACCCGCCCTGAGTCCACCACCTGCCACCCTAAAATGACGGTGATCTGATATAGGGAGGTTATGGTGTCTGGAACTGATGCATTGGTTCTGTAATTAAAACATATATAAAAAAACAAACATAACATATCTAAAAACTAAAAGCACGCTAGAGATAAACTGGAATAGATTATGTAGCGGAAGAGTTTGATAGAGAAGAAATGACATGACCTGAAGGAAGCTCAGGGCCCACCATCACAGGAACATAACTTAATTTTAAGAACGTACACGGACTTAGCACAGGCTTGGCTGCTTACAATAATATATAAATATATGCAACTTGTGTGTGATACTTGGTGAATAGCGGTACGTCCAGAGATTAGCATGTGCTTAGTATTAGGTATACTTGGTAATTCCAGTTTGATGCTCTCGCTTGCTGTTATACGTCTTGCCTTAGAGTCAACTAGCTGCTGGTTATACTTCTGGCCAGAGGCTTAGCTTGCTGTATACTTCTAGGCCGAGTCACTAAAGCATTGTCCTTTATCACTTTTGGGGCAGGAGCACAGTTAACGTGTATACTTTTTCCCAGAGGCACTATTCTAGCTGTATAAACTTTTTTTGGCAGAAGGCACAGTTTGTGTTATACTTCTTGGGGCCTAGATAGTCATATGCATTGCTGTTATACTATCTTTTCCAGAGGCTACTACTTTGCCGTTATACTTTTGCCGAGGCCTAGCTTGCTGGTATACTTCTAGCCAGAGGCACTAGCTTGCTGGTTATCGTAGCATACTTGCTGGTTATACTTCTTGCCAGAGGCACTAGCTGGCTGGTTATGAGTCTCTGGCATAAGTCACTAGCTTGCGGGTTATACTCTTGCAGAGGCACTAGCTTGCTGGTTATATCTTTTTGGCAGAGGCTACTAGTTTATACTGGTGTATACTTTTCCGCAGAGCACTAGCTTCACTGTTACTACTTTTTTTGGGCATGGAGGCACTAGTTTGTTGTTATACTCTTGTCAGAGGTCAATAGCTTGCTGGTTATACTATTTGCCAGAGGCACTAGCTTGACGTTATAGCTTTTCCCAGAGAGCCTAGCTGCTGGTTATACTTCTAGCTCAGAGGCACTGCTCTGATCTGCAGAGCCTGGCTTGCTGGTTATACTGCCAGAGGCACTAGCTTGCTGGTTACTTTTTCCACAGAGATAGCTTGCTGGTATACTTATGACCAAGAGGCACTACTTGCGTGGTTATACTTCTTGGCCAGAGGCACTAGCTGCTGTTAATACTTGTGGCAGCGGCACAAAGTTTGGGTGGTTATTCGAGCAGTTTTGGTAATTTGGGCAGGCACTGCTTGCCTGTTCTAACTCTTGGCTCCGCCACATCTGGTGTTCAATCGTTGATGATAATAACGTCACACACTCCTCATGCACCCGAGTGTATAGTGAATCTGACACAGAGGCGGCCCACAGGAAGCTCCTCCTTCTTTAAAGGCTCTCACCCTGCCAAAACACTTTCCCCGCCCACCAGAGGTCACTCATCTGAATCAGCATGGCCAAGTCATCTATAAGATCATCATCACAAACAGGCCTTAAAGAGAAAAAATCCTTTCCTATCGATGGGACGGCAACTTAGCTATGAACGGCATGGTAACATAGATGTACTAACTCGTCCATCACTATAGCCCCGGGCTATGCCTGTGAGTTTATACTGGTCCGTACATGGATTATAGACGGCAACCAGCGTAATAACCAGAATACAAAAGGAAAAAAGGGCCGATTCTGATCTCCAGACCACGCAACGAGGATTCACAGTTCTCAATCTCCTGGAGGAAACATCATACAGAACAGATCCCTTTAAAAATCCCCCTTATTCGCCACAGCGGAATGACCAACATTACCGAGCGCGCTACCTGAGCCATCCTGATAAATCATTCATAGCGCTCAGGCATGTGATGCACCATAAATAATACATGAGGGTTATGTGCAATAGTGAGAGGTGCAGAAGTGAAGACAGTCATTAGGCGCTCGGCTTCCTCTTAGAGGCACGATGAGACTTGGTGCTAAAGATATACCTATTGATCGCATTTTGCTTTATTTTAGGATTTTAGGTGTTATATTAATACATGCTGAATACTTACAGTGTGTATTTTGGAGTGTGTCGTAGCGGCGCTCTGTCGTAGGTGGGCTGTTGGTGTGTTTGTGTATATACTATAATATCTAAGTCTATAGTGATAGTGATTGGAAACTATAATGTGTTACTTGTTTTGTGTATTAAGAGTGCGTTTAATGGTATTTGGCATTCCTGCACACCAAAAACACAGCAAATTTCGGATCCAGCTGTCCACCAATATCCGTCAAAGATATTAGATTACTATGTTTCTGCAAAATAATAAAAACTCTTCTATGAAGGGATGAACTGACTACTACTACAAGGATGCCGGGTTATCCGAGCAAGGTAAGATAATCGGGGCTGATCGAGCGTTTCCTATAGTAACAGGAGACCTAACATTGGCCCTTCGAGTCGTTATAAAATCATCATAAAAATATGAAAAAAATTACAAAATTCTGCTGCCTAAGAAAAAAAGAATAAAAACTGGATCAAGTGCTGCAGCACTCCGCATATATGATACGCAACACAAACACATCCATTATGCCATGCAAGACACAAGGCCCTCCTATACCTAATGGATTTTATAGGGTTAGTGGTAACACAGATGGTTTTTCTGTAAAGTTTGAAATTTGTTACAGTACCTGCGATAATGACGAAATATAATAATCTGCTCAGCTCCTAGCCTGCTTTATAAGCATGCTGCATGCAGGATAGGACCTATGTTACAATCTGCTCAGCTCCTCCTGCTCTATAACAGGCTGTCCTGCAGATAGGACATGATTACAATGCTCA
This sequence comes from Engystomops pustulosus, assembly GCA_019512145.1. Lineage (NCBI taxonomy): Eukaryota > Metazoa > Chordata > Amphibia > Anura > Leptodactylidae > Engystomops > Engystomops pustulosus. The sequence continues at coordinate 2,181,266 of CM033647.1, forward strand.
GCATCCTCCTGCTCTCTATACATGCTCGCTGGCAGATAGGACACTATGTACATCTGCTCAGCTTCTCCTGCTCTATAATAGATGTTGCTGCAGACAGGATACTTTTATAAATCGCCTGAGCTCCTCCTGCTCTATGAACATGCTGCCTGCAGATTAGGAACACTATACCAATCTGCTAGTCCTCCTGCTCTATAACATGCTGCCGTGCAGATAGACACTATTCACATCGCTACAGTACCTCTGCTGCTTATAACATACTGCCTTGCAGATAGGACACTAGTAACATCTGCTCCAGCTCCATCCTGCTCTATATATATGTTGCCCACTTCCAGCAGGAATCTTGTAAAATCTGCTGAGCTCTCTCCTGCTCTATACATTGCTGAGCTGCAGGATATAGGACACTATAACAACAATCGCTCAGCTCGCTCCTGCTCTATAACAGTTGTCTGCGAGATAGGATACGATGTACCAATTCTCGTGCATCTTCTACTACTGCTCTATAACATATGCTGGCCTCTTGATAGGACACTATGTACAATATCTGCTCAGCTTCCCATGCTCTAATAACCATCTGTCTGCAGTATAGGACACTATGTTAACAAATCTGACAGCTCTCCTGCCTCTATAACATGCTTGCCGCAGATATGACACTATGTTTACAATCTGCCAGCTCCTCCTGCTTTATAACATGCTGCCTGCAGTATAAGACGAACTATAATAATCTGCCAGCTCCTCCTGCTTTATAACAGCTGGGCCTGCAGGGATAGGGACACTATGTACAATCTGGTTGCAGCTCCTCCTGCTCTATAAGATTATGGCTGAGATTAGGACTACTATTTACAATCTGCTCAGCTCCTATTGCCTCTGATAAGCATGGGTCTGCAGATAGCTTGTACAACTATGTTTCTATAACATGCTTCTGTGGTTTAACATGTATGCCCCTTCTGCTCTATAACATGCTGTGCAGATAGGCACGCTATGTACAATCTGGCTGCAGCTCTCTGCTCTAGTAACATTGCTGCTCATGCGTATAGGACACTATGTACAATCTGCCGGGAGCTCCTCACGGCTCTATAACATGCTGTTCTGCAGATAGGACACTATGTACAATCTGCTCAGCCATTCTGCTCTATAACATGCTGCGATGCACTTGACATAGGCCCTGCCACACTAGCTTCCCCCCCCCCCCCCCCCACCCCCCCAGAGATTACATATTAACTATCGCTTCAGACCTTATTGCTCGTATACATCCGCCTGCAATAGGATGACACTATGTTACAATCTACTCAGCTCCTCCTGGCTCTATCAACATGTTTGTCTGCAGATAGCACACTATGTACAATCTGCCCAGCTACGCCTGCTCTATACATGGCTGCATGCAGATAGGACACATGTCCATCTACTCAGCCCGCTCTGCTCTATAACATGCATCTGCAGATGGACACTATGTAGCAATCTACGCAGTCTCCTCCTGCTCTTAACGAGCTGCTGCAGATAGGACACATGTAGGCAAACTTACGGCAGGCTCTCTGCTCGAATATACTATGCTGTCTGCAGATAGTCATATGTACAATCTGGTCTTAGCTTCTGCCTGCTCTAATACACATGTTGTCTGCTGGCATATAGCAACACTATGTACAATCTGCTTCAGCTCCGCTTGGCACGATAACCAGGCTGGCCTCATATAGACACGCTATGTAGCAATCTTCTCAGTCTATTCCTGCTCTATTAACATGGCTGCCTACAGATAGGACCCACTTAGGTACATCTGCTTCGCTCCTATCTCTGCTCTATAACTGCTGCCCCTGCAAAGGACATACTATGTACGACATCTTCTCAGCTCTTCCTGTCTCGATATCACCTTGATGCCTCAGATAGGAACACTAGGTACAATCTTCTTCAGACTCTTCCTGCTCTATACATCTGGCCTGTCCGATAGGTACACTATCGTATCAATCTGCTTCGCTCCTCTGCTCTCTAACTATGCGCCTGCAGATAGGAACTAAATATATGTATATGCGTGGCTGCACTCCTCCTGCTTCATAACCTGGCTGCCTCTGGCAGATAGGATCCACTATGGGCAGATTTCTTAACCTTACCTACCCGTAGCTCCATTCGCATCCAGGGCTGCGTTCTCTGAACAGGATTCGGGTTCGCCGGGATTTATTAAGGTAGTTCCCTCGCACCACCGGCCACCAGTGGCGCTGGCTGCTCATGAAACGCATCGAACGCACCGGAATATACCGAGCTGGACCACGTGGAAGGCTTAAGCGCTTCCAAGTAACACATTTCGCTTTAGTAAATGGCGGTTCGGTTTTTTCTGAATCTGTCGGGTTTTCGTTCGCACCCTCACACTCCCCCCGTATCCGTCTCTGCACGCCAGCGGCCGATGCCTCCACAATCCATCGCGTGCGCCAAAATCTCAAAGTCGCGATATCGGGCCTTAGTTACATGACCCCCTTATCGTAGAAATGCTTCTTATCTCTCTCATACCTCCAACTTTTGTGCGAACAAAGATGCAGTGCGCCCACGGAAATAATTTGCCCCCTAAGCTAAGCCTCGCGTTTGCTCGGTACGCCCGCATTACTCCACCTAACCCAATATATTCTCCCTTAGTCCCTCCATTCTCCACTACCATTGCTCGCCCAGCCCCCCATCGCATTGCGCCCTCACCAGCAGCTCCCCTTTTGGGCCCCACCACCGGCAGCTACACAACGCTCCCGTCGGGCGGGACTCGTCTGACAGAACCAGAAAACTGGACTATCGCTGGCTTGAATTCGGACGGTTGGGAGTGATGGGTACCATGTTATCCCCTGAATTAGAACTCGAACATATCAGAATAATCGATCAGAGATACTTTTTAGTAGCCGAATGCTGTTTTATGATTGTCACATTCCTCGGCCGTCATTTATACTATTTTCTTTCTCCACTTTTCCCTATCCACATTTCCCTCCTGATTAAGTCTTCTTTTTCGGATCAAAATGAGTAATTTTAGTCTATTTAAGGTCGTCTTTGCGTGACCCGTAGCGCAGGCTCCGCTAATCGGTAGGCAAGGAGGGCGGTTCTGAACTCCCTACGACATAAGGCTAGGAGACAGGCGTCGGCATCCGTCCCAGCTTCGTCTAAATACCACGATTCAGCTCTGCTTCTATCCTTCTATGTAAATTCTCTCCTCATTTCCGCGGATATGTCACTGAGCTGGCCTCTGCCAATGGCTTTCTGTGTCATTACGAGAAAGGAAAAAAAAGTTATCATAATTCCCGGCTTCCCTCCCTGGGAAAGATTGAGATTCGAATTACCCGAGTAACCCTTTGCTGGCTAAACCTAGATCAGATGTGGCTGCTGCCTGTGTTCATTAGCCTTGTTGAATCTGAGGTGAAGTTACTCAGAAAGGGGTAATTGTTTTCCTCGGGGCAAGGAGGCGAGTTAATATCTATCTGCCATTCTTTGTATTGTATTAGCAAGGGGGCCCCCCGGGGCTCTACCAGTTCGGCCAGGGCCACATCTCGCGAGGGAAACACACATCAGCTGACAAGATCCTCATGCATCAGCTTCGGTTTGGAGGTAGCGAATCCCCATGCGCTGTCATTAGCGCTACAACGCCGGGCTTGTGCGTGCGCGACTCCTAGGCGCTAGTGACTTGCTTGGCAATGCGATTCCATGCAAAGCGATGGCGTTAATTGTAAGCATGTCAAAGAGCATTATGTGTGAGATGAGATGCACATCAATGGCAGGCGAGGATTCTCCCGGCTATTGATGTAGCGGCAGCTGTTGTCTTGTCATCCTAACCTTTCTGCAGTTTTCTTGATCACATGGCCGCCTTCCGCGCCTACTCGCGAGGTCGACAGATCCATCCGTCATTCCTAAAGAAAATTACTGTATGTGACCGGATAGAGCGGGAAACTCCTCAGCTGCCAGTCACTAACAGGATGATTGTGAGCTGTCGATAATTATAGATAATACATAAAGAGTAGGGATGAAAGGTCAAACTCGCTAGACGAACCTACTCGCCAATATTGTTGCCTGACCATAATCTACCTCACCAAATGTTACCTGCATCATAAGAGGCTACATTTCCGGACTCCGCTTATCGTTTCCAGATCACACCACCTATCGTTCGCGAATTGTCTATTATAAAGGGGAATTTACTTAAAGGCTTTGGCCGTCCGCACTTTTTTTCAGATAGTGCCCTAGTCGTCAATGGGAAAATATGGCCTGCAAATGTAATGCAATAGCATGTGCTTGGATTGTGTTCGGACACAACCCTTATTTTTTTGCACAGCTGCGCTGGCTCATGCCGTAAAAACAATTTAGGTGCGCCGCGCTGTCAGACGATCCGAACGATTCAACTGAGCACCGTATAACTTTTTCATAACTGTGTCGCAAGCCCTAGCCCTATATGTCACTACAAAAAATATGGTGAACTGCTGTCGGACTTGAGCTGGGAGAAGCGACTACCATTCACTATTAAATTAGTAAAATCGCGCTATAGTGCATTTAGAGCGGAGCAGCTGCACTTCTGTGAACATCCGATGACGGGTTGTAAAGTAATGTGCCCATTATTATTAGGTGACCGCAACTGTCTAATGTCGACCACAAATCTCGTGTGAAGCTCCATTCATATAATGTTCCGCTATATGGTCGGACCATATTGTATAATAATGTCCCCTTTCATGTACCCGCCACAAAAACCCTATTAGTTAGCCCCCTCTTTCCTTTACATTTTATAGCCGGTGTCTATCTTTTCGTTAACTTCAACATCTGATTAATGTCTCTACTTTCTCTGTACGTAACACTGCAAATGTATCTTAGATGTTAAATATACTTGAGTAAATTCACTGGGCGCAACGCCTTGAACATTTGCATTGCGTTCGCAAATGGCAATCAAATGGAACATAAAATGCCTAGACTTCGCAGTGGTAATGATCACTACGCTCAAACTGCTTATATTATGCAATACTGCAGGGTATATGGTTAGTAGCGGTCAGGCCCTCAAGGTTATAAGGGGTTTTCCGAGTCTGAAAAAAGGAGGGGAGGCCGGGAGGGCGCTGCTTAAAAAAAAAAAATTTAAAGTCTCTACTTACCTTCCGTGCCCTCGGTATCCATCGGCTGCTGTCGTTTGCGCGGTGCCGGCGCCTAGTGTAAAGGCAAACTTGCCGCCGAGCACGCTGGACTCAGCTTTCCGGCTCAGACCCTGACACCGCTTCCGCCCCCATATCCCAATGCTGTGAATAGGAGCAGTGTAGGCGTGCCGGTCCTCGCCCACCGGCCGTAAGTGCTGTATTCTGCAGCGTCTGCTCAGCGGCCATAGTTTGTTTAAATGGCGGCCGGATCGGAGTACGACAGCATGTGATACGGGCATGAGGGCACCGAAGGTGAAGTAGGTACCTTTGTTTTGTTTTAAGGCAGCCGCCCATCCCGGCCAACCTTTAGTTTTTTTTCAGAATCGACACCCCTTAAAGTACCCTAGGTAAAAAAAATAAAGAAAAAAGAAAATAAACTAAAAGTTACTAATATAAAAATAAAACCAAATACCATATAAAAATGTTTAGGTTGATCGTGGGTCAGCGCCTCTGCAAAGTTTCCCAATCTATCAAAATATAAACACATCCGCACCTGGGGCCTGGCCTTCTCTAACGGTCTACCTATAGACAGCCGGGGCCCAGATATCAGGTCATGGCTAGAGCTTGGCGGCCTTGGTCACGTCTTGGTATTGGGAGGCTGGAGACGTGCATCACTAGCCTGGTAGGTTCTCCGTAGCAGACAGGTGGGCAAGCACTCTCTCATCAGCTTCCACTTGCTTTACAATAATAAGCACCATCATAATCATTGTTCAATCAATGGGATCAGTTAAGTCTTCTTGCCGCTCTCCCAGGGCAATGGCTCCACTGCAGATTACAATTCCCTACTTTGGAGACATATTAGCGCGGTGATCCAGTCTCCTAGGCAGCTCCTAATCATGGAGACGGGCGCTGCTATTCGCACAACCCTAGCATCGGCAGGGTTTTTCAACGTGAATTGAAGTACGAACCTCTTTGTAACACAAACTAGCGTCCTAAATGTCTTAGCAACACTTTTTGTACATGTTCGAACTCTCTGCGTAAAAGTTTTATGAAAAGTGATCAAATGTTTATCATTTTGCAAAGACAGCATGAATACACGAGGGTGTCAACTTGTGAAACCGGCAAAAAATAAGACCATGGCAGCAGGTCTTGCACTCTGCATTTTGAAAGATGTTTATTGGTGTCAGTACCTTGGAAATACATTTTTTCTACAAAAGGTTTTGCGATTAAAATATTATATGCTTTAGTAATCATACCAACCAAGGATAATGGGAGTTGTCCTTGGAACAAGAAGTGAAGGAGTACACACAGAGCCCGGCAAGTAATTCGGCGCAAATGCATTTTTTCGTATGTTTTTTTTCGGCCATCCCACCACTATTGGACAATGAGTACATGGCATCGGAATAATTAAATGACACGGGGGGAGGGGGACACAACAAAACCAGGTCCGCTCCCACTTCCTCTAAGAGAGGGATTTTTTGTAGGTGGGGAACCAAAAATTGCAACACAATGGGGTTAACGGAATCGCTACTACCCACGGACTCTTCCTCTTAAGGTATGCACGGTGGCAGGTTCGCTCTAATGTATAGATGTTTTGCTCCTTTTAAAAACAGGCAATTCTTGTGTGGCCGATAACTTTAATAAACTTTATTTTCTCGCCAATATGGCTAATGTATCTAAACGGGCTACTGGGCGTTGAGTAGCCGGTAGCTGAAGCTAACTAGCCGTGTGGCTATTCCACGCCATTAGCTCCTTTGTGTCTGCTACCCTAAAAAAAACTGCCGAAGGTCTCTGGTGTAGCTGCTATGCGTGCACTCGACCTGCGAACGATCTGGTTCTGCGCATCCAGCGCAGAATGCAGGGCCGGCCGCTCGCAGTCTTTTTGCTCTGAATGCCGGAGTGGCATATGATTAGCTGCGTCCTAAAGATCTCGGGATAGTCAAACACAAGACTATGGGGTGTGGGTAAGCCGCGCCGTGTAGGCTTCAGCTCCGGCTACTCCCCGCCCACAGTAGCCTCCTTAGATAAATTATCCCCCTCCCCCCCCCCCCCCCCCCCCCCCCCCCCCCCCCGCATTTGGGTGAATTAAAGTTTACTAATTTTATGGGCCACACAAGTAATTAGCCGTATAAAAGGGCTATAACATCTTATAACATAGATGACCTGTCATCGGATCTACCTTAATAGGGCAGATCCGAGAATGTAGTTTTCCCTCTTAAGGGGTGTTTTAAAAAAACGCTAAACAGGGTCAAATGACAGACTGATCCTTGTAGCCATCTGCTTCTTTTCCAATTGTTCAATACATACAGGTAAATACCTGCTCAGTCCAACTAATGGTTGGGGAACGGTTCATTTTTGAGTCACTATTGGCTGATCTGGCAACCTCATCCACTTCCCCTAGCCATGTCTGAAACGTACAGGAAGTGATAGGTGTAATGAGCGCAGGCTCGGACTCCATCAATTAGAACGAGCAATGAGGGGGATCGAAGTCTCTGGGTTTTTACGCTCTCTATGTTCAGATTTCTTGGGACTTCGTTTAGTCAACCATTGGCGTATATTTGGTGTACAAGATTTCTTATTAACCGCCTTTAGTCTAATGCTATACTCTTAGTACTATTTTTTTAACGCATTCCAAACACCCCTGCTTTCCATTATACTCCTATCTGGAAAACCCCTTAATGGGGCCCATATTTTGGGCTAGATTAATTATTTCTGAAATACTGACTAATGAGAGTACTAGTCCGACACAGCTGCACATGGCTCCATGGGTGTTGATATCCTATCAGACGTGATCCCATAAGCAGCGACTTGTCCTTTACGAAGACAAATTGAATCCATTCTTTTCGCCCGTGTCAGATGTAGAGGGATTAAAAAAGAGAATTATGGGAAGACACTTCGCGATCCTAACCGGTTGTTAACCAGGTATTTACCTGAAAAACAAAGGATTTTGTAGTTTATAAATAAGTGAATGATTTACTGGTGACCCTGGCCAGTTACTTCCCGGGATAAATTATGAATATCCGATCCTTCAGATATATCCAATAAATAAGTAATTTGGTGGTCCATCTTTAAGGGAGGCAGTAAAATACTTGTTCATGTTCCCATCTAATGCTCTTCCTGGGTAAATTACCTTCTCAACTCCTCATGATTATGAATGAAGACTGGGCGAGAGGCGCTTCCCCACGGCGGGATGATTTACAGCCTGCTTTGGCACGTAGCTCTCGCCACGTCCCTATATGCCGTGCCACATAACAGGAGCGTCACCGGCCACGCTGAGAGATGGCTAGGCTATCTGCGCTCATGTCTAGCATCAGGCTAGGAAGACAGAGGAGATCATAGGTACCTCCAGGTTAACTACATGCTATTATAGATCCTATATACAGGGGTGGTATATAGCACTATATAAAGGAGATCCCCAGTTATCCCAGCTGTACATATATCTATTTATTACAGGAGATCCTCAGCAGGTTATAACCTGCGCTGTACATATCATTATATATCAGGAGATCCCCAGGTTTACCGGGCTGTACATTATATCATTAGATACAGGAGATGCCAGGTTATACCAGCTGTAGCATATATCATTTATATACAAGGAGATCCCCAGGTATAGCGCTGGTACTAATATGCATTATATACAGAGGATCGGATCCGTCCAGGTAACGCAGCTGTACTATTTAATTATACACAGGTAGATGCCAAAGGTTGCTACCGCTGTACATATATAATTAATACAGGAATCCGCGCAGGTTATGACTCGTCTGTACATATATCATTATATACAAGGGATCCCATGCCAGGTTATACTCGCTGTACATAATATTCATTATGAATACAGGAGTATCCCCAGGTTATACCGGCTGTCATATATCTATTATAGTAAGGAGATCTTCAGTTTACCGGGCTGTACATATAATCATTATATACCGAGATCGCCAGGTTATACCGCGGCTGTACATATCTCATTAAATACCGGAGATCTCCATTTATACCGGCTGTAGTCCTCTATCATTATATACAGTAGGAATCGCCCAGTTATAACCGCTGTAACATATATCATTATATACGGAGATCCGCTCTATGTTTAACCATCGTACATATACTCATTATAATACAGGAGATCCACCATGCAGGGGTTTATACCAGCTGTACATATATCATTATATACAGAGATCCGCAGGTTCTACCGGGCTGTACATATACGCATTATATCAAGGATATCCCAGGTAATACGCAGCTGTACATATATGCATATATACATGGAGTATCCCAGGTTATAGGTCAGCTGTACATATAGCATATATTACAAGGGAGATCCCTCAGTTATACCAGCTGTACATATATCATTATACAGCGGAGAATGCAAGTATACCGGCTGTACATATATTAATTATTATACGGAGATCCCTCTATGTGGGGGTTATACCGCTGTAGAGGCATATATTCATATTAGCAGGAATCCACGGGGTTATACAGCTGACATATATCTTATATACAGGAGATCCCCTAGGTTTATACAGTGGCTGATCCTATATATTATATAGCAGAGATCTTCAGGTATACGGCTGTTTACAAATCATATATTCCGGATATCCGCCAGTTATCCGCTGTACATATCTCCATTAAATACAGGGAGATCTCGCTAGTATACGCGGTCTGTACATATTCATTATAATACTAGGATATCCCCAAGGTTCTACCGCTGTACATATAAATCTATTATTATACAGGAGATCCCCCAGGTTATACGCACCAGCTGTACATATATCATTATATACAGGTAGGATCACCAGTTAAACCAGCTGTCCCATATATTCATTAATCTAGCAGGAGATCCTCCAGGTTATACGGCTGTACTATATGCATTATATACAGGAGATCCCGCAGGTTATACCACTGTACATATATCATTATATAACAGGAGATGGCCCCAGGTTAAGGCGGTCTTTACATATATTCATTAATACATGAGTCCCCCGAGGTTATACCAGCGGTAGCATGATTCATTATATATCAGGAGATCCCAGGTTATTACCAGCTGTACCTATATTCATTATATACAGGAGATCCCCAGGTTATACCTGGCTGTAGTCAATCTCATTATATACAGGAGATCCCGCAGTTATCACGTCTGTGACCTATATCATTATATACGGCTATCCCCGGTATACATCTGTTACATATATCTATTATTACACGGAGATCCGCCAGTTTTATACGCGGCTGTACATATATCAGAACGAAGATCCGCGTCGAGTTATATACGCAGCTGTATCTATATCACTATATACAGGGAGAGTACAGGGTATCCCAGCTTGTATATATATCATTATATACCGAGATCCCGCAGTTATCCGGCTGTTAATTATATCATTATATACGGAAGATCTCCCAGGTTTAATACGGCTGTGGGCAGTATATATATCATAGAATACAGGGAGATCCCAGTTATACCAGCTTGTACATATTTCAGTATATACAGGAATCCCCCCATGGTATACAGCTGTACATATATCATTATAATACATATATCCCAGGTAACCAGCTGAACATAATATTATATACGAGGAATTGCCCCAGGTTAATACGTGCGGCTGTATTATATCATTATATACGTAGATCCGCCAGGTATACCGGCTGTATATATATCATTATATACAGGAGATTCCCTAGTTATACACTTTATATATATCACTAATATTACATGATATCCCCAGGTATACCAGCTGTATAATATCACGATATGACAGGGAGAATATCCCACAGGTTATACGCTAGCTTGTACATATATCATTATAACATAGGAGATCCTCCAGGTAGTACCAGCTGTACAATAAAGATCATTATATAGCAGGAGATCCCCTAGGTTATACTGCGGTGTTAACATATATCATTAAATACAGGGATCTCCTAGGTTATACCGGCTTGTATCATATCTGCATTATATTACAGGGATCCCCAGTTATACTTCTGTCTGTACAATATCATTATATACAGGAATCTGCGCCAGGTTATCCGAGCTGTACATTATCATTATATAGACATGGAAGATCACCATTTTTATACGACATCTGTACATATATCATTATATACAGGAGATCGCTCAGGTTATACGCGGCGTACCTATTCTATATACAGAGATCCTCCGCTGCAGGTTATTACAGCTTTACATTATCATTATATAGCAGGAGAGCCCAGTTTATAGCGCTGTAGCATACTATCATTATATAACAGATATCCCAGGTTATACTCACTGTACATATATCATTAATTACAGGAATCTCCGCAGGTTATACAGGCTGTACATATATCCATTCGATTATATACTAGAGATCCCAGGTTATACTGGCTGTATCTATATATTCATGAATATACAGGAATCCCCCAGGGTTACTACCGGGCTGTACGTATATCATTATATTCCAAGGATAATCCCCAGGTTATACCGCTGTACATTATACATCTATATACAGGGAGATCCCCAGTTTATAACAGCTGTACATATATCATTATATACATGAGATCCCAGGTTATTCCCAGCTGTACGATATATCCTTATATAACAGGGAGAGCCCCAGGTTATAGCTTACTGAACATATATCATTATATACAGGAGATCCCCAGGTTATGACGGCACTGATGCATATTATCATTAATATACGAGTATCCCTCAGGTTATACCCGCTGTAGCATATATCATTATATACAGAGATCGCGCATGTTAAGCCTGGGTACATATATCATTAATATAGCAGGAGATCCCCAGGTTACACGGCGTACATATTAATATATACAGGAGATGACCCTGGTTATAACTGCACTGTACATTATCATTATATACAGAGGATCCCGTTCAGGTTATATCGGCGGCTGTACATATATCATTTACATACGAGAGTATGCCCCAGGTTATACGCAGCTGTATCATATGATCAATTATATACAGGAGATCCCCCAGTTATACCATGCTGTACATATATGCATTATATACATAGAATGTCCCTAGGTTATACCGGCTGTACATATATCATTATATCCGAAGAATCCGCCGGTTATACCTCGCGTAATATATCAATTAATAGCAGGAGATCGCGCCAGGTTATACCGGCTGTACCTATACATTTGATATACCGGAGATTCCCGCGGTTATACCAGCTGTAGCATAGATCTATAGCAGGAGATCCGGGCCCCTAGGTTATACCAGCTGTATAATATAATCACTATACTACAGAGATTCCCAGGTATACAGCTGTACATAGACTCGCTTATATACAGGCTGATCCCTTCAGGTTTAACTGCAGCTGTATATAAGCATTATATAGCAGGAGATCCCCCAGGTTATACCGCTGTACTATATCATTATATACAGGAGATCCCATGTTATACGGCAGCTGTTTACATATATCATATATACCGGATATCCCAGGTTATACCGCTGGTAATTGCATATATCATTATATACAAGATGATCCCTAGGTTATACCAGCTGTACTATAGCATTATTACAGGAGGATCCCCAGGTTATCCGGCTGTACATATATCTTAATACAGTGACATCCCAATGTTATACCAGCTGTACATATATCATGTATACAGGAGATCCCTCAGGTGGTTTTACAACGTCGGCTGTACATATATCATTGATTAATACAGGAGATCCCCAGTGTTATTACCGGCTGTAATATATCATTATATATTGGAGATCCTCGCCAGGTATACACGGCTTACGATATATCATTTAATATACAAGGTATATCGCCGGCAGGTTTATATACTCAGCTGTACATGTATCAATTATACACAGGAACTCCACGCAGGTTATAGCATGGCTGTAGCATTAATCATTATATACGAGGAGATCCGCCAGGTTATACAGCTGTACATATATCCATTATATCAGGAGATCCCCAGGAGGTTATACCATCTGTACATATATCATTATATGCCAGAATCCCCAAGGTTATAACCAGCGGTACATGTTCATATATACATGAGATCGCGCAGTTTATACCAGCTGTACATATATCATATATATATACAGGAGATCCCCAGGTTATACGCTGTACATCATATCATTATAATACAGGAGATCGTCCAGGTTATACCGTCTGTATCATATATCAGTAATATACAGGAGATTCCCCAGGTTATACCCGTTCTTTTCATGTACATATATCATTATATAGGCACAGAGATTCCCAGGTTATACCGGCTGTACATATATCATTATATACAGGAGATCCCAGGTTCTAACCAGCTGTAGCAGATATCAATTATATACAGAGATCCGCCAGGTTATAGCCGGCTGTCTATATCATTATATAGAGCAGGAGATCCCCAGGTTAACCAGCTGTACATATATTATATATATAAACAGAGGAGATCCACCATGTTATAGCGTCAGCTGTACATAGATCCATTATGTATAGGAGTTTCTCCAGGTTAAGCCGGCTGTATAATATATCATTAATATAGCAGAAGAAATTCCCGCAGGTTATACCGGGCTGTACATTATATCATTGTATCAGGAATCTCCAGTAGACCGGCTGTACTATATATCATTGGTATACAGGAGATCCCTCGGTTGTAGCCGCTGTACCTACATCGATTTATTCAGGAGATCCCCAGTGTTATACCGACTGTATGAATATATCATTATTAAAGAGGATCCCGCAGGTTAATAGCCAGGCTTTAGACATATATCTGAAGTACCTAGGAGATCCCGTTTATAACCAGCTGTGCCTTATATCATTATATCCAGAGATCCCCCGGTATACCAGCTGTACCATATCAGCTATATACAGGGAAAGCCTCGCCAGGTTATACCAGCCTGTACGTATATCATTATATACAGTAGATCCCACAGGTATACTCAGTCTGTACATATATTCATTATAGGTAGCAGAGTATATCTCCTAGGTATTATACGGCTGTTACATATTGCATTATTACAGGAGATCCCCAGGTTATACCGCTGTACATATATCATTATATACAAGGAGATTCCCCAGGTTATAACCAGCTGTTACATAGAGTCATTATATAGCAGGTAAGACTCCGGTTATACCACTGTAGCATATAGCATTATATACGAAGAATTCCCGCAGTTATACCGGCTGTACATATCTCATTATACAGGGTATATCCAGTTGAACCCCCACGGCTGTGCATATATCATTATATACAGAGATCCCAGGTATACCGCTGTACAATCATAATACATGAGTCCCAGGTTATACCAGTCTGTAGCATCTATCATCACGGAGAATCCCCGTAGTATACCAGCTGTATTTCATGCACTATATACAGGTAGATTCCGCCAGGTTATACCAGGCGTACATATATCATTCTATACAGGAGATCCCGGCAGTTATACCATCGTATATATTCACTATCTACAGAGATCCGCTCATGTTATAGCACTTCATATATCAATTATATACAGGAGTATCCGGCGGTTATACCCAGCTGTATAGTATCTATCAACTATATACAAGGAGATCGCTCGCAGGTTGATAGCCATACTGTACATAGTCTCACTTATTACCGGATATCACGGCAGGTTACACCAGCTGTACATATATCATTATAATACCGAGATCTCAGGTTATACTCGTCTGTATATATATCATTATATACAGGAGATCCCCCCAGGTTATACCGGCTGTACATTATCATTATATACACAGAGATCCCAGGTTATACCAGCTGTACATATATCATTAATATACAGGAAGTATCCGGCCAGTTATACCGCTGCACATATATCATTGTGATACAGGAATTCCCCAGGATTATACCATCTGTACATATAATCATTATTACAGGAGCTCCTGCCAGGTTGTCGATCCAGCTGTACATATATTCATTATCTAGCAGGAGTTATGCCCCAGTTTATACCGCTGTACTATATCATTATATTCACAGGAGACCTCCAGTTATACCAGCTGGATCATATATCATTATATACAGAGAGATCCTCCACTCGGGCAGGTTATACAGCTGTGCTATATCATTATAATATAGCAGGAGATCCCCAGGTTATACGCAGCTGTATGTATATCATTATATACTAGGAGTATCCCCAGGTTACCTACTCAGCTTACATATGACTCATTATATACCGGAGAATCCCTCAGGTTATATACCCGCTGTACATAACTGCACTTATATACAAGGAGATCCAGTTATAACGGCTGTAACTATAATGCATATATACAGGAGATCCCCAGGTTATAACGCTTGCGTACATATAGCATTATATATAGGGAGATCCCCAGGTTATACCGGCTGTACATATATGCATTATATACAGGAGATCCTCCAGGTTATACCGGCTGCACATATACCTTAAATACAGTTAGACTTCCCAGTTATACCGCTTACATATCATTATAATACAGGAGATCCCAGGTATAACCGGCTTGGCACATATATCATTGTATGCAGGAGTTCCGGCAGGTTATACACAGCTGTACATAGATCATTACTACAGGATATCACCGGTTATTACGGCTGTACATATAGCATTAATATACAGAGATCTCCTCAGGTTATACGCTGGTAATATATCATTATATACAGGAATCCCATGGTTAAGACCGGCTGTAGCATATATCGAGGAGGAGAACCACTTATATACAGGAGATCCCTAGGTTATCCCGGCTGTACTAAACATTTATATACAGGATATCCCCAGGTTATACAGCTGTACTCCTATATCAGTATATAGCAGAGATACCCTAGGTATACCGAGCTGTAACAATTATATGCATTATATACAGGAATCCTCCAGGTTCTACCGCTGTACTTATATATCATATATACAGGCAGATCCCAGGTTATAACGCTGTACCATATCATTATAATATCCAAACTCCGAGACTCTGCATCATCTGTAACTGATAGCCCCCTCTACAGGAGACTCCACATTATCTGTAACTGATAGCCTCCCCTACAGGAGAGTCTGCATCATCTGTAAGTGATAGCTCCTCCCACTACAGGAGACTCAGCATCATCTGTAACTGATAGCCCCCCCCCCCCCCAGCAGCCCCTGTATCATCTGTAACTGATAGCCCCCCCTACAGGAGACTCTGCATCATCTGTAACTGATAGCTCCCCCTACAGGAGACTCTGCATCATCTGTAAATTATAGCTCCTCCCCCTACAGGAGAGTCTGCATCATCTGTCACTGATAGCCCCCCTACAGGAGACTCCCCATCATCTGTAACTGATAGCCCCCCCTACAGGAGACTCCACATTATCTGTAACTGATAGCCCCCCCTACAGGAGACTCTGTATCATCTGTAACTGATAGCCCCCCCTACAGGAGATTCTGCATTATCTGTAACTGATAGCCACCCCTACAGGAGAGTCTGTATCATCTGTATCTTATAGCTCCCCCTACAGGAGACTCTGCATCATCTGTAACTGATAGACCCCCCCCCTACAGGAGACTCCGCATCATCTGTAACTGATACCCCCCCCCCCTACAGGAGACTCTGCATCATCTGTAAATGATAGCTCCTCCCCCTACAGGAGACTCTGCATCATCTGTAAATGATAGCTCCTCCCCCTACAGGAGAGTCTGCATCATCTGTCACTGATAGCCCCCCTACAGGAGACTCTGTATCATCTGTAACTGATAGCTCCCCCTACAGGAGACTCAGCATCATCTGTAACTGATAGCTCCCCCTACAGGAGACTCTGTCAGCCTCTGATCTCACAAGCAAGGAGTCTGGAAGTCCAATAGACAGAGAGATTCATACTCTGGTATTATACAATAGGGCACTTAAAGGCTTTTGTCTATGTTATGGTCGGTGCTTTATATCATTAGAGGAGAGTCTTTTAGTGAATTAAGAAGGAGGATTTTGAAAAGATTTTTTAGATCTATATAAACCCTTAGTTTTCTTGTGAGAGGTTTTGCACAGTGGAGGATGGAAATGGTGGATTCAATATTTTTGTCAAGGCCCACCACGTGGTAAGAAATAAGTCTATGAGGATTGAGGAGTGGTGACACAAGAGCTTTACAGTCTATGAGGGGGGGGACACAAGAGCTTACAGTCTATGAGGCTGGTGCTGACACAAGATTTAAAAGTCTATGAGGATGAGGAGGTGACACAAGAGCTACAGTCTATGAGGATGAGGGGGGGTGTGACACAAGAGTGATAGTCTCATGAGGATGAGGAGGTGACACAGAGCGTACAGTCTATGAGGATGAGGGGACACACAAGACGCTACAGTCTATGAGGATATGAGGGGGTGGACACAAAGCTTACAGTCTATGAGGATGAGGGGGGGACACAAGAGCTTACAGTCTATGAGGATGAGGGGGGTGACACAAGACTTACAGTCTCTATGAGGTGGTGACACAAGAGCTTACAGTCTACGAGGAGGGATTGGGGTTGACACAGAGCTACAGGTCTATGAGGATGAGGGGTTGGACCACAGAGTTACAGCTTCTTGAGGATGAGGAGGTGACACAAGGACTTACAGTCTATGAGGAGAGGTGGTGACATCGAGAGCTACAGTATACGAGGAGGAGGGGTTGAGACAAGAGCTTTTACAGTCTATGAGATGAGGTGGTGACACAAGAGCTACAAGTATATGAGGATGAGGGGGTGACACAAGAGCTTACAGTCTTGCGGAATGAGGGGGGCCACAAGAGCTTACAGGTATAGAGGATGAGGGATGAAATCAAGAGGAGTTACAGTCTATGAGGATGACAGGGCTGGGACACAAGAAGACTGTACAAGTGTCTATGAGGATGAGGTGGTGACACAAGAGCTTCTACAGTTATGAGGAGAGGGTCCCGGTGACACACAAGAGCTTACGCTATGAGGATTGAGAGGTGGACATCCATGAGACACTTACCGTCTGTTAGGAAGGCGATAGAGGGGGTGACAAGAAGAGCTTACAAGTCTATGCGGATGAGGGGGTTGACACAAGAGGCTTACAGTCTATGAGGATTGAGGGAGGACCCAAGAGCGTACACGGTGCTCTTATGAGAGATGAGGGGGGTGACAGTCACGCGCTTATACACAGTTCTATGAGGGTGAGGGGGACCACAAGAGATACGATCTATAGTAGGATGAGAGGGCGGTGAACAAGAGCTTAAGTCATATGAGGATGAGGGGGTGCACCACAGGAGCTTACAGTCTCATGAGGATGCGGAGTGACACAAGAGCTTACAGTCTATGAGGAGGAGGGAGGTTGCACACCAAGGCTTGCACAGTCTATGATGGGATAATGGTAGGGCGTTGACAACAATGAAGCTATTCTTACAGTCTAGGAGGATGAGAGGGGACACAGAGCTTCACAGTCTATGAGGAGGAGAGAGAAGTGACACAAGAGACACTTACAGTTCTTATGAGGATGATGGGTGGACACAAAGCAGAGCTTACAGTCTATGAGGATGATGAGGGTGACACAAGGATGCTTGACAGTCTATGATGATGAGGGGGGTTGACGAAGAGCTTACAGTCTTTATGAGGTAGAGGGTGTGGCACAGTGGCTTATTACGAAGTCTCACATGAGAATGTAGGGGTGACAGAAGAGCTAACAGTCTAGAGGATGGATGACAGGGGGTGATACAAGAGCTTACGTCTATTTATGTAGGTATAGGAGGTGAGTTGTACACAAGAGCGTACAGTCTATGAGGTGTAGGCGGTCGACAACAAGAGCTTACAGTCTATGAGGATGAGGGCCGGTGACACAAGGCTTACAGTCTAGAGAGGTGAGGGGCGGACACAAGAGCTCTACAGTCTATGAGGTGCGGAGGGTGACACAAGAGCTTACAGTCATGAGTGATGAGGGATTGGGTGAACAAGAGCTTCAGTCTATGAGGATGATGAGGGGTGCATTGAACACAAGAGCTTACAGTCTATGAGGATGACGGGCGGTGACACAAGATGGTCTATAAATAAAAAATTATTTATTTAAGAAATAAAAATTCTGTGCTGCTTGAAATGCAGCTCTCAGCAGTCATCAGTCGCATCTTATACAGAGTCCAAGGTGATGGGACTGCACGAGAATCTGGAACACGGTATCGGTATTTGCCGGTTAAACAGCAGGAGCGATGTATGCTACTGTGGGGGGCGGGCACTACGTCTATATTAATATATGGCCTCTGTGACATTTATGGCTACTGGTGGGGTCACTGATATATACTCGCTTACTGTGGGAGGCATTATGACTTATATGTGAGGCTAACTTCACGGACGCATATTTCTCTGGTGCTCAAACGTGTCATTCTTGATGGCTACAATGAGAGTTACTATATTGGATACTGTCGGTGCGGCAAAAAAATTTACTACATGGCTAATGTGAGAAAATTATTACACTAATGTTACTGTGGGGGCATCCTGGTAATCTATAGCGGTTACATGTGGGGCACTGGTGACTATATTGGCTAGTTAGGAGTGGGGCACATAGGTCTCCCCCATGGTACTTTAACTGGCTACTGTGGGGACTGAAGTGACCTCTATTGGAGCGCTAAACAGTAATTCGTTTGTTTTAAGAAGGTGTGCTAACATTGCTTTGTTTGCTAAATTGCAGGATGACATCTTAGCTGGAAGGAAGCTAACATGGCCACCCAAGAAGAAGAGGAAACGAGAGTTCTCTGCTACCCCCCCCCCCCCCCCAGGTGTAAATCTGTAATGTATTCTATATAGTTATTGTGGATTCTGGACCATTGTATCTACGTGTATGCTAGTAATTTTGTCTTTATAATAAGCTTGGTTTTCGTCAGTGAGGGTTTCTATGTAGGATCTTGGGTCCCTGTACTATTATAATAAGTTGGTCTTTTTTCTGGTACTAAGGTCTTTGTTAGTAAACTGTTCCAGTGTTGTATCATGTACTAAACTTTGGTCTAGGTGACAGAATCGTGTAGTAATCTTGGGGATGGTGGTAAGATATCTAGAGTAGTAATGTGTGTCCTGGACCTGGTTATCTATCAAGGGTCATTTGTCTCTGGTCGTATCTTTTATAAGCTTGGTCCCGTGCTGTTTCCATTGTAGGTTAATCTGGGTTCGCTGGACATACAATAACGCTTGGTTTCACAGTTGCATGTTTCTATTGTAGTATCTGGTCCTTGTACTAATATTTAATAAGCTTGGGTTTCAGTTCTGTTCTATGTTAGTTAATCTGGGTCATTTTATCTCCTCCCCCTCGGACTATATATATGCTTCATGTCCAATGCTGTTCTATGTAGCATTATCTAGTCCGTACTTCATGTAGTTTATATGGGTTCTGTAATATATAAATAAGCTTGGTTCCAGTGCTGTTCTATGCAGTTATTTGAGGTCCTATATGATAAGCTTGGCGTATTGGGGTGGGTCGCGATGGTAAACTTAATTTAGTGAACCAGAGCCGGCGGCTGTGCGCTTTAAGCAAATAAAATAATGGGATGTATCAGAGAGGAATAGATTCTCATGAAAAGACCAAGTAGTTTTGCCCGTATAAAAATCCATGGTCAGACCACCACATGGGAATATTGTGTACAGTTTGGGACACCAGTGTATTAAAAAGGATTGTATAATCAGCAGGGAACGGGTGGCAGAGGAGAGCAACGGGATTATTAGGGGACATGGGGGGACTCGAATACAATGACAGATTACAAAATTTGGGGATTATTCAGTTTAGAAAAAGACGGACTGAGGGGAGACCTCTTTACAATGTACAAAGCATGAACGGACAGTACAAGGATATCCCCAAGATCTTTTAACCTCGGCCTTGGACCAGGGACAAGGGGGCATCCTCTACACCTAGAGGCACGAGGCCGATTCTACCATCACCATAGACAGGGGGCATCTTACACCTAGAGAGAGGCGATCTAGCATCACCATAGACAGGGGGTATATATACTTGCCTAGAGGAGAGGTGGGTCTACCATCACTATAGACAGGGGGATCCTCTACACTAGAGGAGAAGGCGATTCTACCATCACCATAGACAGGGCGGCATCCTCACGCCTAGAGGAGAGGCGATTCTACCTCACCATAGCCAGGGGCATCCTCTACACCTAGAGGAGAGGTGCGTTCTACCATCACTATAGACAGGGGCATCCTCTACACCTAGAGGAGAGGAGGTTACCATCACCATAGACAGGGGGCATCCCTACACCTAGAGGAAGAGGAGGTTCTACATCACCATAGACAGGGGGCATCATCTACGCCTAGAGGAGAGGAGATTCTACCATCACCATAGCCGGGGGCATCCTCTACACTAGAGGAGAGGGGGTTTCTACCATCACTATAGACAGGGGAATCCTCTACCACTAGAGGAGAGGAGGTTCTACCCTCACCATAGACAGGGGGCATTCCTTACACCTAGAGGGAGGAGCGTCTCTGATCCATCACCATCAGACAGGGGGCATCACCTCTACACCAGAGGATGAAGGAGGTTCTACCATCACCATAGCAGGGGGAAGTCCCTACACCTAGAGGAGAGGAAGGTTCTACCATCACAATAGACAGGGGGGCATCCTTCTACCACAGAGGAGGGAGTTTCTACCATCACACATAGACAGGGCGGAGCATCCCTTACACCTAGAGGAGGTGAAGAGGTGGTTTATACATCACCATAGACAGGGCATCCTCTACATTTAGAGGGAGAGCCCAGATGGCAGGTTATCCCTCACCTAGACAGGGACATCCTTTACACCTAGAGGAGCAGGAGGTTTCTTACCACACCATAGACAGGGGCTCCGCCCTGCGACTAGAGAGAGTAAGAGGCGGATTCACCATCACCAAGACAGGGGGCATCCTCTAACCTAGAGGAGCGGTGGCTCTACCATCCCCATAGAACTAGGGGGGGCGTGGTTGTGTATACAGCCACACGCCGACGGCTGCCTACAGCAACACAAAGACGCACAACCCAGAGACATGGCCGCTCGTTTATAAAGACGTTTTACATAATGGGAAACCGCGTACTGAGATCAATAGAACGAGAGAAACGCGACAATGGCCAGCAGCACAAGACATTATTAAATCTGCTGCAGCGCTGCAAGGAACCAGTCGGGGGCAGAAGCGGAAGAACCAGGATCCTGGTAACTGATAGCCTCCCCCTACAGTGAGGACTCAGCATCATCTGTACTGTAGCCCCCCCTACCAGGAGACCCCACACTTACCTGTAACTGTAGCAGCTCCTCCCCCTACAGGAGAATCTGCATCACTGTAACTGATTTAGCTCCCCCTAAGAGATCTCTGCATCATCGTAATGATAGCTCCCCCTACAGGAAGACTCTGCCAATCATTTGTAACTGATAGCTCCCCCTACAGGTAGATCGCAAATCGTGTAACGATAGCTCCCCTCTACAGGGACTCTGCATCATCTGTAACTGATTAGCTCCGCCCTTACAGGAGACTCTGCCATCTTTGTAACTGATGCCCCCCCTACAGGAGACTCTGTATCATATGAATCTGATACCCCCCTACAGGAGGAACTGCGATCTCTGTAACTGATAGCTCCCCCTACAGGAGGACTTGAATCATCTGTCATGATAGCTCCCCCTACAGGAGGACTCTGCATCATGTTGTAACTGATAGCCCCCCCCCTACAGGGACTCTGTTATCCATCTTTAACTGATAGCCCCCCTTACAGGAGACCGCATCATCTGTACTGAATAGCCCCCCTACAGGAGACTCTGTATCATCTGTACTGAAGCTCTTCCCCCTACACGAGACCTCTGCATTATCTGTAACTGATAGCCTCCCCTACGGATATCCACATTACCTGTAACTGATACCTCCCCTACAGAGAGCCTCTGCAATCATCTGTAATGATTAGCTCACTCCACTAACAGGAGAGTCCCTGCTCATCTTCACTGATAGCCCCCCTACAGGAGACTCCCCCACAATCTTATGATAGCTCCTCCCCCTGGACAGGTAGAGTCTGCATCATCTGTAATGATAGCCCCCACCCCCACCCCACGGAGACTCTGCATCATGCTGCAACTGATAGCCCCCCCCTACAGGAACTCTGCATCATCTGGTAACTGATATAGCCCGCCCCCCCCCCCTTCAGGAAGACTCTGCTCTATCTGTAACTGTAGCTCCCCCTACAGAGACTCTGCATACAGTTGTAACTGTAGCCCCCCCTAGATGGGAACTCGCATCATCTGAACTGACTCAGCATCCCCTACAGGAGACTCTGATCATCATCTGTAGTGATAGCATCCCCCACTACACGAGACTCTGCATTATCTGTAAACTGATACCTGCCCGCAGGAGACTCCACACTTACCGATAAACCTGAAGCTTCCCCTACAGGAGCTCGCATCATCTGTAAGAAGCCCCCCCCCTACAGAGACTACTGCATCATCTGTAAATGATAGCTCCTCCCCCTACCGGAGACTCTGCAATCAGCTGAACTGATAGCCTCCCCTACAGGAGACTCTGCATCATACTGTAAGGGATAGCTCCTCCCAACTCAGGAAGTCTGCATCACTGTCACTGAATCCCCCCTAAGGAGAACTCCTCATCATCTGTTAAATGATAGCTCCTCCCCCTACAGGAGAGCTGCATATCTTTACTAATAGTCCCCTCCACAGGAGACTCCCATCATCTGTAACTGATAGCTTCTCCTCCCCCTACAGGAGAGTCCATCATCTGTAAGATAGCCCACTCCAGCCCCCCTACAGATACTTGCATCATCTTTAACTGATAGCTCCTCCCCCTACAGGAGAATCTGCATCATCTGTAATGATAGCTACCCCTACAGGAGACTCGTGCATCATCTGATAAGTGAATAGCTCCTCCCACTACAGGGAGCAGTCCATCATCTGTCACTGATAGCCCCCCCTACAGGAGACTCCCCATCATCGTAACTGATATCTCCTGCCCCCTACAGGAGAGTCCTGCATCATCTGTAACTATAGCCCCCCTACAGGAGAACTCCCCATCATCTGTAACTGAAGCTCCTCCCCCTACAGGAGAGGTCTGCATTCATCTGTCACTGATAGCCCCCCCTCCAAGGAGACTCCCCATCATCTGTACTGATAGCTCCTCCCCCTCAGGTAGCAGTCTGCATATCTGTAATAATGTCTCCCCTCAGGAGACTCCCCATCATAGTACACTGATAGCTCCTCCCCTACAGAGAGTCTGCATCAACTCTGCAACTGATAGCCCCAATACAGGAGACTCTGCTCATCGTAACTGCATAGCACCCCCCCCACGGAGACCTCTGCATCATCTGATAATGAAGCCCCCCCCCCACCCCCCCCCCCCCCATCAGGGAGACTCTGCATATCTGTAACTGATGACTCCCCTACAAGGAGACTTACACATTATCGTAACTGATAGCTCCTCCCCCTAACGGAGCTCTTCATCATCTGTAACTTGATAGCCCCCCCTACAGGAGAATACCACATATCTGTAACTGTGAAGCTCCTCGCCCCTACAGGAGACTGCTGCATCACTGTAATGAAGCCAGCCCCCCTAACAGGAGACTCCCCCACATCTGTACCTGATAGCGCCTCCCCCTAAGGAGATTTGGCATATCATTGTAACTGATAGCCCCCCTACAGGAGACTCTGCATCATCTGACTATAGCCCCCTCTACAGGAGACTCCACATATCTGTAACTGATAGCCTCCCATCCAGGGAGTCTGCCTCATCCTGTAGGATAGCTCCTCCCACCTACAGGAGTCAGCAGCATCTGTAACGATAGCCCCCCCCCCCTACGGAGACTCTGTATTCATCTGATGAACTGATAGCCCCCCTACAGGAGGACTCTGCATCATCTGGTAAACTGATGCCTCCCCATACAGGAGACTCTGCATACTGTAATTATAGCTCCTCCCACCTACAGGAAGAGTTCTGCATCATCTGTCCTGATACCCCTACAGAGACCCCCATCATCTGTAACTGAATAGCCCCCCCTACAGGAGATCCACATATCGTAACTGATAGCTCTCCCCCCCTACAGTGGACTCTGCTCATTGTCACTGATAGCCCCCCCCCCTACAGGGGACTCTGCATCTCTGTAACCTGATCCCCCTACATAGAGCTCCATCTGACTGACAGCCCCAAGGAGAGTCGCATCATTCTGTAACTGATACCCCCCCCCTACAGGAGTACATTATCGAATGATCCCCAGACCTCTCATCTGTAACTGATAGCCCCCCTACAGGGAGATTCTGCTTATCTGTAATCGATAGCCACCCGACAGGAAGTCTGTATCATCTGTATCTTATAGCTCCCCCTACAGGACTCTGCATCATCTGTAACTGTAATAGACCCCCCCCCTACAGGAGACTCCAACATTACCTGTAACTGATTAGCCCCCCCCTACAAGAGACTCTGCATCATCTGATAACGATACCCAACCCCCCCCCTACAGATGACTCTGCATCAATCGTGTAATGGATAGCTACCCCCCTACAGGAGACTCTGCTCATCTGTAAATGATTAGCTCCTCCCCCTAACAGGAGAGTCTGCATCATTGCACTGAAGGCCCCCTACAGGAACTCTGATCATCTGTACACTGATAGCTCCCCCTACAGGAGACTCAGCATCATCTTAATGATATTCCCCTAAGGAGAATGACGCATCATCTGTAACTGATAGCTCCCCCCCCCCTACACGAGACTCTGGCATCATCGTAACTGATAGCCCCCCCCCCCCCCCTACAGGAGACTCTGCATCATCTGTAACTGATAGCCCCCTCTACAGGAGACTCTGTATCATCTGTCACTGATAGCCCCCCCTACAGGAGAGTCTGCATCATCTGTAACTGATAGCTCCCCCTACAGGAGACTCAGCATCATCTGTAACTGATAGCTCCCCCTACAGGAGACTCTGTATCATCTGTAACTGATAGCTCCCCCTACAGGAGACCCCACATTATCTGTAACTGATAGCTCCCCCTACAGGAGACTCTGTATCATCTGTAACTGATAGCTCCCCCTACAGGAGACCCCACATTACCTGTAACTGATAGCCTCCCCTACAGGAGACTCTGTATCATCTGTAACTGATAGCTCCCCCTACAGGAGACCCCACATTATCTGTAACTGATAGCTCCTCCCCCTACAGGAGACTCTGCATCATCTGTAACTGATAGCTCCCCCTACAGGAGACCCCACATTATCTGTAACTGATAGCCACCCCTACAGGAGACTCCACATCATCTGTAACTGATAGCCACCCCTACAGGGGACTCTGCATCATCTGTAACTGATAGCCACCCCTACAGGGGACTCTGCATCATCTGTAACTGATAGCCTCCCCTACAGGAGACTCCACATTATCTGTAACTGATAGCCCCCCCCCCCCCCCCCCCCCTACAGGAGACTCCACATAGTCTAACTCATCATCTGGAAATATCATCCACATGGCAACCCCCAATATTATAGCATCAGGATACTTTCATAGCGGTGGTGGATGAGCCAGATACCCCAATAATACAACTGTATACATGTATATTGTATACACACACATCCCCCACCGGGGCCTAGCCTTTTCTTGGGGCCTGGAGGCAGCCAGGGCCCAGAATACCGGAGTAGCTGGCGGTTGCGGCCTAGGCACGCTAGTGTCACGGTGCTTGGTATGGGGACAAGTCTCCAGCAGGTTGTGTGTGCAAGAAATATGGAGGGAGAGGCTGATGCAGTGGTTTCTCCCTGGGACAACCCCTGAGGTGCCTGTAGGATGAACCCCTGGGTGATGGATTGGGGAGCCCGTGGTGGAAAGCAACCGTATCCAGGGATCAGACGGAGGCAACGTTGTGCAAATCAACTCACAGTTCTTTATTCAACGTCAAAGAGCAGGCAATGGCCAAACCAGCAAGCTGGAAGAGTCATGGAGAGCCAGTCCACAGGAAGGTTACACACAGCCTGGTAGTAGGTTTAGACTGGGCTGGTAGGGATGAAGCTGAGTCCAGATAGGAACCTCTTCTCTGGGCTTAAGTCTTCTGACTTGCCTTCAGGTATCAGGCAGCAGCATTAGGTTCTTCTTCTTCCTGGTAGTGGGTCTGGAGAGCAGCTCTGCAGGGAGCTGTACACCAGACCTGCTCCCCTATCTACTAACTGGATTCCAAGACCATGTGCACCAGGGTGTAAACCCACCAGGGGTTTATATACTCCCGTGGTCAGGTGGTAGCACTCTCCAATCAGCTTTCAGCTTCCCTCACAAGAAACATCAATGGACTAGAACATTCCACAGTGTTAACTCTTCCCTTACCAGGAAGTGGCTAAAGCTGCAATTACAAAGTTCACCTAGCAGTAGCTTCTGGATGGGTTGCGCAGGTTCACCAGGTAGATCCTGACATGGAGAAGGGGCGCTATTCGCAACTACCACCTTGCCTGTGTATTGTCAGGGGTGTTGCACTGGCACTTGGGGTACAGGACAGGGACATGCTGACACTTGGGGTACAGGGCAGTGACCATTGGGGTACACACTAGAGGGCATGCAACAGAACACCTTATGTAAACCACCTGTAAGGGCACTTTAATTGATTACCCATAACACAAATATCAGTGAACTTAAACTATAGAAATAACTTCCAAAATATGACCGACACTTCTTGCTGGGTGGAAAATTAGGTCACTGCTTTATTTATTTTACATATTAACCCTTAATATCCAAAATCAGGCACTTGGAATAGAATCACACATCCTTAAGCTCTGGAAGCTGTATGACTAGCTGGACTCCCAGCTGGCAAGTCGGCCAACCGAGCAACCACCATCTCAAATCTTCCTCCATTCCATCTGCTGTGTCTTGAAATTAACTATAAAATACAAAGGTAAAACATTACAAAATTACAGAACATCTTAATAACAAAAGGGAAGGAGGGACAACTTGAATGTTGCCTCAAAGAGGGAGTTACCCTTGAGTGATCAGTCATATATATACCCCCACGTCCTGTAGGAGGGAAGGACATGATGAGGTAAGCAACAGGGGAGGAGTGAGGACACATCTTAAAGGCACAGATCGCCAACCCTATTAAAGTGCAATAGTACCCAAACGTTTACCCCTTCACATCTCATAACATCAGCCCCCAGTCTAGGGGTACCTTCCTTAAACAATCAGGTGTACCCCACAGGATAATGATACTTTGGGGGACAGGACAGCACAAGACAACGGCATTTGGGGTACAAAACAGTGACAATTGGGGTACAGGATAATAACACTTGGGGTACAGGACAGGCACATGCTGATACTTGGGGTACAGGGCAGTGACCATTGGGGTAGAGGATAATGACACTTGGGGTACAGGACTGTCTATAGCAAATAACACCCCCGCAGATGATGATGTATGTCTCCGCTCTCCTCCAATCACAGCTCAGCCTCCTTGGCGCACACGTCAGCCATGTTGTAATTCAGCTTCTAATTGTGGGGAAAGAGTTAATCAGTCTTCAAACTTTGGCGTCTTTGTTTCGCATGGCGCTGGAGCTGCACCGGGCCCCGCTGTGCTAATGATGCATTAGAGATTGCTGGATTAAAGTGGAATTCTTCTCCAAAGCCATAAGACATCATCAGCGGGATTTCTAAATGAATTCATTACGGCTCGTGTTATTACACGCGATGCTAAATGCGTTGTTAATGAACGGTTTCTAGAAGCCTCCAGCGCACGGCGCCCGATGCACGGGGATGGGGCGTCACGTCGGGTTTGTGGGGTGTATTGGATGTTTATGTTTCCCCTGTTGGGTCAGGGCTGTGGTTCTCCTGCAGGTTCCATCACCATAACCCCCTCCCCCCCCCCTCGCTATCCCGCACCCCCCGCTTTCCCGTACCACTCTGAAAAAACAAATTACAACACAGGGAAATTCTGCTAGCGCTGGCAAATGGTGAATTACTGCCTGAGATGTGAGGACGACACCAGGGGAATACAAAGAAAGAAATCCTATCACAGTCATAGGACGGGGAAAGTTTCTGCTGTGCTTCTCTTTCCTAATCAGGGAGCCGAGTGACACCCCATTAATTTCACCCGTCCCCTGAGCCCCTCAGCCTGCGCACCCTAAAAATGACTTGTGAGTCTGATATAGGGAGGTTATGGGATGTCTGGAGATTGATGCATTGGATTCTGGGAATTTAAAAACATATAATAAAAAAAAAAACATAACATACTAAAAAAAAAAAATCACGGCTTAGAGATAAAACTGGAATAGGATTATTACGGAGAGGTTTTATAGTTAGAAGAAATGACATGACCTGAAGGAGCTCAGGACCCCACAGTCACAGTGAACATAACTAATTTTTAGAGAACTGTACACAGGACTTAGGCAACAGGCTTGGTGGTTACAAATAATATATTAAATATATTGGCAACTTGTGTGATGGTACTTGGTGATAAGAGGCGGACGTCCAGAGATTAGCATTCTTAGTAGTAGTATGAACTTGGTAGTTACAGTTATTGAGGCTCTCGCTTGCTGGTTATACTTCTTGCCAGAGGCACTAGCTTGCTGTTAGTACTTCTAGGCCGAGTCACTAAGCTTGTCCTGTTATCACTTTTGGGGCAGAGCACTAGTTAACCGGTTATACTTTTTCCCAGAGGGCACTATCTGCTTATAAACTTTTTTTGGCAGAGGCACTAGTTTGTGTTATACTTCTTGGGGCCTAGATATTTTGTCAGGCCCTAGCTTGCTGGTTATACTTCTTCCAGAGGCACTACTTTGCCGTTATACTTCTTGCCGAGGCACTAGCTTGCTGGTATACTTCTAGCCAGAGGCACTAGCTTGCTGGTTAGTACTTTCTTGCCAGAGGCACTAGCTGGCTGGTTAATCTCTGCAGAAGCACTAGGCTTGCGGGTTATACTCTTGCAGAGGCACTAGCTTGCTGGTTATATCTTTTTGGCAGAGGCACTAGTTTATGGTTATACTTTTCCCAGAGGCACTAGCTTCACTGTTCTACTTTTTTTGGCAGAGGCACTAGTTTGTTGTTATACTTCTTTCAGAGTCATAGTCTTGCTGGTTATACTTCTTGCCAGAGGCACTAGCTTGCCGGTTATACTTCTTGCCAGAGGCACTAGCTTGCTGGTTATACTTCTTGCCAGAGGCACTAGCTTGCTGGTTATACTTCTTGCCAGAGGCACTAGCTTGCTGGTTATACTTCTTGCCAGAGGCACTAGCTTGCTGGTTATACTTCTTGCCAGAGGCACTAGCTTGCTGGTTATAAAGGGTGGCACAGGGAAGGGGGGGGGCATCGCGGTTAAGGTGGTGTGCTGCGCGGTGGTGGGGACACAAATGGGGAGCTGCTGTGTGGGGCCAATGCGAGGGGGGGCTGGGCGAGGCAATGGTAGTGTGGAATGGAGGCCCTAAGGAGGAATTTATACTGGGTTAGGGTGGAGTAATGGGCCGAGCAAAAACATGGCTTAGGGAAATTATTTCCGTGGCGCACTGCATCTTTTGTCTCGACAAAAGTTGGAGGTATGGGAGATAAGCAGATTAACATAGGGGGTCATTTACTAGGCCCGATTCGCGGATTTGGCGCACGCGATCGATTGGGGGCATCGGCGCTGGCATGCACGAGACGGAAATCGGGGGGGTGGCCGAACGAAAACCCGACAGATTCAGAAAAACCGCGCGCATTTAATAACCGAAATGTGATGTACTTGGAGAAGCGCTTACCTTCACCTGGTCCAGCCGTGTATATTCCGGTGTCGTTCCGATGCTTTTCACGAGCAGCGCCACCTGGGTGACGGTTGAGGAACTACCTTCATAATCGGCCGGACCCGAATCCTGTTCAGAGAACGCGCCTCTGATCGCGAATGGACCGGGTAAGTAAATCTGCCCCTAGATGTCCTATCTGCAGGCAGCAGTTTATAGAGCAGGAGGAGCTGAGCAGATTATACTATTGTCCTATCTGCAGGCAGCATGTTATAGACAAAGGAGCTAACAGATTGTACATAGTGTCCTATCTGCAGGCAGCATGTTATAGAGCAGGAAGATTGAGAAGATTGTACATAGTGTCCTATCTGCAGGCACATCAGTTATAGAGCAGGAAGAGCTGAGAAGTTGTCATAGTGTCCTATTTGCAGGCAGCATGTTATAGAGCGAGGAGAGCGAAGCAGATTGTACTAGTGTCCTATCTGTAGGCAGCATGTTATAGAGCAGGAATAGCTGAGAAGATTGTACATAGTGTCCTACTGCTGCAGCATGGTATAGTGCAGAGAGGAGCTGAGCGATTGTACATAGTGTGCTATCTGCAGACAACATGTTATAGAGCAGGAGAAGCTGAGCAGATTGTACATAGTGACCTATCTGCAGACAGCATGTTATAGAGCAGGGAGCTGCGTAGATTGTACATAGTTCCTATCTCAGACAGCATGTTATAGAGCAGGAGGAGCTGCGTAGATTTACATAGTGTCCTATCTGCAGGCATCATGTTATAGAGCAGGAGGGGCTGAGTAGATTGTACATAGTGTCCTATCTGCATGCACATGTTATAGAGCAGGAGGAGCTGCAGATTGTACATAGTGTGCTATCTGCAGACAACATGTTATAGAGCAGGAGGAGCTGAGTAGATTGTACATAGTGTCCTATCTCAGGCGGAATGTTATAAGAGCAAGGAGCTGAGCAGATTGTACTAGTGTCCTATCTGCAGGCAGCATGTTTATAGAGCAAAGGAGCTGAGCAGATTGTACATAGTGTCCTATCTGCAGACAGCATGTTATAGCAGCGAGGTGCTAGCAGATTGTACATAGTGTCCTATCTGCAGGCAGCATGTTATAGAGCAGGAGGAGTGAGCATATGTACATAGTGTCCTATCTGCATGCAGCATGTTATAGAGCAGAAGGAGCTGAGCAGATTGTACATAGTGTCCTATCTGCAGGCAGCATGTTATAGAGCAAGCAAGAGCTGAGCAGATTGTACATAGTGTCCTATCTCAGACACATGTTATAGAGCAATAGGAGCTGAGCAGATTGTAATAGTGTCCTATCTGCAGCATCATCTTATAAGCAGAGAGGAGCTGAACAGATTGTACATAGTGTCCTATCTGCAGGCAGCATGTTATAAAGCAGGAGGAGCTGAGCAGATTATATATTTTCGTCTTATCTGCGGCAGCATGTTATAAAGCAGGAGGAGCTGAGCAGATTGTACATAGTGTCCTATCTGCAGGCAGCATGTTATAGAGCAGGAGAGCTGAGCAGATTGTACATAGTGTCCTATCTGCAGACGCATGTTATTGACAGGAGAAGCTGAGCAGATTGTACTAGTGTCCTATCAGAGGCAGCTTAAAGAGCAGTAGGAGAAGAGCAGATTGTACATAGTATCCTATTGCAGACAGCATGTTATAGAGCAGGAGAGCTGAGCAGATTGTGTATAGTGTCCTATATCTGCAGGCAGCATGTTATAGAGCAGGAGGAGCTCAGCAGATTTACAAAGTATCCTGTCTGCAGGCAACATATTATGAGCAGGAGGAGCTGAGCATTGTACATAGTTTCCTATCTGCAGGCGTATGTTATAGAGCAGGAGGAGCTGAGCAGATTGTGAATAGTGTCCTATCTGCAGGCAGCATGTTATAGAGCAGGAGGACTGAGCAGATTGTGTATAGTGTCTCTATACTGCAGGCAGCATGTTATAGAGCAGGAGGAGCTCAGCAGATTTAAAAAGTATCCTGTCTCAGCAACATATTATAGAGCAGGAGGAGCTGAGCAGATTGTACATAGTGTCCTATCTGCAGGCAGCATGTTATAGGAGGAGGAGCTGAGCAGATGTACATAGTGTCCTATCTGCAGGCAGCATGTTATAGAGCAGGAGGAGCTGAGCAGATGTAACTAGTGTCCTATCTGCATGCGCTTGTTATAAAGCAGGAGGAGCTGAGCAGATTATATATTTCGTCTTATCTGCAGGACATGTCACCAAATTCAAAACTTTACAAAAACCATCTGTGTTACCCTGATATAAATCCATTAGCTATAGAGGGCTTGTGTCTTGTGGCATATGGTGTTTGTTGTGTGTATCATATGGGGTGCCGCCAGCCACTTGAATTTTTTATTCTTTTTTCTTAGCAGCAGCAATTTTGTAATTTTTTTCATATTTTTTGATGATTTTAATAACAGACTCGAAGGCCATTGTTAGGTCTCCTGTTACTATAGAACCGCTCGTCAGCCGCCGATTATCTACCTTGCTCCGGATAACCGGCTTCCTGTAGGTGTTAGTCAGTCTCATCCTTCATAGGAAGAGTTTTTATTTTTTTGGCAGAAAACATAGTAATCTAATATCTATTGCCGGGATGGTGACAGCGGGATCCGATAATTTGTGTTTTTTGGTGGGGAAGATGCCAAAATACCATAAAGCAGCTGTAATACACAAAACACAAGTACACCATTATAGTTCCATCACTATCACTACAGACTTAGTATTATAGTATATACACAAACACCAACAGCCCCACCTACAGACAGACGCGCTACGCACACACACCAAATACACACTGTAAGATTCAGCATGTATGTAATAATAACACCTAAAATCCTAAAATAAGCAAAATGCATCCAATAAGGTCTACTTTTAGCACACTGTCCACGCTGCCCTCTAGAGGAAGCCGATTGCTAATGACTTGCTTTCATCTTCTGCCCTCTCACTATTTCAATAACCCTCATTTATTATGTATGGTGACATCACGGCCTGACGCTATGAATGATTTATGGATGGCTCAGGTAGCCGACTGTGTAATAGTTTGTCATTCCGCTGTGGATACAGTGTGGATTTAAAGGGATCTGTTCTGTATGATGTTCCATCCAGGATTGGAAATGTTGCATCTGTTGGTGGTGATGTATCAGAATCGGTCTGTATTCTGGTATTACAGCTGTTTGCCCGCTATATCCTGTACTGGACCCAGTATACCTTCAAGGCTAGCCCGGGTATATGTGAGGCGATTTAGTACGCTGTGTTACCTGCCGTTCATCTAGTAATGGTCCCATCAGATAGGAAAGGATTCCTTTAAGGCCTGTGTGATGAGGATCTTTTAGATTACTTGGGCCATGCTGATTCAATGGGACCTCTTGCGGGAAAGTGTTTTGGCAGGGGTGGATGCTTTAAGGAAGGAGGAGCTTCCCTGTGTACCGCCTCTGTGCAGTTCACCTGATACACTGGGTGATGGCAGAGTGTGTGACGTATTTATTCATCAACCGATTGAACCCAGATGTGGAGGAGCCCCAAAGTAGAACAGGCAAGCTAGTGCCTCTGCCCAAACGTATAAACACCCAAACTTGTGTCTCTGCCAAAAGTTTATACTTCTTGCCAGAGGCACTAGCTTGCTGGTTATACTTCTTGCCAGAGGCACTAGCTTGCTGGTTAAACTTTTTGGCAGAGACACAAGTTTGGGTGTTTATACTTTTTGGCAGAGGCACTAGCTTGCCTGTTCTACTTCTTGGGGCTCCTCCACATCTGGGTTCAATCGGTGATGAATAAATACGTCACACACTCTGCATCACCCAGTGTATCAGGTGAACTGCACAGAGGCGGTACACAGGGAAGCTCCTCCTTCCTTTAAAGCATCCACCCCTGCCAAAACACTTTCCCCGCCCACGAGGTCCCATCTGAATCAGCATGGCCCAAGTAATCTAAAAGATCCTCATCACACAGGCCTTAAAGGAATCCTTTCCTATCTGATGGGACCAACTTAGATGAACGGCAGGTAACATAGCTGTACTAACTCGCCTCACATATACCCCGGGCTATGCCTTGAAGGTATACTGGGTCCAGTACAGGATTATAGCGGGCAACCAGCTGTAATAACCAGAATACAGAGCCGATTCTGATCATCACCACCAACAGATTGCACATTTCCAATCTCCTGGATGGAACATCATACAGA
This sequence comes from Engystomops pustulosus, assembly GCA_019512145.1. NCBI lineage: Eukaryota > Metazoa > Chordata > Amphibia > Anura > Leptodactylidae > Engystomops > Engystomops pustulosus. The sequence goes on from CM033647.1 coordinate 2,216,088, forward strand.
ACAGATCCCTTTAAATCCACACTGTATCCCACAGCGGAATGACAAACTATTACACAGTCGGCTACCTGAGCCTATCCATAAATCATTCATAGCGCTCAGGCCGTGATGTCACCATACATAATACATGAGGGTTAATTGAAATAGTGAGAGGGCAGAAGATGAAGACAGTCATTAGCACTCGGCTTCCTCTAGAGGGCAGCGCTGGACATTGGTGCTAAAAGTATGACCTTATTGGATCGCATTTTGCTTTATTTTAGGATTTTAGGTGTTATTATTACATACATGCTGAATCTTACAGGTGTGTATTTTTGTGTGTGTCGTAGCGGCGCTCTGTCTGTAGGTGGGGCTGTTGGTGTTTGTGTATATACTATAATACTAAGTCTAGTAGTGATAGTGATGGAACTATAATGTGTTACTTGTGTTTTGTGTATTACAGCTGCTTTATGGTATTTTGGCATCTTCCCCACCAAAAAAACACAAATTATCGGATCCCGCTGTCACCAATCCCGGCAATAGATATTAGATTACTATGTTTTCTGCCAAAAAATAAAAACTCTTCCTATGAAGGATGAGACTGACTAACACCTACAAGGAATGCCGGGTTATCCGGAGCAAGGTAAGATAATCGGCGGCTGACGAGCGGTTCCTATAGTAACAGGAGACCTAACAATGGCCTTCGAGTCTGTTATAAAATCATCATAAAAATATGAAAAAAATTACAAAATTGCTGCTGCTAAGAAAAAAAGAATAAAAACTGATCAAGTGGCTGCAGGCACCCCATAATGATACCAACACAAACACACCATATGCCACAAGACACAAGCCCTCCTATAGCTAATGGATTTTATATCAGGGTAACACAGATGGTTTTTCTGTAAAGTTTTGAATTTTGGTTACATGTCCTGCAGATAAGACGAAATATATAATCTGCTCAGCTCCTCCTGCTTTATAACATGCTGCATGCAGATAGGACACTATGTACAATCTGCTCAGCTCCTCCTGCTCTATAACATGCTGCCTGCAGATAGGACACTATGTACAATCTGCTCAGCTCCTCCTGCTCTATAACATGCTGCCTGCAGATAGGACACTATGTACAATCTGCTCAGCTCCTCCTGCTCTATAATATGTTGCCTGCAGACAGGATACTTTTTAAAATCTGCTGAGCTCCTCCTGCTCTATAACATGCTGCCTGCAGATATAGGACACTATACACAATCTGCTCAGCTCCTCCTGCTCTATAACATGCTGTCTGCACATAGGATACTATGTACAATCTGCTCTTCTCCTACTGCTCTATAACATGCTGCCTCTGATAGGACACTATGTACAATCTGCTCAGCTTCTCCTGCTCAATAACATGCTGTCTGCAGATAGGACACTATGTACAATCTGCTCAGCTCCTCCTGCTCTATAACATGCTGCCTGCAGATAGGACACTATGTACAATCTGCTCAGCTCCTCCTGCTTTATAACATGCTGCCTGCAGATAAGACGAAATATATAATCTGCTCAGCTCCTCCTGCTTTATAACATGCTGCCTGCAGATAGGACACTATGTACAATCTGTTCAGCTCCTCCTGCTCTATAAGATGATGCCTGCAGATAGGACACTATTTACAATCTGCTCAGCTCCTATTGCTCTATAACATGCTGTCTGCAGATAGGACACTATGTACAATCTGCTCAGCTCCTTCTGCTCTATAACATGCTGCCTGCAGATAGGACACTATGTACAATCTGCTCAGCTCCTTCTGCTCTATAACATGCTGCATGCAGATAGGACACTATGTACAATCTGCTCAGCTCCTCCTGCTCTATAACATGCTGCCTGCAGATAGGACACTATGTACAATCTGCTCAGCACCTCCTGCTCTATAACATGCTGTCTGCAGATAGGACACTATGTACAATCTGCTCAGCTCCTTCTGCTCTATAACATGCTGCCTGCAGATAGGACACTATGTACAATCTGCTCAGCTCCTTCTGCTCTATAACATTCCGCCTGCAGATAGGACACTATGTACAATCTACTCAGCTCCTCCTGCTCTATAACATGTTGTCTGCAGATAGCACACTATGTACAATCTGCCCAGCTCCTCCTGCTCTATAACATGCTGCATGCAGATAGGACACTATGTACAATCTACTCAGCCCCTCCTGCTCTATAACATGATGCCTGCAGATAGGACACTATGTACAATCTACGCAGCTCCTCCTGCTCTATAACATGCTGTCTGCAGATAGGTCACTATGTACAATCTGCTCAGCTTCTCCTGCTCTATAACATGTTGTCTGCAGATAGCACACTATGTACAATCTGCTCAGCTCCTCTTGCACTATACCATGCTGCCTGCAGATAGGACACTATGTACAATCTTCTCAGCTATTCCTGCTCTATAACATGCTGCCTACAGATAGGACACTATGTACAATCTGCTTCGCTCCTCCTGCTCTATAACATGCTGCCTGCAAATAGGACACTATGTACAATCTTCTCAGCTCTTCCTGCTCTATAACTTGATGCCTGCAGATAGGACACTATGTACAATCTTCTCAACTCTTCCTGCTCTATAACATGCTGCCTGCAGATAGGACACTATGTACAATCTGCTTAGCTCCTCTTGCTCTATAACATGCTGCCTGCAGATAGGACAATATGTATAATCTGCTCAGCTCCTCCTGCTCTATAACATGCTGCCTGCAGATAGGACACTATGGGGCAGATTTACTTACCCGGTCCATTCGCGATCCAGAGGCGCGTTCTCTGAACAGGATTCGGGTCCGGCCGGGATTTATGAAGGTAGTTCCTCCACCGTCCACCAGGTGGCGCTGCTGCGCTGAAAAGCATCGGAACGCACCGGAATATACCGAGCTGGACCAGGTGAAGGTAAGCGCTTCCCAAGTAACACATTTTCGGTTATTAAATGCGGCGGTTTTTCTGAATCTGTCGGGTTTTCGTTCGGCCACGCCCCCCGATTTCCGTCTCGTGCATGCCAGCGCCGATGCCCCACAATCCGATCGCGTGCGCCAAAATCCGCGAATCGGGCCCTTAGTAAATGACCCCCTATGTATAATCTGCTTATCTCCTCATACCTCCCAACTTTTGTCGAGACAAAAGATGCAGTGCGCCACGGAAATAATTTTCCCTAAGCCATGCTTTTTGCTCGGCCCATTACTCCACCCTAACCCAGTATAATTCCTCCCTTAGTGCCCTCCATTCCCACTACCATTGCCTCGCCCAGCCCCCCCTCGCATTGGCCCCCACCAGCAGCTCCCCATTTTGTGTCCCCCCACCACCGGCAGCACACACCTCCCGGGCGGGACCTCGGGACAGAACCAGAAAACTGGGACTATCCTGCTGGATTCGGGACGGTTGGGAGGTATGTACCATGTTACCTGGAATTAGAACTGAACATTCAGAAACGATCAGATATATTTTTAGTAGCCGAATGCGTTTTATGGATTGTAACATTTCCTCGCCGTCATTTATAACTTTTTCTCCACTTTTCCACATTTCCCTCCTGATAAAGTCTTCTTTTCGGATAAAATGAGGTAATTTATTCTATTTAGTCGTTTTGCAGTGTACCCGTAGGCGCAGCTGCCGCTACGGACAGGGAGGGCGTTCTGAACCCTACGACATAAGGCAGGAGACAGGCTCGCATCCGCCCACGTCGCTATAATAACAAGTTCAGCTCGGCTTCTCCTTCCTATGTAAAATTCTCCTCATTTCCGATGGATTGGCACTGAGCTCCTCCTGCCAAATGGCTTTCTGTGTCATTAAGAGAAAGGAAAAAAAAAGTTATCATAATTCCGGCTTCCTGGGAAGAGATTGGATTCGGAATTACCCAGAACCCTTTGCTGCTAAGACCTAGAGCAGATGTGGCAGCTGCCTGTGTTCATTAGCCTTGTTGAATCTGAGGTAAATTTACCTCAGAAAGGGGAATTGTTTTCCTCGGTGGCAAGGAGCTAGTTAATCTATCTGCCATTTTGTAATGTATTAGCGCCCCCGGGGCCTAACAGTTCGCCCAGGGCCACATCTCGCGGAGGGAAAACACACACTGACAAGAGCCTCATTCATCAGCTCGGTTTGAGGTAGCGATCCCCATTAGCTGTCATAGCGCTACACGCCGGGGCTTGTGCCGCCGCGCCAGGCGCTAGTGGACTTGGCTTGGGCACGATGCCATGCAAGCAGATGGGCGTTAATGTAAGCAGTCAAGAGGCATTATGTGTGAGGATGAGATGCATCAAATGCAGGCAGGATTCCCGGGCATGGATGTAGCGGCAGCTGTTGGTCTTGTCATCTCTACCTTCTGCAAGGTTCTTAGCACATGGCCGCCTCCGCGCCACCGAGGAGCGAAGATCCATCGTCATTCCAAAGGAAAATTACAATGTGACCTGGATAGAGCGGGAAACTCCTCGCTCCAGTCACAACAGATAGATTGTGAAGCTGCGATAATTATAGATAATACATAAAGGAGAGGGATGAAAATAGTCAAGCGCTTAGATCAACCTACTCCAATATGGTTGCCCTCATATCATACCTCACAAATTTTACCTCATCGATAAGAGGGATACATTTCCGGACTCCCTTATCTGTTCCAATCACACCACCTAGTCTTTCCTCGAATTGTCTATTATAAAGGGGGACATTTACTTAAGGCTTTGCGCCGCACTTTTTTCAGATAGTGCCCTATCCGCAATGGGAAAATGGCTTGCAAAGGTAATGCAATAGCAGGTGCGTTGCGATTGTGTTGGACACAACCCTTTTTTTGGCACAGCTGCGCTGGCTTCAATGCAACGCAATTTAGGTGCCGCGCTGTCAGACGATCCGACTGATTCAAACTGAGCACCGTATTAAACTTTCAAACTGTGTCGCAAGCCCTAGCCCTAATATGCACTACAAAAAAGATGGTGAACTCTGTCGGACTTGAGCGGGGAAGCGACACATTCACAGTAATTAGTAAATCGCAGCAGAGTGCATTATAGACGGACACTGCACTTTCTGTGAACTCCGATGACGGGGTAAGTAAATGTGCCCCATTATTATTATATGACCGCAAACTGTCTAATGTCACCTCGTGTGATCTCCATTCTATATAATGTTCCCTATATGGTCAGCCATATTGTATATAATGCCCCCTTTCATTTACCCCCTATTAGTTAGCCCCCTCTTTCCTTTACCATTTATAAGGCCCATCTTTTCGTTAACTTCAACTCTATTAATGCCTACTTCTCTGTAAGTACACTGCAAATGTATTCTTAGATGTTAAATATACTTGAGTAAATTCAACTGGGCCAAGCCTTGAACTTTTGCATTGCGTTGCCAAATGCAATGCAAATGGAACATAAAAATGCTAGACTCCCAGTGGTAATGATCACTACCAAAACTGCTATATATGGCAATACTGCATGGTATATGGTAGTAGCGGTCAGGCCCCCAAGGGTTAAAGGGGTTGTCCGAGTTCTGAAAAAAAAGTAAGGGAGGCCGGGAGGGCGCTGCTTAAAAAAATAAAGTCCTACTTACCTTCCGGTGCCCTCCGGTATCCAGCGCTGCTGTCGTTCCGGTCCGGGCGCCATGTAAGCAAACATGGCCGCCAGAGCAGCGCTGGACTCAGCTTCCGGCCAGACCCGACAACCTTCCGGCCCCCATACACAATGCTGTGAATAGGAACGGGTAGGCGTGGCCAGGCCCGGTGGAAGCTGAGTCCAGCGCTGCTCAGGCGGCCATGTTTGTTTAAATGGCGCCCGGATCGGAGAGACAGCAGTGCTGGATACCAGAGGGCACCGGAAGGTAAGTAGGACTTTGTTTTGTTTTTAAGCAGCGCCCTCCCGGCCACCTTTAGTTTTTTTTCAGAACTCGGACAACCCCTTTAAAGTACCCTAAGGTAAAAAAAATAAAGAAAAAAGAAAAAAACCTAAAAGTTACTAATATAAAAATAAACAAATAACATCATAAAAATGTTAGGTATCGCGGCCTCCCAAAGTCCCAATCTATCAAAATATAAACACATCCCACACTGGGGCCTGGCCTTCCTACGGTCGCTATAGACAGCCGGGGCCCAGAATATCGCAGTGGCTGGCTTATGCGGCCTTGGTCACGGTGCTTGGTATTGGGAGCGGAGGAAGGGCATACAGCCTGGTAGGTCTCCAGCAGAAGGTGTGTGCAGCACTCTCCAATCAGCTTCCAGCTTGCTTTACAATAAGAACACATCATATCATTGGTTTCAGACAATGGATAAGTTAACTCTTGCCCTCCCAGGCAATGGCTCCAGCTGCAATTACAAAGTTCCCTACTTTTGGAGACCTATTAGCGAGGTGATCAGTCTCCCTAGGCAGCTCCTAACATGGAGAGGGCGCCATTCGCAACAACCCTATGCATCGGCAGGGTTGTTGCACGGTTATTGAAGAGAACCTTGTAACAAAAACTAGCGTCCAAATGTCCTTATCAACACTTTTTTTGACATTTCGCAACTCCTAAAAGTTTTAATGAAAAGTGATCAAATTGTTGTACAGTTCCCAAAATGACAGCAATGAAAACGTCAACTTGTACCGCAAAAAATAAGACCATGCACAGGTCTGCACTCTGCATTTTGAAAATGTTATTGGTGTCAGGACATTGGGAAATACATTTTTTTCGTACAAAAGGTTTTTGCGATTAAAAAAATATTAATGCCTTTAGTATCATACCAACCCAAGGAATAAATGGGAGGTGTCCTTTGGAACAAGAAGTGAAAGGAGTAAACACAGAGCCCGCAAGAAATTCGCGCAAATGCATTTTTTCGTATTTTTTTCGCCAATCTCACCACATTGACAATGAGTACATGGCATGGAATATTAAATACTGTGATTGTTACACAAAAAACAAGCCCTCACACTTCTCTAAGATATGGATTTTTGTAGGTGGGGAACAAAAAATTGAAACACAAATGGGGTTAAAGGAAACCTACTACCACGGATCTTCCTATTAAGGTAGATCCGGTGGCAGGTTCCTCTAATGTATAGATGTTTTGCCCTTTTAAGGGCTAATTCTTGTGTGGCCGATAACTTTAATAAACTTTAATTCGCCCAATATGCTAATTATCTAACGGGGCTACTGGGGCGTGGAGTAGCCGGAGCTGAAGCTACACAGTGTGGCTATTCCACGCCCCAGTAGCCTCTTGTGTTCTGCCTACCCGAAGGTCCTGGTAGCTGCATGCACTCGACTGCGAACCTGGGTTCTGCGCATGCGCAGAATGCAGGCCGCCGGCTACGCAGTCTTGGCTCTGAAGCCGGAGTGTGCAGATGAGTAGCTGCGCACTAAAGATCTCGGGATAGGCGAAACACAAGAGGCTACTGGGGTGTGGAGTAGCCGCGCCGTGTAGCTTCAGCTCCGGCTACTCCACGCCCCAGTAGCCTCCTTAGATAATTAGCATATTGGGTGAATTAAAGTTTACTAAAGTTATGGGCCACACAAGAATTAGCCGTAAAAAGGGCTATACATCTATACATGAGGAACCTGTCATCGGATCTACCTTAATAGGCAGATCCGAAATGGTAGTTTCCCTTTAAGGTGTTTTAAAAAAACACGAAACATGGGTTAAATGACAACCTGATCCTTGTAGCCCTCTGCTTCTTTCAATTGTTCAAACATACAGGAAATAGCCTGATCAGCCAAACAGTGGTTGGGACGGTTCATTTTTGAGGTCACTGATTGGCTGATCGGGCAATCCCAGCCACTTCCTGCCATGTCTGAAACGGTACAGGAAGTGATGCGCAGCGAGGACTCCATCAATTAGAACAGCAATGGAGGGGGATCAAGTCTCCTGGTTTTTACTCTCACAGATCTTGGGGACTCGGTTTAGCAAACCATTGGCGTATTTTTGGGTAAAAGATTTCTGATTAACCCCTTTAAGTCTAAGCTATACTCTTAGACTATTTTTTTAACCATTCGCAACCCCCTGCTTTCCATTATAATCCTACTGGAAACCCCTTTAATGGCCCATATTTTGCTAATTATTTCTGGAAATACTGAATAATGAGAGTAGCATAAGGTCCGCAGCATCTGCACATGGGCTCCAGGGGTGTAAATATCCATCAGACGTGACTCCATAAGCAGCGACTTGTCCTTTAAGACAAATTGAATCCATTCTTTCCCCGTGTCAGATGTAGAGGGAGTAAAAGAGAAATATGGGAAGACGTCGGCGATCCTAACCGGTTGTATAAAAGGTAATTTACTGAAAAACAAAGGATTTTGTAGTTTATAATAAGTGAATTATTTACTGGTGACCCTGGCTCAATACTTCCCGGGATAAATTATGAAATATCCGATCCGTCAGAAATATCCAATAAATAAGTAATTTGGTGCCATCTTTAAGGAGGGCAGTAAATTACTTGTTCATGTTCCCATCTAAATGCTCTCCTGGGTAAATTACTTCTCACCCCGATGAGTTATGAATGAAGACTGGGCGAGAGCGTCACGGCGGGAATTTACAGCCTGCGTTGGCAGTACTGCCACGTCCCCTATATGCCTGCCACACAGGAGCGGCACCGGGCACAGCTGAGAGGATGGCAGCTATCTGCAGCATCATGTCTAGCATCAGGCTGAGGAAGACAGAGGAGATCATAGTACCCAGGTTATACCAGCATGCTATATATCACTATATACAGGGGGGGTATATACACTATATAAAGGAGATCCCCAGGTTATACCAGCTGTACATATATCATTATATACAGGAGATCCCCAGGTTATACCAGCTGTACATATATCATAATACAGAGATGCCCAGGTTATAACCGGCTGTAAACATAATATCATTATATACAGGAGATCCGCAGTGTTATACCAGTGTACATATATCATTTAATACGGAGATTCCCAGTTATAGCAGCTGGACATATATCCTTATATACGAAATCCCAGGGTATAACCAGCGTACATATATCATTATACACAGAGAGAGTATAGGCTACATAAATGACGGTATCCAGGTCCCGGCTGTACATATCTCTTATATCCAGGAGATCCCCAGGTTACCGGCTGTACATATATCATTATATACAGGAGTCCCGGTTATACCAGCTGTATAGCATATATCATTATATACAGGGAGATCCCATGTATACCGGCTGTACATATATCATTATATACAGGAGATCCTTCAGGTTATAACCGGCTGTACATATATCATTATTACAGGAATCCCCAGGTTTACCGGCTGTACTATATCATTAATACAGGGATCTCCAGGTTATACCGCTGTACATATATCATTATATACAGGAGTATCCCCAGGTTATCCCGGCTGTAACATATACTTATAACAGGAGATCCCGTTTACCAGCTGTAACATATATCATTATATACAGGAGATCCCAGATTATACAGCTGTACATATTCATTATATACGGAGATCCCCAGGTTATACCGGCTGTACTATATCATTATATACAGGAGATCCCAGGTTATACCGTGTACATATATCATTATATACAAGATCCCCAGGTTATACACTGTACATATATCATTATATACAGGAGATCCCCAGTTATACCACTGTACATATATCATTATAACAGGAGATGCCAAGGTTATACCGGCGGTACATATATAATTATATACAATGAGATCCCCAGGTTATACCGGCTGTACATATATCATTATATACAGAGATCCCCAGGTTATACCAGCTGTACATATATCATTATATACAGGAGATCCCCGGTTATACCGGCTGTACATATATCATTATATCAGGAGATCTTCAGGTTATCCCGGCTGTACATATATCATTATATACAGAGAATCCCCAGGTTATACCGCTGTACATATATCATTATACAGAGATCTCCAGGTTATATACGCTGTCCATATATCATTATTACAGAGATCCCCAGTTATCCGTGCTGTACAATATCATTATATACAGGAGATCCCCAGGTTATACACTGTACATATATCATTTATATACAGGAGATCCCAGTTTAAACCAGCTGTACATATATCATTATATACAGGAGATCCCCAAGTATACCGCTGTAACATATATCATTATTACAGGAATCCCCAGGTTATACCAGCTGTACATATATCATTATATACATGAGAGCCCCAGGTTATACGGCTGTACATATATCATTATACCAGGAGATCCCCAGTTATACCAGCTGACATATATCATATATACAGGAGATCCCCAGGTTATAACCAGCTGTACATATATCATTATATACAGGAGATCCCCAGGTTATACCCTGCTGTACATATATCAATATACAGGAGATCCCCAGGTTACAACGCTGTACATATATCATTATATACAGGAGATCCCCAGGTTATACCGCTGTAACTATATCAGCATTATCTACAGAGAATCCCCAGTTATACCGGCTGTACATATATCATATACAGAAGATCCCAGGTTATTACCAGCTGTATAATATACTATATACAGGAGATCCCCGGTTATACCAGCTTGTATAATCATTAATTACCGGAGATCCCCAGGTTATCAGCTGTATATATATCATTATATACAAGATCCCAGGTTATACCGGCTGTACCTATATCATTATATACAGGAGATCCCCAGGTATACCAGCTGTACATATTCATTATATACAGGAGATCCCCAGTTATACAGCTTACATATATCATTATATACAGGAGATCCCCAGGTTAATACCAGTGAACATATTCATTTATACAGGAGATCCCCAGGTTATAACCGGCTGTATATATATCATTATATACAGGAGATCCCCAGGTTATACCGGCTGTATATATATCATTATATACGAGATCCCCAGGTTATACCAGCTGTATATATATCACTATATACAGAGATCCCCAGGTATACCACTGGTATATATCACTGATATACAGGAGATCCCCAGGTTATACCAGCTGTACATATATCATTATATACAGGAATCCCCAGGTTATACCAGCTGTCACTAATCATTATATACGAGATCCCCCAGGTTATCGGCTGTAACATATATCATTAATACAGGAGATCTCCAGGTTATAACCGGCTGTACATAATCATTATATACAGGAGAATCCCCAGGTATACCGGCTTGCATATATCATTATATACAGGAATCCCCAGGTTATACCAGCTGTACATATATCATTATATACAGAGATCACCAGGTTATACCACGTACATATATCATTTATCAGGAGATCCCCAGGTTATACCGGCTGACATATACATTCTAATACAGAGATCCCCAGGTTATACAGCTGTACATATATCATTATATACAGGAGCCCCAGTATCGCTGTACATATATCATTATATACAGGAGATCCCCAGGTATAATACCAGCTGTACATATATCATTATATACAGAGATCCCCAGGTTTACCAGCTGTACATATATCATTATACAGGAGATCCCCAGGTTATACTGCTGTACATATATCATTATATACAGGAGATCCCAGGTTACCCGGCTGTACATATATCATTATATACAGGGATCCCCAGGTTATACGGCTGTACTATATCATTATATACAGAAACCCCAGGTTATACCAGCTGTACATATACATTATATACAGGAGATCCAGGTTATACCAGCTGTACATATATCATTATATACAGAGAGCCCCAGTTTATAGCGGCTGTAATTATATTATATACAGGAGATCCCCAGGTTATACACTGTACATATATCATTATATACGGAGATCCCCAGGTTATACCAGCTGTACATTATCATTATATACAGGAGATCCCCAGGTTTACCTGCTGTACATATATCATTTATACGAGATCCCCAGGTTACACCGGCTGTACATTATCATTATATACAGGAATCCCAGGTTATACCGCTGTACATATCATTATATACAGAGATCCCCAGTTATACCGGCTGTACATATATCATTATATACAGGAGATCCCCAGGTTATACAGCTGTCACATATATCATTATATACAGGAGATCCCCAGGTTATACCAGCTGTACATATATCATTATATACAAGAGATCCCTTGTTATACCGGCTGTACATATATCATTATATCAGAGAATCCCCAGGTTATACCCGCTGTACATATATCATTTAGACAGGAGATCCCAGGTTATACCCGGCTGTACATATATCATATATACGGAGATCCCCAGGGTATACCAGCTGTACATATTCATATACAGGAGATCCCCAGGTTATACCAGCTGTATATATTCACTATATACAGAGATCCCCAGGTTATACCAGCTTGTACTATATCATTATATACAGGAGATCCCCAGGTTATACCAGCTGTATATATATCATTATTACAGGAGATCCCCCAGGTTATAACCGGCGTACATATATCATTATATAACAGAGATCCCCAGGTTATACCGCTGTACATATATCATTATATACGCGATCCCCAGTTATCACCGCGGTACAATATATCTATATAACAGGAGATCCCCGGTTTACCCTGTACATATATCATTATATACAGGAGATCCCCAGGGTATACCGGCTGTACCATATATCATATATACAGGACATCCCAGGTTATACCATCTGTACATATATCATATATACAGGAGATCCCCAGGTTATACCGCTGTACATATATATTATTATACAGGAGATCCCCATGTTTATACGCTGTATATATATCATTATATATTGGAGATCCCCAGGTTATAACCGGCTTACATATATCATTATATACAGGATATCCCCAGGTTATACCAGCTTTACATGTATGAATTATACACAGGAGATCCACCAGGTTATACCACTGTACTAATTATCATTAGTATACAGAGAATCCCCAGGTTATACAGCTGTACATATTCATTATATCAGGAGATCCCCAGGTTATACCATCTTACATATATCATATATATCAGGAATCCCCAGGTTATAACCAGGCTGTACATATCATTATACAGGAGATCCCCCGGTTATACCACTGTACATATATCATTATATACAGAGACCCCAGGTTATACCGCTGTACATATATCATTATAATACAGGGATCCCAGGTTATACCGTGTACATATTCTTATATACAGGAGATCCCCAGGTTATCACCTGCTGTACATATACATTATATACAGGAGATCCCCAGGTTATACCGGCTGTAATATATCATTATACTACGGAGATCCCAGGTTATACCAGCTGTACATATATCAATTTATACAGGAGATATCCCCAGGTTATACGGCTGTACATATAATCATTATAAAGCAGTAATCCCCAGGTTATACCAGCTGTACATATATTATTATATACAGGAGATCCACCAGTTATACCAGCTGTACATATATCATTATTATAGAGATCCCCAGGTTATACCGGCTGTATATATTCATTATATACAAAGACCCCAGGTTATACCGGCTGTACATATATCATTGTATACAGGGATCTCCAGGATACCGGCTGTACATATATCATGGTATCAGGAGATGCCCAGGTTTTACCGTCTGTACATAATCATTATATTACAGGAATCCAGGTTATACCGACTGTACATATTCATTATTAAAGGAGATCCCAGGTTACCAGCGTACATATACATTAATACAGGAATCCCCAGGTTATACACGTATATATCATATATACAGGAGATCCCCGTTATACCCAGCTGTACTTATATCACTATATAGCAGAAGATCCCCAGGTTATACCAGCTGTACATATAGCTTTATATACAGGAAGCCCCAGGTTATACCAGCTGTACTATATCATTATATACAGGAATCCCAGGTATACCGGCTGTACATATATCATGTATATACAGGAGATCCCCAGTTATACCGGCTGTACATATATCATATATACAGGAGATCCCCAGGTTATACCAGCTGTACATATATCATTATAACAGGAGATCTCCAGGTTATACCAGCTGTACATAATCATATATACAGAGAATCCCAGGGTTATACCGGCTGTACATATATCATTATATACAGAGATCCCCAGGTTATACCGGCTGTACATATATCATTATATACAGGAGATCCCCAGGTTATACCAGCTGTAACTAATCATATACAGGAGATCCCCAGGTATAACAGCTGTACATTATCATATACAGGAATCCCCAGTTATACCAGCTGTATATTATCACTATAACATTAATCCGCCAGGTTATACCAGCTGTACATATATCATTATATACAGGAGATCCCCAGGTTATACCAGCTTGTAATATATCATATACAGGAGATCCCCAGGTTATACCCACTGTACATATATCATTATATACAGGAGATCCCAGGTTATACCAGCTATAATATACTATAACAGGAGATCCCCAGGTTAGCCAGCTGACATATATCATTATATACAGGAACACATGTTACACCAGCTGTACATATATCATTATATACAGGGATCCCCAGGTTATACCGCTGTAATATATCATTATATACATAGTCCCCGGTTATACCGCTGTACATATATCTTATATACACAGGAATCCCAAGGTTATCCCAGCTGTACATATATCATTAATACAGGAGATCCCCAGGTTATACCGGCTGCACATATATCTTGTATACAGGAGATTCCCCAGGTTATACCACTGTACATATATCATTTACAGGAGATCCCCAGGTTTACATCCGTACATATATCATTATAGACAGGATACCCCAGGTTATACCGCTATATATCCATTATATACAGGAGATCCCCGGTTATACCAGCTTACATATATCATTATATACAGGAGATCCCCAGGTTATACCAGCTGTACATATATCATTATATACAGGAGATCCCCGTTTACCACTGTATGATATCATTATATACAAGGAGATCCCCAGGTTATACCGCTCCTATAATCTTATATACAGGAGATCCACGGTTATACCGGCGGTATATATATCTTATATACAGGAGATCCCCAGTTATACCGGCTGTACTATATCATTATACAGGAGATCCCCAGGTTATACCGCTGTACATAAGCATTATATCTAGGGAAATCCCCAGGTTATACCGGCTCTGTACTAATCATTATAACAGGAGATCCCACAGGTTATACCGGCTGCACATATATCATTAATACAGGAGATTCCCAGGTTATACCGGCTGTACATATACATTATATACAGAGATCCCCTGTTATACCGGCTGGCACATATATCATTGTATACAGGAATCCCCAGTTATACCAGCTGTACATATATCATTATAGTACAGGAGATCACCAGGTTATCCCGGCTGTCATATATCATTATATACAGAGATCCCCCAGGTTATACCGGCTGGTACATATATCATTATATACAGGAGATCCCAGGTTACGGGCTGTACATCATATATATATACAGGAGATCCCCAGGTATACCGACTGTACATAAATCATTATTACAGGAGATCCCCAGGTTATACCAGCTGTACCCTATACATTATATACAGAGATACCCTGATTACCAGCTGTACATATATCATTATATACAGAGATCCCCAGGTTAATACCGGCGGTACATATTCAATATAGTACAGGAGATCCCCAGTTATAACGGCTGTACAATATCACTTATATACAGGAGATCTCCAGGTTTTATACAGCTGTACATATATCATTATATACAGGAGATCCCCAGGTTATACCGGCTGTACATATATCATTTATCAGGAAGTAAGACCCAGGTTATACACAGTGTACATATATCAGTATATACAGAGAGATCCCAGGTTCTACCAAACTTCTCATTTCAAGCCTTAGTTAATTGAATAAATATGTTCATGGGTAGAGCCACCTATTGAAAATAATGACAAAGTCGTTAAGAGTTCACATTTAACTATTTTTCCCTTGGAAGACTGATGACTTGTAGGTGGAGGTGTAATTCGCTGTCTCCACTATAGGCTGTGGGAGGTGAAAGTGCCGGTAATTACTACTATTATTCATGCTAATAACTCCGTTCAGACGTCAGCGCAGGAAAATAGTGAAAATCCATTTCTGACAAGGGGCGGCAGAAGGATAGAAAGCCGCCAGTTGGACAGCCCCAAAACCTGGAGATGGGAGGTCTGACAGCCTCTCCGCACGTGCGAGGGCATTATTAGTTTCTCAGTCAATATAAGCTTTTTCCTTTACTTATAGGAAGGTTGTCATCGGCACTTCTTCTTTTCTGTATTCAGTTCTTATGAAAATAAATCCCCCAAAATGCAGAGAAGAAGGTGGCAAAAAAGGGAATTTGTTACGACGCCCCTCCCACGTCTTCAAGCGGGGGGCGTAATTGTATTTATTATATATCATGACGACTCGCACCCATCTGGTGTTAAGCAGGGAGTGTCAACTAACTTGCACATATCTCCCCTATCAATCTTGTCAAGATTATTTGTATATAAGCCCCTCCCCCTGGCTAAGGCAGGGGAGTTGCGATAAGTTATTCTTACATGATGCACATAACAAGGACATAGGGTTTAGGTTAATGCCGCCTCCCCCTTCTGATTATGTGAAGAAGAAGCCTGTAATTGTTGTAATGTGTTACATATGGCTCCTCCCCTCATATGAACAGCATGGTGTGTGACAGTACATAATTTGGGACTATGTAAAAAATACTTTTGTTACATATGCCCCTCCCCTCCGGTTAGCGGGGTGGACAAATGACTATATATGTCCTCTTTGTGTGCCAAACCAGATTGTGAAATTAAGTTTCCTTTTGTTGGATCATGGCCTCCAGCATCTATGATGTAATCAAGGGCTTAAAAAAATGGTTAATCTCTTTATATAGGCCCCTCCCCTCTGTGTTAAGCGGGGTTGGTCAATAAATTAATCTAATCGATATGTCTGGCTTCCTCTGGAATAGAGTTGAGTGTTAAGACGAGGGTTAACTGTTGATCAAGCCCCTCCACTCTATTTATGTTAATGTGTTATGTTAATTTCGTTCTATAGGCCCACTCCCTTCTGTGTAAAGCAAGGTTTGGCAGACTAATAATCGTTATATATGTTCCCTTCCCGTTTCTAAAACAGGGTATGTTAAAAAGGATGTTAAGTTGTTACATGTTCATTCTCCTCTCTGTTGAAAGTGTGACAGGATAACTAATTTTTGACATATGCCCCTCCCCTTTGTGTAACTGGGGTGTGACAAGATACCAAGTTTGTACATAGCCCCTCCCCTGTTGTAAAGCAGGGGTGTACAAGATACTAATTTTGTACATTTATGCCCCTCCCCTGTGTGTAAAGCAGGGGTGGTGTGTACAAGATATCATTTTACATACTGCCCCTCCCTCTGTTTTAAAGCAGGGGTGTAACAATGAATACCAATTTGTACATATGCCCCACACTGTTTTGTAACACAGGGGTGGACAAGATACTCTTTGTACCTTGCCCCTCCCCTGTGTAAAGCGGGGTGGGTGAAAGAATACTAACTTGTGATGTAAGCCCTCCAACTTTGTGTAAAGCAGCGAAGTGAAGTATTCTAGTTGTTTAAAATGCCCTTCCCTTCCAGAATGTTTTTCCCCTCCCATGAGTGCAAGTTTCTTGGTTTCATGCTGCCCACTTCTCCCTGAAACAATCCCTCGATTTTGGAGACTAGAGCCTCACCTCTGTCACTCTAGATCTTGGGTACCTAAGCTCCGTAACTCAGCGCCCAACGTAACCTTCCGCTGGTGGCCCCAACACCTCCATGTGGTCATGTAGAAGCCCACGCGTTTCACCGGCTTCCCTATGTCTGTATCGCCAGTTTCCATGCCCCGTCGTGGGGCCCACTGTGGCCGGCGGCATGAACCTACAGATCGGGCTGCAGAACGAATCCGACGATTCGGGAACCCCGCCTTAAAAAAAAGTTCGGTTGCCTCGCTTACCGTTACCCGGATCGTGACCTTCCGTGACCCTCGGCGTATTCATCGCAGCATCGCACCTGGTGTGTGGAGAACTCGCTTTACTGAATCCGGATCACCCGAATCCCACCGCAATGCTGCCGCTGTCGCATAGTCCCCTTATAATCTCCCTAAGGCGTCTCCGGTACTACAGATCGGGTCGGGCTTTGTTCTTAGTGACTTGGTCATGTAAGCGAACTATATCTTACATGGGTTCGAGTCCTTTTTTTTCTTTTGTCCCCCGTGACCTGAGTGTCAGCAATTTTGTGTAAATGCCCAAGATTTTCAAATCATACTTCCTTACATACCCTACCGCTGATGATTTCGTCTGGGGACCTATAGTAAGCATCCCGCTTCACCAGAGTCACCTGGTGGCCCGAGGGGTCCTTCTGTACCCAGGGTGGTCTGTACTCGGTGCCATATAAGGGGACCGCCTGTTACTTTAGATCTATGTCCTCTTTTCCCTAGTTGCTGGACAGGGAATAACTTTTAAGTACCATCTCTTGCTCCTACTGACCCAGCATGTGGATGGGTGGCGAGCTACAGATCCCGATTATGTTGCGTAATCATTATTTGCTACTTCCCTATCCCTCAGATCCTACTCCAACCCCCCCCCGATCCCTACTTCCCGACAAACTGATACACGTTCTGTGCTTCCTTCTTTCCCCTCGCTCATGAGTCATGTTCTCAAACCTAGTCCAACCACGTCTCTCATCCTACGGCCCCACACCGGCGCCATTCCTCTCTCCTTTGATTGTTGAATAATCTGGATTCTCGGAGAACGGCATGCGGGGTCTGTTATTTTTGATTGAGACATTTCAAGGTTTTTTTAATGTGCGTCTACGAGGTCTTCGCGTGAATGCCACTAAACGCTTTGGACTCTCCTGTGTATAACTCCAAGCCGAAGTCCTACAAGCAAAACTCCCACAGATTGCTTCAACACACCGACCCAATGTCTTCTTATTAAGATCCTATATCAGGCTCCAAATACAACAACTGATACCCCGCTCACGAAATTCCAGGAAACATGAGAACACCCTGCACATATTCTCGTTAACCAGTTACTTCCTCCTACTGCTCAGGTCTCTCTCGAAGATTTTTTCATCTACTTCTATTTTGAGATAACACGGTTTTTATTGAAAGTTTCATTGAGTCCCAGTATGACGCTTTCCGCTCTGTACGCTATAAAACGGCCTTGGCGAGACCCCCTTGCTTTAGATTGTAAGGATCGGTGTTAAGGGATATGCCCAGTCTCTTCAATGTGATGCGTCTATTCTTAAAAGGGCGATGCCCCTTGAAGAAAACCTCTGGATTAGCGGATAGTTTTTCAGATCGGTTTTGGGTCCAGCCAACAAGTTTCTTTGAGGGACTCAGAAACGGTCCACCGTCCAATATAGCGCAAGTCACGTCGCATGTACATCGGAGCTTCATTCTCGAGGAACTGAGTGAAAGGACCCCAATGACCTGAAACGTATCCTCGATCACTGTCCAATGGACCCCGCATCAAAGGGGTTCTAGCACCTTGTCCAAGCCTCATTCACGGGAGAATGTGCCGTACTTAGTCTATCCAGACTGTCAGAGGTCAATTGGGAGGGTCTTTATAATAGGACACATTTTATTTTCCATTGTAATTTAGAGGGAGGAGGGCATATATAGCTAGTTACTAATTCCAGCTACTTCTTGACAAATGGGAGGAGCATATTCAAATTGATCACATGTTTAATCCCCGTACCTTGCAACATGAAGCGAAGGGGGAGGGGGATATAAAATGTACTTAAATCAACACTCCTAGTCATAGCAGAGGGACAATATGAGGAGGAGATGAGAGTCACAGGAAAAGAGCCACAATATGAGGGGGAGATTGAGTGGCACAATATGAGGGGAGAGGAAGCGAAATATGAAGAGGAGAGGAGGCACACATAGAATGGGAGAGAAGGCAATAGAGTGGAGATGAGAGTTCAAATATGGGACTGAGGCATATGTAGTGAGAGAGGCAAGTTAAGTAGGCCACAAATGAGGGGAGGTGAGATAGTGTACACAAATGAGGGGGAGATGAGAGTACACCAATGATGAGGGGGGGAGACCCCATTTAGCAGGCACAGATTAGGAATGGGGGAGATGAGAGAGGTCACAATATGCGGGGGAAGGAGATTATAGGACCCACAATATGAGAGGGGATGAGGAGTTCACAATATGAGCGAGGAAAAGGAAATTAGAGGCCCAATATGAGGGGGGAGGGTGAGAGAGTACAAATGTAGAGGGGAGATGAGAGGCGCACAATATGGGAGGGAGGAGATGAGAGGCCACAATATGAGGGGGAGGAGATGGCCCACAATGAGGGGGAGATGAGAAGGCCCCAATATGAGGGGGGAGATGATGGGCACTATAATGTGGAGATGAGAGTTCACAAACATGAGGAGGAAATGACGAGGCCACAATATTAGGGGGTGAGATGGGATAGGGCGCACAATATAAGGGGGAGTGTGAGAGGGCCACAATATGAGGGGGAGGGAGATGTGAGAGGCCACAATATAAGGGGGAGATCAGAGAGGCCACCCAATATGAGGGGGGAGATCCAGAGGCGCAACAATATGAGGGGGAGATGAGAGAGGCCACAATATGAGGGGAAGATGAGGGGCCACAATATGAGGGGGAGGTGAGAGGGGCCACAAGATGAGGGAGATGAGAGACCACAATATGAGGTAGGAGATGAGAGGTCACAATATGAGGGGAGATTATAGGCACAATATGAGGAGGAGATGAGAGTTCACAATATGAGGAGGAAATTAGAGGCCACAATATGAGGGGGAGGTGAGAGAGTACAAAATATGAGGGGGAGATGAGAGGCCACAATATGAGGAGGGAGATGAGAGGCCACAATATGAGGGGGAGGTGAGAGAGTACACAATATGAGGGGGAGATGAGAGGCGACAATATGAGGAGGAGATGAGAGGCCACAATATGAGGGGGGATGAGTGGCCACAATATGAGGGGGAGATGAGAGGCCCACAATATGAGGGGGAGATGATGGGCCACTAAATAATGTGGAGATGAGAGTTCACAACATGAGGAGGGAGGAAATGAGAGGCCACTATATAGGGGGAGATGATGGGCCACAATATAAGGGGAGGTGAGAGGCACAATATGAGGGGGAGATGAGAGGGCCACAATATAAGGGGAAGATCAGAGAGGCCACAATATGAGGGGGAGATCAGAGGCCACAATATGAGGGGGAGATGAGAGAGGCCACAATAGAGGGGAAGGTGAAGGGGCCACAATATGAGGGGAGATGAGAGTACACAATATGAGGGGGAGATGAGAGGCCACAATATGAGGGGGAGATGAGAGGCCACAATATGATGGGGAGATGAGAGGGGCCACAATATGAGGGGGAGATGAGGCCACAAAATAATGTGGAGATTGAGAGTTCACAATATGAGGGGGAAATGAAGATGGCCAGGCCACAATATAGGGGGAGATGATGGGCCACAATATAAGGGGAGGTGAGAGGCCAAATATGAGGGGGAGATGACAGGCCACAATATGAGGAGGAGATGAGAGGCCACAATATGAGGAGGAGATGAGAGGCCACACAATATGAGGGGGAGATGAGAGGGCCACAATATGAGGGGGATGATGAGAGGCCACAATATGAGGGGAGATGATGGGCCACAATATGAGGGGGAGATGAGAGGCACAATTATGAAGGGTGAAGGAAAAAAATGAGGAGGCCACAATATAGGGGCAGATGATGGGCCACAATATAAGGGGGAGGTGAGAGAGAGTACAAAATGGGAGGGGGAGGTGGAGATGAGTGAGGTACCCATATAGGGGGAGATGAGAGGCCACAATATGAGGGGAAATGAGGGGGCACACACATATGAGGGTGAGGGGAGACGAGAGGCCACAATATGAGGGGAAGAAGATGAGATGGAGTACCAATGAGGGGAGATGAGAGGCACAATATGAGGGGGAGATGAGAGGCCACAATATGATGGGGAGATGATGGGCCACAAAATAATGTGGAGATGGATGGTCACATATTGGGGGAAAGGAAATGAGAGGGCCACAATATAGGGGAGAGGCCAAATAAGGGGGAGATCAGAGAGGCCACAATATGAGGGGGAGATGAGAGGCCACAATATGAGGGGGAGATCAGAGAGGCCACAATATGAGGGGAAGATGAGGGGCCACAATATGAGGGGGAGGTGAGAGAGTACACAATATGAGGGGGAGATGAGGGGCCACAATATGAGGGGGAGCGGAGAGAGTACACAATATGAGGGGGAGATGAGAGGCCACAATATGAGGTGGAGATGAGAGGCCACTATATGAGGGGAGATTATAGGCCCCACAATTATGAGGAGGAGATGAGAGGCCCCAATATGAGGGGGAGATGAGAGGCCACAATATGAGGGGGAGATGAGAGGTCACAATATGAGGGGAGATTATAGGCCACAATATGAGGTGGAGATGAGAGGCCACTATATGAGGGGAGATTATAGGCCACAATATGAGGAGGAGATGAGAGGCCACAATATGAGGGGGAGATGAGAGGCCACACAATATGAGGGGGAGATGAGATGGTCACAATATGAGGGGAGATTATAGGCCACAATATGAGGAGGAGAAGAGAGTTCACAATATGAGGAAGAAATTAGAGGCCACAATATGAGGGGGAGATGAGAGGTCACAATATGAGGGGGAGATGAGAGGCCACAAATATGAGGGGGAGATGAGAGGTCACAATATGAGGGGGAGATGAGAGGTCACAATATGAGGGGGAGATGAGAGGGTCACAATATGAGGGGGAGATGGAGAGCCACAATATGAGGGGAGATGGGAGCCACACATATGAGGGAGGAGATGGGGAGGCCACAATAGAGGAGGAGATGGGGGCCACAATAGAGGAGGAGAGGGAGGACACAATATGAGGGGGAGTGAGAGGTCACAATATAGTGGGAGGAAGATGAGAGGTCACAAATAGGGGGAGAGGAGGGATGATGAGGGCCACAATATGAGGGGGAGATGAGAGGCCACAATATGAGGAGGAGAGGAGGCCACAATATGAGGGGGAGATGAGAGGCCACAATATGAGGGGGAGAGGAGGCCACAATATGAGGGGGAGATGAGAGGCCACAATATGAGAAGGAGATGAGAGACCACAATATGAGAAGGAGATGAGAGGCTACAATATGAGGAGGGAGATGAGAGGAACAATATGAGGAGGAGATGAGAGACCACAATATGAGGAGGAGATGAGAGACCACAAAATGAGGAGGAGATGAAGGGCCACAATATGAGGAGGGAGATGAGAGAAGCCACAATATGAGGAGGAGATGAAAGGCCACAATATGAGGGGGAGAGTGAGAGGAGCACAATATGAGGGGGAGATGAGAGGCCACAATATGAGGAGGAGAGAGAAGGACACAATATGAGGAGGAGATGAGAGACCACAATATGAGGAGGAGATGACGTGGAGAGAACACAATATGGGAAGAGAGAAAGGCCACCACAATATGAGGAGGAGATGAGAGACCACAATATGAGGAGGAGATGAAAGGCCACAATATGAGGAGGAAATTAGAGGCCACAATATGAGGGGAGATGAGAGGCCACAATTTGAGGGGGAGAGGAGATACTCCAGATGCGCTTAAAATGCATTTCAAAACACAATTCAATCCCATCTTGTGTATATGGCCTTCGGCTGTGTTCACACAATATTTATGTACAGATAATATTTCCATGTAGTAGTAGGTGGACGTTCAGTATCTATTTCGCCGGTGAATCCTAGACACCCCAGTCTGACACTGGTGATAGGCTTAGATAGAGCGTCCCAGCAGACTGATGGGTTTAGATGCAAGTGCTTAATAGACTGTATGAGCCATGAAAGGCTTAGCTGTATATGGTAAGGAGGCCGTATCACTCCCAACATGCTGAGATACATGAGCTCCTTAGTCAGTATCACACTTGGATACAACTCTTGAGGTCGGCTTTGCTGGAATCTACTTTGGAATTATTTAGGTCAAATTTAGCAAAGCGAAGTAGGCCTCATTCATCAAACCTGCCCAACAGTAACACGGTCTCCCCTGCCCCTAGCAAGCCACAGCATTTTTAACAAGCTTTTTTAAAAACTTAAAGCTGAGCTCTGATTGGCTGCTCTGGGTGACAGTCTGATGGGGTGAATAACGTGAATAAGATGGGGAAATGAAAGCGCCAAAATCTTCATTTTCAGAATGAGAAGGAAAGTTCAGTAGATGAAGATAATTTGTCTTCTCTTATGACTAAGCGGACCCCCCCCCTCCGCTATCATGAGCGGAGATGAGGCCGGAGAACGCGGGGTTATTACTGATTAACCGTCTGAAGAGCCATGAATGTCATCTGCTGTGTGAGGGCGCAGGATCTACAGGGGCGGCAGCAGATGGGGCCATGACGCCTCCGATTACAGGATGTCCATGAGGGGAGACACACGTCCGGACAGATATCACCCAGCGTGTTTTATTACATAGTGTGTAATACTAGTGTATGATAGTGTTGTGTTATATTATACGGTATAGTACTGTATAGGATAGACCACTATTGTATTGTATTGTATTGTATGTCAATATACTATATAGTATAGGATAGTACAGTACTGTATTGTATTATGTAGTATTTTATAGTATAATATTGTGTAATAGTGTATTATAGTATTGTGTTATATGATATGGTATAGTATAGTATTGGATAGTACACTACTGTGTTGTATGTATTTAGTATATACTATATAGTATAGTATTGGATAGGATAGTATAGTACTGTATAGTACTGCACATCCATGATGTGAATCTCCCGTTCCACCACATCCCAAAGATGCTCTATTGGAGAGAGTTTGGGACTGTGGAGGCCATTTGAGTCACGTGACCTCATTGTCATGTTCAGGAAACCAGTCTGAGATGATTCCAGCTTTATGACATGGCGCATTATCCTCTGAAAGTAGCCATCAGATGTTACAGGGTACATTGTGCTCATAAAGGGATGGACATGGTCAGCAACAATACTCAGGTAGGCTGTGGCGTTGTACCAAGGGGCCCAAAGAGTGCCAAGAAAATATCCCCACACATGACACCACCACCACAGCACTGAACCGTTGATACAAGGCCGGATGGATCCATGACACCAACACCACCAGCCTGACCCGGTGATACAAGGCAGGATGGATCCGTGCTTTCATGTTGTTTGACGCCAAATTTGACCCTACCATCCGAATGTCGCAGCAGAAATCGAGACTCATCAGACCAGGCAACGTTTTTCCATCTCTACTGTCCAATTTCAATGAGCTTGTGCAAATGTGTAGCCTCAGTTTCCTGTTCTTAGCGTGAAAGGAGTGGCACCCGGTGTGGGTTCTTGCTTGCTGTAGCCAATCTGCCTCAAAGTTGGACGTATGGCGTTCAGAGATGCTCTTCTGCTACCTGGTTGTAACGGGTGGCGATTTGAGTCACTGTTGCCTTTCTATCATGCTCGAACCAGTCTGCCCATTCTCCTCTGACCTCTGGCATCAACAAGGCATTTCCGCCCACAGAACTGCCGCTCACTGGATGTTTTTCTTTTTCGGACCATTCTCTGTAAACCACGAGATGGTTGTGCATGAAAAATCCCAGTAGATCAGCAGTTTCTGAAATAATCAGACCAGCCCTTCTGCACCAACAACCATGCCACGTTCAAGGCCACAAATCACCTTTCTTTCCCCATACTGATGCTCGGTTTGAACTGCAGGAGATTGTCTTGACCATGTCTACATGCCTAAATGCATGAGTTGCCGCCATGTGATTGGCTGATTAGAAATTAAGTGTTAACGAGCAGTTGGACAGGTGTACCTAATAAAGTGGCCGGTGAGTGTAGTATAGTATTGTATTGTATTTTGTGGATATTTATAGTTTATATGTGTAATAGTGTATTATAGGATTGTGTTATTTTATATGGTATAATTGTATAGGAAAGTACAGTACTGTATTGTATTATGTAGTGTTTTATACTATTATATGTATTGTATGAAATATACTATTGTTTTTACAGAAATGTATTATAGTGTCTTGTATAGTATATACAGTATAATGAAAAGCATAATTTTATTTTGTTTATTTTTATATAGATATTTTTTGTAGTAATTGGCACAGTGAAGTACACAAGTATAACATTGTATAGTTTGTATATGCATAATATGATAGTGTCTTATAGTATTGCACAGTAAATTAGTGTAGTTGTTTATACCTAATGTATAGCATTGTATTATTTTTTTGTATGGGTATATAGAGTTCATTGTAATATATATCATTAATACAATTTGATGTTATTTTTAATGTGTTATAAAGCAAGAGTGGTCGAAAACGTACAAGCCTTTATAAAAACCACAAAAAAAATCACCAGAAGAACAGTTAAAAAGTATAACAAATCCCATTTTCTCATTCTTTATGTTATAGTTTCTATAGTTAGTACAGGGTTTTGTGTATAGCATTACATATTATTGTAATGGTAATGTATAGCATTGTATAGTATTATTGTATTTAGGCATTGTAATATTTACATAGTATAGTAAAGTTGTTGTTGTATGTTAGTATTATAGTACAAGTGTATAGTATACAGCATCACACATATTGTATAACTTGTATAGTTCAGTATATTTCTCATATATAAGAATTTGCTGCTGTAACGTAAATCATCTGATGAGGATGATATGTCCGGTTCTCCGTCTCATCTGTCTCACATGTGGGACACTCTGACAGCTCCTGACATCTCGTCCCCTGCTGGATCCCTCAGTAACGGAGACATTCCCTGTCATGTTTACCCAAAAACACATAAAAAGTTAGTGTAAGATAGCCTCAGGCTCTGTTCACACGGCAGATTTGTGGAGATATTTCTACAGCGTGTGCCAAGTCATCTTGTAAGGAATCAGGGTCTGGAGGTCTGGAGTCCACTCACAAACTCAAGCCGGCACAACAAGTTCACTGGAAAATGGGTTCTAGATTTGAGCATCAAGCGTGTGGTTACAACAATCTTACAAGGGGCAACTGGGTTGGTTGTTACTAAAGTGCCACAAAACGCAATGGTTTAGCGGTTACAGCAGTGTAAAAGAGGCAACTCGCAAGTTGGTTACAAGAGGTTTAGAAGAGGCAACTGGCTTAGTAGGTACAAGGGCATAACAAGAGGCAACTGGTTAGTAGGTACAAAGGCATGTTAAAGACGGGTCCATTGCCATCCCCGGGCGGGCATGGTCCAGGGGGACACCCCCACGCCTCTACTGCAGGGTTTGCAGCTGGATCCCGAGGGTCCTCCGAGGATGGTCCGGCTGATGAGCTTTACCCTGGAAGCTCCGACAAGAATCACCTCGGGCAGCCGCCTACCAGTGAGGTGATGTCCTGGCCCCGAAGATCTGGTCACAGCCTCCATTGTCACAGGCTCTGTTGAGCCCCCGGCTCGGAACAGCCGACATCCCAGGACAGCGCCGCCCTCCCCTGAATGTCCAGACTCCTGTTCTTGCTGGAACAGCGAAGAAGACACCAGAGTAAAACCATGATGGGCTGTAGCCTTACCAGGTACTATTGTCTATTTGTGTATGTATATTCTTTGCCTGGGACTCTTCCCCCATTTATTATTATTCAGTCAGAGACTTTCCTTGAATGCTTACTATTGTTATGTGCTACGTTAGCACCAACCTCTGCTGAAGAAGAAATTCACCAAAAGATTCTGTCCCTCCACTGAAGAGGAGACCCTTTGGTTTTCGCACTTTTCCCCACATCAAGGGCTGTGCCCAGAAGATGGACTTTGTCTTAAAGGGGTTATCCGGGTTTAAAAAATTTCTTATGGCCGGGCTGGGGAGGGCTATTTAAAAACAAAAACATGACTACCTCCTCCGGTGTGCCGATGTCCCGCGCCGCGGTCCTCGGTCCGGCCTCTGTTGTTACAGGGGCACGTAAGCCGCGCACAGGGAGCTTCCGGTCCGCGATGTGGACGGCTCCCCCATCCGTCCCTATCTCTCAGCGTTGTAAGTGGGGAGATGGTGCACATGGGAGCATCCGGCCGGCGGAAGCTCCTGTGCGCACGTGTATGAAACCGGCGCACAGAGAAGACAGGCCGCGGCGGCGGGACACGGCCCCAGACCGGAGGAGGCATGGTAAGTGCGCCGGTTTCATTACAAGTGCGCACAGGGAGCTTCCGGCCGGCCGGATGCTCCCATGTGCACCATCTCCCAGCACTTACAACGCTGAGAGATAGGGACGGATGGGAGGAGCCGTCCACATCGCGGACCGGAAGCTCCCTGTGCGCGGCTTACGTGCCCCTGTAAACAAACAGAGGCACGGATCGAAGGGACCGCGGCGCGGGACATCAGCGGCGCCGGAGGAGGTAAGTCCATGTTTATTATGTTTAACTAGCCCTCCCCAGCCCGGCCATAAGAAATTTTTTAAACCCGGATAACCCCTTTAAAAGCCTTCTGAGAAACTTTAGCCATCCGCTACAAAAGGAATTTGCAGGATTGTAGCGAGACTGTATTGGACCGTCTTTAAATGTAAATCTTGACCGCTGGCTTACGCCTCAAACCGGAGCTTCGTAAGTTATGCTATTCTGTAAACTGTGGGTCTTTAGAAGCATCTAGATGCCATACACTAAGGGTAAGTCCGTCAGACGGCAGGTAAAAGTGTAATGTGTATGTATTGCATGTACTACTATTATTACTATTTGTTGCCAAGGAAGAAGAGTTTTCGAACAAATAGTCAGGCCTTGGTGCAAGGAGTGGATTACAGGACATGACACCACACCTTTCACTACTACACAGTTGGTTTAAGGGCGTTAGCTACCAACTGTCACATACGTTTGTATTTCTGTACTTAGTCCAACATCAACCCAGGTGCCTGTCTCCAGGACCATGGGCGGTTTGTCCCCTACACTGCACATAGCCAGTACTTCTCTATATCATCTACACCCCTACCGGTTGTTATACCCATGGACCCTCTGGAGACCATCAGCTGCTGGACAGTGTTGGTTCTCTTTACCACATCTGGTCCAATAGCCAAGCCATGGGCGGCTCTTTCAATTGCCCCAGGGGTATGCAACAACCCTGCCAATGCATGGGCAAGGGAGTAGTTGCGAATAAGCCCCTTGTACTCTTTAATGCACCTAGAGGGAATTGCACAGCGGTAGATACTGCCTGGACAGGCAAGGTTTAAAATGTATTTAATGTGATCATCCAATTATATGTTCTGATAGATAGTGTGATTGGACAGGAAGTGACAAACTCTCTTAGGATCCAGCTCTCAGACTAGAGACATCTCAGAGCACATGCTCTGACCACAGGCCTCAGCTCTCACTACAGAGCTACAGGGTGTCAGTCCACCTTCAGGGCTAACACTGAACAATTCCCAGGATAAAAGCTGAAGCTTCCAACATTGGACACAGCTCCATCCCTGCCTGCCGCTGCATCCAGGCTGGTGACCAGACTCCTGTGGTTCCCTCTCCAAGAGCAATCCCAGTATCCTACCTCTGTAAGGAATCGTTTGGCACGTTGCCTGTTGCTGTTGGTTCGAATAAAGAACTGTAAGTTATTTTTGCACAACATTGCCTCCGTCTGATCCCTGCTACGGCTGTATCACCATCAAGGGCACCCCATCTATCTACCAGGGACACATATTACAGACTACAGACTGTACGAGCTGCCCCAGGGAGAACCAGTACATCAGCCTCTCCCTCCATATTTCTAGCACTCACCACCTGCTGGAGAGCTGCCAGGCTGTAGGACAGTCCTCCGGTCCCCGTAACAAGCACCGTGACACTAGCGTGCCTAGGCCGCAACCGCCAGCCACTCCGGTATTCTGGGCCCCGGCTGCCTCCAGGCCCCATGAAAAGGCTAGGCCCCGGTGGGGGATGTTGCAAATCAACAACAAGTTGGACACAATTGTGAAGTGGAACGAAATTTATTGGATATTTTAAACTTTTCTAAAGGACAATAAACCGAAAAGTGGGATGTATAATATTATTCGTCCCCTTTAAGTTAATACTTTGTAGCGCAATTTGCGATTATTACGGCTGCAGTCGCTTCTGGTATCAGGTGTCTATCAGTTTTGCACATTGAGAGAGTGAAATTCTTGGCCTCATAGAGAGGGCGAAATGTTTGTTGATTTTTGGTAGAAAGAAGGAAATATTTCTCACGGAGTGCTGATTTTTTTCTACAGACATAAAGATGATTTTGTATGAGCCGGGACACCTTTAACACTTCCTCCCGGAGTGATTTAGCGCCATTGACAACCTTTAATCGGCCTCGCACTCTCCGACGATGTTCCATTAACAGCGAGGAGCACGTCCTACTTAATCCAGGCAGGTAATTTCACACTTTTCCGTCTTCCGCACCTGCGATTAAATCATCCGGAGACAATATATATCACTGCCCCCAGCAGCATCGCCGGGGATGGCATTTACCACGAGCACTGAACCACAGAGCTTACAATCTACCTTGTAGGTCTTAGGAAGCGCCTCGAGTCAGATCCTGCAGCAATTTATCAGATGGCAGAGTCGATAAATCCTCGGGAAGACGAAGTCAATGGCTTCATCTATTGAGAAATAACCTGGATATAAATCATTCGGCGCAGTAATTCACGGCCCGCCATTGCTATGCTCTTCTGGATAACATCATTTAGATGCTTCTTCCGGATCAGTAGCTGCAATGAGACGTCAAATCTGATGGCAGGAGAGAAGATTTCGGTTCACGTCCATGTCTATTTCCCTTTTCTAGTGTTTGATTTAGATTTTCACAGGTAAAATACTCCTTTTTCTTAAAGAAAACCTGCTGTAGACACCAAGCAACAGCTTAATACGCAGAATTAACCGCGCGACATGAGACGCCAAGCTGTATATATACAAAAAGTGCTGAAGAAGGGTTGGATTGGCTGCAGAAAGGTGACAATTCCCTGGCAATTCTGGACGTATTTGTCCTCCACATGTCAGAAATGAAAGGATTAGATACACAGCCGAGGAGACAGTATCACACGTGATAGGATTAGATACACAGCTCAGAAGACAGTATCACACATGATAAGATTAGATACACAGCAGACAGAATCACAGGTTAGGATTAGACACAGCAGTTGAAGGAGATGAGGGGGAGATGGTGAGTGGCCCAAATACAGGCAGTCCCCGGGTTATGTACAAGATAGATTCTGCAAGTTTGTTCTTAAGTTGAATTTGTATGTAAGTCGGAACTGTATATTTTACAATTGTAACACCAACCAAAATGTTTTTGGTCTCTGTGACAATTGGATTTTAAAAATGTTGGATTGTTATAAGAACCAGGATTAACACTAAAGCTTCATTACAGACACCAGTGATAACTGTTACAGCTGATTATTGTAGCCTAGGGCTAATGTACAATAAGTTACCAACATCCTGAGGTCCGTTTGTAACTAGGAGTTGTCTGTAAGTCAGGTTTTCTTAAGTAGGGGACCATCTGTATAAGGGGGAGATGATTAATGGCCACAATATGAGGGGAGATGAGACCTGGCTAATATGACATAGAAACTGGTCCACACCTAGCCATGGGTTGCTCATTTGAAGTTATTTTGGCTGAATTATGCCTGAAATGGGGCCATATTTTTTTTTATTGTTTTTCAAAGGGATGCCTTCTTCCAGTGTCACAGTTTTAAGGGTAAACTGAAGTTGATTTCCACCAGGCAGCTGCCGATGCCAAACTTTGACAAGATTTCCCTAAATCCAGTAAAATGTATTTTGTTTTGTGCAAAAAAAGTAGGTGGGGCTTGTGAAACCCCTCCCCAATGTGGGCAGTCCAAGGGAGGAGCTTACCTGCCCTGAAAATATCGGTAAACATGTTTTTCTCATCTGTTGAATGGGAAATCTGTGAGGGGGGGGATTATATGACTGGACTAACAGATCGGTGATTAAAGGGTTGACATTCCTTATCTTCTGGTATACAGTATATATCGTCACGACCAGTTGGTATACTATGTTGGTATAAAGAGTCTCAGGTTTAGCCTATGAAGTCAAGGACCAAAGTAAGTAGACTTTTTTTTATTTTTGCACCATATAGAGCTAAAAAAAAAAGTGCTTTGCCTCCAGGTTCCTGAGTTGCTCCGGTACTTCCAATTTTCAGGAATGCTCCCTAACAGAAGTTCCAGAGAGCTCACAAGACCTGCACCATCCAATGAGTGGCCGCCTCGGGTTATGTATGTAATTTTCTTCCTTTCTTCTCCTGTGTTCCCAGAAGTTCACTCATTCAGTAAAATTGGCCACATGATCCCCCAGAATGTCTGGCCACGTGCAAGCTCAAAAACTGATTGTTCTGTACCAGAAGAATGCAGAAATCAGGAGCTGATGTAAGTATGGGTCAACTAGATGATTCTTTGGGTCCACCCTCTATCAAACAATTGAAGTGGCCTCCAAATTTTCTATTGTTTGGACCTACCGCTGGGTCTTCTGGTGCTCCAGTTGGCGAACTATAGATCAAACAATAGAAGTGGCCCATAGTGGCCTCAAAATTCTTTGGGGGTCATTTACTAAGGGCCCGATTCGCGTTTTCCCGACGTGTTACCCGAATATTTCAGATTTGCGCCGATTGTACCTGAATTGCCCCGGGATTTTGGCGCACGCGATCGGATTGTGGCGCATCGGCGCTGGCATGCACGCAACGGAAATCGGGGGGCGTGGCCGAACGAAAACCCGACGGATTCGGAAAAACCGCCACATTTAAGAAAAAAAATGTGTCGCGAAAATTACACTTACCTTCACCAGGAATAGGCCGGTGAATTTCAGGGCATTCCAGCACGCCACCGGGGAACTTCAGCGCAGCAGCGCCACCTGGTGGACGGCGGAGGAACTACCTTAGTGAATCCCGGCCGGACCCGAATCCAGCGCAGAGAACGCGCCGCTGGATCGCGAACGGACCGGGTAAGTAAATCTGCCCCTTTGTGTTTGGAACCTATGGTGTCCAGTTGGCTTATCTAACCCTAGGAAGCCAATATTGAATATTCCCTGACGAGGTCCACCAAGGTGAACGCTGAAATTACGGAGCAGATGTTCCCATTTCCCGCCATTTCTAGGTGTTCTGATGTCACAATATGGGATCACACAGCCTTTTCCCTTTGCTCCTGGAAACTAGAATTTGTGTGCAAGTAACCTGCCGGAGTCTCTGGGCTTTCACAAGGTTCGGCTCTAATGCAGTTCTCCTCAGACCTCACTGTCACTTTTCTGGGTGAAAGAGTGCCCCCCTTATTGGATTTCACCCAACCAATATTTTATCTATGGGCCAACTAGATGATATTATTCGTTGGGTCCACCCTTTATCAAACAATAGAAGTGGCCCATAGTGGCCTCCAAATTTTCTTGTGTTTGGACACTTTGGACCTACCGGTGGATCCTCTGGTGTCCAGTTGGCTTATCTAACCCTAGGTAGACAATATTGAATATTCCCTGACGAGGTCCACCAAGGTGAACGCTCAAATTACGTAGCAGATGTTCCCGTTTCACCCAACCAATATTTTATCTATGGGACAACTAGATGATATTATTCAGTGGGCCCACCCTCTATTAAACAATAGAAATGGCCCATAGAGGCCTCCAAATTTTCTTGTGTTTGGACAGTTTGGACCTACCGGTGGGTCTTCTAGTACGCCAGTTGGTGATCTGACCCTAGGTAGTCAATATTGAATATTCCCTGACGAGGTCCACCAAGGTGAACGCTCAAATTACGAAGGAGATGTTCCCGTTCTCTCGGCTTTCACAAGGTTCGGCTCTAATGCAGTTCTCCTCAGACCCCACTGTCTCTTTTCTGGGTGCAGGAGTGCCCCCCTTATTGGATTTCACCCAACCAATATTTTATCTATGGCTATAATACTGCCCCCTATGTACAAGAATATAACTACTATAATACTGCCCCCTATGTACAAGAATATAACTACTATAATATTGCCCCTATGTACAAGAATATAACTACTATAATACTGCCCTCTATGTACAAGAATATAACTGCTATAATACTGCCCCCTATGTACAAGAATATAACTACTATAATACTGCCCCCTATGTACTTGTAGACGATATGGTGTAGGTGCAGACGTGGTGTAGTATTGGCGGTATATTATGGTGCTGTGGTTCCCTCCTTTGTGTGATAGTTAAATTATCTCCTACAAGAATTATACTCTACATCATTAAATGCCATTATGAAGGTCTGAGAGCGCATAGTAGGAGCTCTCGCCTGCAGTCTGCGCCCTGTCTGATCTGATTTACGTAGGATTTAAAATTAATTTAAAAGTAGGTGTCAGTAATTTACTCCCCTCTTCACTATTCACTTACCCACAATGCACTGCACCTGCTATATCTCCGCCAAGCACGAAGCGCGTCCACTAATGTGACAGGTAACACGGGCTCCAGGTATACAGGACATAGCCCTTATGTGTAAGTGTAGCAACCTTATACCATGGGCTTAGATACACAGGTATTATGCCATGCTTAGATACACCAACACAGAAGCTAGTATTACAGATGACTAGATTAGATACAGTGGTTTAGCAGAAGTGATAAACTGATGTAGCAGGCAGTATCACACTAGACTTGGATACACTGATTTATTAATATCATATACAGTAGACTCGGATACACTGTCTCAGCAGCCGATAGGCGTAGATCCACCAGTTTATTATGAAGTATCACACAAGATAGGCTTGGATACAACAGTTTTCACAGAAAGAACTAGGTTTGGATACATCAACTCATAAGCAGGTATCACATATGCAATTAGGTGCGTTAGCAGAAGGTGACACACAAGATAGGCTTGGATACGGTGGTTTAGCAGAAAGTAGTAGGCTTAGATACAC
The DNA here is from genome assembly GCA_019512145.1 of Engystomops pustulosus. Classification (NCBI taxonomy): domain Eukaryota; kingdom Metazoa; phylum Chordata; class Amphibia; order Anura; family Leptodactylidae; genus Engystomops; species Engystomops pustulosus. The sequence continues at coordinate 2,250,735 of CM033647.1, forward strand.
CAACTCAGGAAGCCGTATCACACAAGGAATTCAACACACATCAGTTTATCGAGCAGTATCACAAAAGATGGGCTTAGATACTGCAATTTTGCAAATTCCCTACAGTAAGATTTCAGGATGAGTGCCTCACATCCCCTTCCGATAATCGGTAACTTCTGATAATTCGAAACTAGAGATGAACGGACCTTACGTTGGCGTTCGGGTTCGGCTGCGCAACCTGGCAATATTGCTGGATTAGGGGGTGAACAACCGATCAGGTAAATTGACGCACTAGCAACTAGCCATGGCTAGTAGCTAGTGGCGTCAATTTGCCAGATTGGCCGGTGTCCCCTTGGCCGATCACAGCCATGGCTAGTAGCTAGGGGCGTCAATTTGCCGGATTAGCCGGTGTCGCCCTGGCCAATAAAAGCCATGGCTAGTAGCTAGGGGAGTCAAATTTGCCAGATTGGCCAGTGTTCCCCTGGCCAATAAGAACCATGGCCAGGAGCTACAGGCGTCAATTTGCCAGATTGGCCAATGCCCCCCTTGCCAATCACAGCCATAGCTAGTAGCTAGGGGCGTCAATTTGCCAGATTGGACAGTGTCCCCCTGGCCAATCATAGCCATGGCTAGTAGCTACAGGCGTCAATTTGCCAGATTGGTCATTGTTCCCCTGGCCAATCGGATCCATGGCTAGTAGCTAGGGGCGTCAATTTGCCAGATTGGCTGGTGTCCCCCTGGCAAATAAGAGCCATGGCTAGTAGCTAGGGGTGTCAACCTAGATTAACCAATCTGGCAATACCTCCAAGTCACATGGCCATACCGGAACCCAAACCTCGGGTCCCCTCATCTCTATCCGCAACCTTTAAGGGTCTTAAGCTTCTCCATTAATAGTATATTATATATACAGTGTAAGGTATATTTACTGACAAGTGCTGGAAACTCGTTAGAAAGCCATCGACCCGTCATCACAGCACCAGACCATGAACAGAGAAGATTATATTGCCCTGTGAGATGACATACAGCGAGCCGTCTGTGATCCCCGCCGCCGCCGTGTGTCACATTCCCGGGAAAAAGCTGCCGGCCTTGCAGAAAAATAACAGACGGATAATCAGAGAAAAGCTTTCACATAATGGAATCAGTGATGGGGCTCCTTTAAGAGTTATCACCCCCCCCCCTTCTCCCGATCTCCCGGGACTGTCTATACATCACCAGGGGATGGAGACGGTTCGCCAATATTTTTTGCCCATGAATTTTTATATTATTGGATAAGGGCCGACTTTCATTTTTTGCTGAGCAGGTTTTCTGATCTAATATTTGGCATGTCTCGTACCTTACATTATCCATTTAAAGTGACAGCACTTTACTGATCCCGTAATATATGGCACCTCGACGGGAGCCAAATTATGATGCCCGGAGTCTGTGTCGGGAGAGAGAGAGATTTGCTACTGTTAGTTGTAAAGAGCCCGGCGTCTTTAAATTACCATAATTAACGTTGTATTTTTAATGGGCTTCTATTACACCGAGTCTATCATTAATACCGAGCTACTTATAGTGATGAGGTGGGAGGCACTGGGTGTCTTATGCCTCCTAACATTTTCATTGTAAATCCAAATCATATGGAGGGAATCTTATGGGATTGGCACATTGGGGCAGATTTACTTACCCGGTCCTGTCGCGATCCCGCAGTGCCTTGTCCGACGAGGATTCGGGTCTTCCACGATTCACTAAGATCGTGCGTCCAATTTCCTGCATGTGTCGCTTCCCCGCTCAGGTCCGCCGGAGTTCACCTTCTTCTTCCCGCTGCATGTAAGTGCATGCCTTGCGACACAATTATAAATGTTAAATCTTGTGCGTTGTCCGAATCTGTTGGGTTGTCCGACGGCCACAGCCCCTGATTTCTGTCGCGTGCAAGCCGGCGCCGATGCGCCAACATCCGATCGCCTGCGCCAAAATCCCGAAGCAATTTGCTGCAAAACGATGGGAAACATGACGAAAATGCGCTCAGCGGACCCATAGTAAGTGAGCCCCATTTTGTTGCCAACATTCCACTTTGGGCTTGATAGAACCAAGAATACATTGCTTTGCAATCAGGACATGTCCCAAGCACAATGATTGCAGTACGGGAACAGGATTTTGTGTTTTTCCTTTCATTTCCTGCTTAAAATTAATATTCTTGATCTTGAGAGAATCATTATCTCATGTGCCCACAGGATCTCATTATCATGACTAGCGTGTGAGACCATCTCTTGTCTCCGTGGTTGAGAAGAATTATAAAGCCTATGGGTATTTATAGGTTAATCCAAACTTCATAGTGGTGACCGACATTAAGGCCCCCATACACATTGGAGAGTGGTTGGAAAGTTGTTGGTCTTTTGTGACTCCATCGTAGACGGAAAACCTCCTCAATTTATTCCATAAACTGAATTTGATACCGCATAAAAAAAAATATGGAACCCATCAAACCCTTCATCCTCTAATGGAAGTCTTTCTACGTCAAGAACCAAAAGGTTGGGCGTGAAGAACCATACCCACAACGCATTACCTTCATTGCCAAATGAGCATTCAACCAACAGCTATTTGGACACCTCTAACATCTCTTAGGTGACCATCCATTGATTAAGGTGCCTACCACCGTTCCCAAGCAAAAAGTAATGTTGGTTTCAGCACCAAATATAAGTAGCATCTCTACTGTCAAGAGGGGAGGTACCAGACTGCCCTCTTTAGTCCAGGACCACCCATCTCACAGTAAAGCTCTTGATCGATATATCAGCTGGCAAAACGAACAATTCCAAAAGTGTTGGAATCGGTGGAATAGTGACTAGTCGTGAAAGGTCCTCCTTAAACTGAGACATACATGTTCGAAGTGAATTGGCCATAACTATAACTACCTATTCCTCCCTCTTCTTCGGAGAAAGGGATTTTGACTTCCTGATCTCTTTGTTCCTGGGGAGTCTGGTAGGAGATTCTGTCTTCTCTGTTTCTTGAGAAGTCACATGAGATATCCAAAGTAGACTGCCAGCTTAAGAACATGCCTCATACTCAATAGATTCCTTACGACCCATCACGTTCTCCGGTGAAACAAGGATAATTCTAAGCCTCGTTTTCCATTAATTTGTAGACCTTATTCTAATTCCACCTCATGAATGTCCTTTTCCTGTCCTCCTTAACGCCGCCTGGCTTCCTCCTGTGCAAAACTCCTCATCACTGAAATGTTGAGGATGAAGATAACTTGTGGATTATAGCTAACGCCTGATAAAGATTCCCCTAATTGCTTGGCTTACCTCGGTTTTATCATCAAAGCAAGGCGTTATTCCCTCTCCTGCCCTCCCCTCACTCTTTATTATCTCTTAATTAATCACTCTGGCTTCCACACTTAGCAGATAATTAGTGTCTCCTGGGCACCAGGCTCATTTTCATAACCTCCTCGCTCCAAGCCACGGAGAGACAGGCCCAGTAAGGTAGAAGCAAAGAAAAGCAGCAACAAAAAAATGAATAGATCCAAGCAGGAGAGCCATTCTTCATTGTGATTATCACCGTTATCCCAGAGACATAGAGAGCGTAAGGGATACGTGTGGAGACATGAGCTCCTGAATGACGTATCTCCACCAGGACAAGACATAGGGATTTATTAGAATTCACACCAGCCCTTTGTCATCTGTTAAATCTCGATGGCCAGGAAACCAAATTGCACAATTTTCTAGACAAGATGTGGTGCTTCAGACTTGTCAGAGGAAATATCTTTGAAGGCATCATCCATCTCAATAGGTTAAGGAGGCACTTCAGCACTTAGATCTAGGGATGGTCAAACAACACACAAAAATTTATTCAAAGCCATCCTACTTTGACTAGGAGACCATACCAGCTCTGGATGCAGTTTCTCACCACACGATAGTCTACTATCTGGTGCCACCATAAAGTGTTAGAACCCCTAATATTACTGCCCTAATATTGGCAGTGAGGGACAATGGAAGGACTTGCTGGTACTCCTCTTAAAGGTCGACATACACATGGAACTAAAGTTGATGACAAATTAACAATCTCAACGATTAAGACCATTCGCTAGGTGACATAACTGTTAAAAGACCATGGTCAACCATGGTTAGTATTTGATGGTCTCTCTTGAAAAGGCGTTCTCAGTTTAAATACTTTTTTGGCCAATGGACTAAAATTTTTTAAAACTTACCGTACACCAGAAGCTCCTACTTTCAATGGCCATCTATATGTGTATGGACACCTTACAGATTTCAATGTCTTTTAATAATATCTGAAATTAGTCTTTGGCCTCATCTCTTTCGTTCAAGCATAAACCAAGACCAATTGGTAAACATACCGGTTTGGAAATAAAATTTTAGATAAGTTGCATTGATTTAGACTTGTGGTTATCTAAGGGGACCTCAAGCTACTTGGTCCACGCTCTTAACAGTTGGATGCCATCCGTCTTCTTGCCTTTTGAAAACATGTCCAGCTTGGTCATGGATCCCATTGACTATGTTAGGGTCTCCGAGGGTGTGACTAATATCTTTGTCTTTCTCTCTTTGGGTTTTCTCGGAAGGTTTCTATGCTCCTATGTTCCTCGTAGAAATGGAATTTTTCACATAACAGATCTATTCTCTCTCTCTTTGGTCATTAGAAGAGTCTTGCTTCCCTCGTCATCATCTCATTTACATGTTAATAGACATCATGTGGTCTCTCTCCACTCGGCAGGATAACTCGGAGTTGTGGAGAGACCTCTTACTCTATAATGGCCTCCAACAGAGGCTTGAATTTTCTGATTGATTCGGAAAGCTTTTAAATGCGGATAAGTGGGTTTACCCCAATGCTCTTTAAGCATTGAACCGCCTGAGAGAGTGTATGAGTGTGGAGGACCTGGACCCGTTTCCTTGGTAACAGAACCACTTTTTCATTCACTAAGAGCTAAAAATCTGTGATACAGCAAAAGGCTGTTTTTTTTCCAGCTTTTTCTAATAGAATTTTCCAAATCTATCTCTCCTCAGTCTATATTTTCCACCCTGACACATTTTTTCCAATCTCTCCTTCCATCACGGTCTCTCTTTTTCTCTTGACATCCCTCCGTGAGACCCATTCATTAATCCTTTTTTTTTTTCTATTTTCCGCTCATTGGTAGATAAGAAAAAAAAAATTGTTTCGAGAATTGGTAGACATTTCTTTTCTTCTTCTTTTTTTTTGTAAGGTCTAGTTTGAAGAGTAATGTCCTGTCATTGTTGCCGTGGAAACAGGCAGATTATATAAAACAAATGGAAATCAAAAGGAGTGAAAGTGGCGATAAAGACGCTGCGTAGGGGGGGGGGGGCAAGAATGACACAGTCAGCAAAAGAACTAAACTAATACTAGAAGACAAAAAAAAATGATATCCAAACTTTTATATAGAAATCTGTAGATGAGAGGATCGGTAGATAGGAGGTCGTGTTGTCATAGGAACAGACAAGATGTAGAAACAGAAAAGTCAGCTCGGGGTATGTGTGTAAGAAGACAACCACCCAAAAGGGGTTACATGTGTTACAAGCAGTGACAATAACATCAGAGAGTAATTAAGAAGCAGGGGTGGTGGTCCGTGCCCACGACGGTCCCCAGGAATTCATTACAGTCTTCATTACAACACAATAAAACTCAGTGTGTTGTCTCTGCCTCCCTTCCTATTGTTCTAGCTCTTATCACTTACAAAAGTCGAAGTTTGAATGGAGACAAAAAAAGTACGAAAGCCTCAGAGGTGTTTCAGTCAGGGATGTGTTTGGTTTGTGAATTAACAAGTAGTTACAATGGTGTGTATACACAGTATATACAGAGTAAATCTACAAACATAGGAACATTATTTACTCTTGACACACCTAGAGCATGGGTGTCACACTCATTTTCACGGGGGCCACATCAGCCTCGTGGTTGCTTTGAAAGGGACAAATGTAGTTTTATTACTTTACACATGTAGATGCTCCTTTACAGTTAGGCGAGCTGCTTAGTAGTTACATTTATACAGTAAGACCATTAAAACCAGCCCTTGGAGGGCAAAGGTGAACACAAAATCCGATCGTGTGAACACAAAATCCAATCACGTGCGCCAAAATCCCGGGGCAATTCAGGGAAAATCGGTGCAAATCGGAAATATTCGGGTAACACATCGGGAAAACGCGAATCGGGCCCTTAGTAAATGACCCCCATTGTCAAAGAACTTGAGACACCAGCATGGGCAATATGTGTCCTCCCACAGTAGCCAAAAGTCATAGTGCCTGCCCCATTGTAGTCAACAGTCGCAGTGCCTGCCCCACTATAGTCAACAGTCGCATCTATCTATCTATCTCATATCTATCTATCTATCTATCTATCTATCTATCTATCTATCTATCTCCTATCTATCTATCTATCTATCTATCTATCTATCTCCTATCTATCTATCTATCTCCTATCTATCTATCTCATATCTATCTATCTCATATCTATCTATCTCATATCTATCTATCTCATATCTATCTATCTATCTATCTATCTATCTATCTATCTATCTATCTATCTCATATCTATCTATCTCCTATCTATCTATCTCCTATCTATCTATCTATCTATCTATCTATCTATCTATCTATCTTCTATCTATCTATCTCATATCTATCTATCTATCTATCTATCTATCTATCTATCTATCTATCTCCTATCTATCTATCTATCTATCTATCTATCTATCTCCTATCTATCTATCTATCTCCTATCTATCTATCTCATATCTATCTATCTATCTATCTATCTATCTATCTATCTATCTATCTATCTCATATCTATCTATCTATCTCCTATCTACATGGACCTGTGCATTATGCTGTGTGTGAATGCCGCCCAGTACAGATGTGTGAGGTGCAGATACTTCTGGGAAGGAAGTGATGACAATGTCAGGGGCTTTATGTGACTTATATTATTTCCTATGGAGAGTCTGGAGAAAACATAAACTGCTGGAATACGAGGATGTCCTGCTGTGTAACCAGATACATTCCTGCTACACTGCACTGTGTATCTAATCCCATCATGTGTGATACTGCTACACTGCACTGTGTATCTAATCCCATCATGTGTGATACTGCTACACTGCACTGTGTATCTAATCCCATCATGTGTGATACTGCTACACTGCACTGTGTATCTAATCCCATCATGTGTGATACTGCTACACTGCACTGTGTATCTAATCCCATCATGTGTGATACTGCTACACTACACTGTGTATCTAATCTCATCATGTGTGATACTGCTACACTACACTGTGTATCTAATCCCATCATGTGTGATACTGCTACACTGCACTGTATCTAATCCCATCATGTGTGATACTGCTACACTGCACTGTGTATCTAATCCCATCATGTGTGATACTGCTACACTGCACTGTGTATCTAATCCTCTCAAGTGTGATACTGCTACACTGCACTGTGTATCTAATCCCATCATGTGTGATACTGCTACACTGCACTGTGTATCTAATCCCATCATGTGTGATACTGCTACACTGCACTGTGTATCTAATCCCATCATGTGTGATACTGCTACACTGCACTCTGTATCCAATCCTGTCATGTGTGATAAAGTCTGCTAAACAAGGTGTATCTAATCCTATAATGTGTTATACTGTCTGTTGAGCTGTGTGTATCTAAACTTCTCTTACGTGATACTGCCTGTTGAACCACAGTATCTATTCCTGTGGGATATTGTTTGATGAGCTGGTGTATCTAAGCCTCTGATGTGTGATACTGTCTCAGACAACTACATTCCCTTTTATTGTGTTGGAATTGGTGTGGCTCCTTTAATATTCATCCCCTGTTGTCCTGGGTGCAGGATTAGACTGCCGGGGCTGGTGGCTGTGTTGGGGGGGGGGGGGGGGGGTCCAGTGGTTGGGGGTCTCACTGCCGGGGCTGGTGGCTGTGTTGGGTGGGGGGTCCAGTGGTTGGGGGTCTCACTGCCGGGGCTGTGTTGGGTGGGGGGTCCAGTGGTTGGGGGTCTCACTGTCGGTGCTGGTGTTAGGCCTGTGTGATGTACTTTCTATCTATGATACCCAGTTATGGTATTACAGTCTAGGAGGGGTTAATCCTACGGGACGGGAGCCATGTCTGCACGAGGGAGGAGGGGGAGCCGAGCCGTACATGTAATTGGAGGGTGAAGTGGGCAGGAAAAGCGCTTTTTTCTTTTATTGAAAGCGGGATGACACTTCTGAAGCAGATCCTGAGAGGATTGAATTCCTCCGGGATGGGGGCTGCGAATCCAGCCGCCGCATCTGCTCACAACATCCCAGAAATTCTTGTTACGCCGCAGACGACTGAACCTTGTTTTTTTACATTAACTTTTCCCAAAGTCAATAAAACTTTTTACAAGGGTACAAAAAAATGCCCCTTTAAGGGCAGGGGTATCAGGGCTCAGTAGGCCTTCAGTCATAACCTTCTCCTATATTAGGCATCTGGCGGACAGGATAGAATGAGTTAACTCTCCAGGGGGCTGGAATATGCCCCTCCCATCAGTGAGTCACATGATACACTTATAAGGGGGGATACATTAAGGGCCTCATATTCCAAGGCCCATTTCTTGGCGTCCTGGGGGTTATTTTACAGATACAGTTGTGCCCACCGGTCTAGTTTTAATATAAGATAGTCCAGAAGACTTCCTAGCTAGTAAGTGTCTCCAGATGGAGTTCCCCTTTAAGAAGTGTTTTTGTTGTTGCGTCACTTTATTGTTTCTCGTACCTCGCTCTGTATCGCACACTCCGCGCTGTCGCCTTCCCCCCGACGGCTTTCCTGGTGCCGCTTTTAATCCCAGTGGAACTAAGAGCTTCTCCGAGTGGAATTAAATTACTCAGCGAGTGAAATTTGGTTGATTTGTTGCTTTGTACCAGACCGCCTCTTATAGGATTTCTGCCAAGAAGTGATTTGTGGAATCTGAGGGAAGCGCTCCGTGTATAATGATGTAGACTCCTCCCTCTATGGGGTCGTAGAACCTACGGTATTATAAGACACGCCATTCTATAGTAGGCCATATGCATTAGACGGAGGTTGTCCTATCCCGATGACCGACAGACCATTTATGGTGGCTTCTTGTTCTTAAAGATGAGGGGTTAGGAATATTCAGAAGCCCAAACCTTGCTTTCTCCTGCCATGAGGGAAATCAGTAGACCCCGATAAACGTGGTCAACCGGTAATCTTGGAATTGAAACATTTGCCCAACGTTCACCCAATATTTATGGCCACCCTGGTGGTACAGTGTCTTTTTATTGGTCCCTCAAAAGAGGTCATCCAACATCCTGCAATATGTTGTGCCCTCCTCGGGGAGCCATTTAGTTAATCTTGAGTTTTATCATCATTGTAAGACAACATCCATGCCAGGTCTTTGTTGAACAAGACTTCTAATTTGTATGGTGGTGTCCCATCTCTGTGCCATCGAAAGATGTGAGATGGACCTCCTAGAAGAAAGTGCACCTACAATGAAGGGGAAATGTATCATAAAATTCAATAACCCAACCCAATGTTGCCCCACACACATAAGTTGGTCAACGAGTCCCCTAAAATTGGCCACCAGCAGAATAACAAGCCTTGGTTGAAATGTTCCTACAACTTGCTACTGTATGCTTCAGTATGGTGCCAACTCAAGATAGGATAGTCTTGACACAATCAATGATAATCTTGAGAGATGACATCTGTACCAGGTCTCGGCAGGACCAGCAGGCCTACTGACAAGAGATGGGGCATGATGAACTTCAATAGTCCAGCCATGTTTCCTACTGACCTCGGGAGATGTAGAATATGTAGAATACCATGTCCTTGTTGGAGACTATCAGGTCACCCAACATCCCACCACCTATGGCATGGTTCCCCTACTATCATTGGTGAAGCGGTGAGATACGTCCAACAACTTAAGACATCCAACAACCTATGGTATGGTTCCCCTACTATCATTGGTGAAGTGGTGAGATACATCCAACAACCTAAGACATCCAACAATCTATGGTATGGTTCCCCTATTATCACTGGGAAGCGGTGAAATACCGCCCACAGCTTGGTTGAAAGTAGTGACTTCTTATAGATAAACAAGAGGTAATTTTGGGGAGAATTGTGTGACAAATCAATCCAGAAGGCCCCACTTTTTATTAACTCTGTGATATAGCGTTTCCAACCTGTTTAGGGTTCAGTCGAATGCAAAACATTCCTCGGTGACCCTGCAGGAAATTGTCCATCAAGATCTGATGACCCTGAAGGAGACTGGTTACTCCCTGGTGGCTGTCATCAATCAAAATGCTGAAGTGTTCATCAATGGGCTGTATTGATGTTTATACCAATAGACTGTCTTTAAGTCTGTCTACTGCACTCGCCCTGACATCTACAAACGTTGATGTGTAATCCGAAGCATTTTCTATCAAGGTGTCCCTTTTTTTCTTTTAAAGTCCAAGATTGTTATCTCTTTCGCCCCCATTGAATAAATAATGCAGACCACAGCACAAAGGAGTACAAGGATATAGTCAAACCTTCCACAGTCCCCTCAGGCCACAGGCAGAAGGGTATTCAAGAGTTGGGGACCCTTGTCCAGCTCATGATTTAACTTTTGAAGAACCTTACATATAGGATACCATCCCAATATTCACCAAGGGGCCAAAGTTGAAGTTACTACCTTTCCTAAAGAAAAGGCCAGTATTGAAGAGGATTGTGATGGCCAAATTTCCTCCTTAGACCTTAGGAAGAACTTTGGAAGATGGACACTCCACGGGAAAAAAAAATTGACAATTTCTGAAAACATTGATTAACTTGATTTTGGGGACCACTGTTGGGAGGTTCTTGCCCCTTGTCAGTTCTTAGAAAAGTAATGGTTTGATGGAGCCAGGAAGTTTGGACATCATGTTCCTCAACCTCTTCAATACTGGCCCTTCAGTATTGAAGAGGTTGAGGAACATGATGGCCAAACTTCCTCCTTAAGAAGGACTTTCGAAGGTGGATACCAAACCATTAATGATCCCCAGGGGGCAATAAATTTACAAATTCTGAAATCTCCATAAAGAAGTGAGAAATTTGAATTTGGAGAACACCGTTTGGAGCTTCTTGATTGTCGTCAGTTCTTAGAAGGGTTATGATTTGATGGGAGCAGTAGAGCGCTGAAGAATGGGCTGTTATTGAAGAGGTTGAGGAACATAGTGGTCAAACTTCCTACTTAGACCTTAGGAAGGTCTATCGAAGGTGGACACCAAACCTCTAACTCTCCACAGGGGAGAAGGGTTTGATGGAAGCAGTAGAGCCCTGAAGAATGGGCTGGTATTGAAGAAGTTGAGGAACATGGTGGTCAAACTTCCTACTTAGACATTAGGAAGGTCTATCGAAGGTGGACACCAAACCACTAACTCTCCACAGGTGAGAAGGGTTATGATTTGATGGAAGCAGTAGAGCCCTGAAGAATGGGCTGGTATTGAAGAGATTGAGGAACATGGTGGTCAAACTTCCTACTTAGACATTAGGAAGGTCTACCGAAGGTGGACACCAAACCACTAACTCTCCACAGTGGAGAAGGGTTATGATTTGATGGAAGCAGTAGAGCCCTGAAGCATGGGCTGGTATTGAAGAAGTTGAGGAACATGGTGGTCAAACTTCCTACTTAGACATTAGGAAGGTCTATCGAAGGTGGACACCAAACCCCTAACTCTCCACAGGGGAGAAGGGTTATGATTTGATGGAAGCAGTATAGCCCTGAAGAATGGGCTGGTATTGAAGAGGTTGAGGAACATGGTGGTCAAACTTCCTACTTAGACCTTTGGAAAGTCTATTGAAGGTGGACACCAAACCACTAACTCTCCACAGGGGTCTGAAAACAGTAGATGAACACAATCTAGAGTTTGCGTGATATTGGTTATAGGGGTCTAACCATGTGTCATTTCAGCCCAAAATTTTGGAAAAAATTCTACATAAGATGGGCGACAGGTGGCAGGACCCACTCTTTTCCGCGTCGTTCTCTTGTCTCTCGGCTCAGCGGGTCATGATGTGGTTTGTCTCTCTCTCTCCATATTAATCCCGTTTTCTTCTGTTGAGTGCCGCCGTGTCGCGGAGCACCTGCATAAACAACCTGATCTCCTCCCGCTTCCCAGCAGTAAACATGAAGTCTTATCTTTTTTTTTTTTTTTTAATACGGTATTTTTGTATTTATTTTGCTCCATCTCATTCCCCCTCTGTGTGACCGAGCTGCAGAATATTGAAATGTTTATCCTGGAGGTCTGATATGATAGAAGGGAGGATGAGGATAATAGGAGAGGTAATCACAGGAGGAGAGCGCGGAATAATAAGTGACTAACCCCATCCACGCTTCACTGAGCCGCGAGAGGCAGAGGGACGTGAGGTTCTGCTACCGAAATATCCTGGTTAGATGAGACACAGCAAACAAAGGCCCGACAATTTACAGACAAGAGGACCGGGCGCTCAAGTGGAAAAACTCCAATATTAAAAAATATTCTAGCCTGGTGACATCACCACATGGATGACATCACCTTAGATGACCAATGCCACGGGAATGGGCTCCCCTCGGCAGCTGAATCCATTGGTATCTCCCAGTTGGGGGACCGGTCATCAATACTTGTGCCCCAATACTAATCCACTTATATATTAATCTTTATACAGGTTAAAGAAGTTTTTTTAAATATTTCTCAAGACCTGGTAAATATTTCCTGGTGCTTTTTTTATGATGTGTTCTGTCGAGCTAAAGAGATGCAGCGTCCACTGGTGCTTAAGGGCATCAGCTTTCTTTGAAGTGGCGACAATTGGCTGAAACCAGTTTATTTCCGGAACTTCGGAGAGTAAATAACATATAGAATATATGACCTTCAACCTTTCATATAACAAACCAGAGACATCTACAGTGATAGAAGTATTATAGCAGTTACATCCTTGTACATAGGGGGCAGTATTATAGTAGGTATATTCCTGTACATAGGGGGCAGTATTATAGTAGTTATATTCTTGTACATAGGGGGCAGTATTATAGTAGTTATATTCTTGTACATAGGGGGCAGTATTATAGTAGTTATATTCCTGTACATAGAGGGCAGTATTATAGTAGTTATATTCCTGTACATAGGGGGCAGTATTATAGTAGTTATATTCCTGTACATAGGGGGCAGTATTATAGTAGCTGCATTATATTTCATAGTGGGCAGTATTACATTTATATTGTCATGAAGAAGTGACAATATACACGGTTGTGCTCCGTATATATTTTTTCTACACCCTATTAACATAATGTCTGTGGATAGTGTTAGTAATGTTCTTAGACCCATTAAGTACACAGTTCAGGTGATGTTCTAAACACATTAATCTTTTATGGGCAATATGTTTTCTTAGGTCGTGTTTTATTTTACACCAAGGCAATGAATTTATTTTCAAGTTGGGCGCTTGCACCGTGGAGGGCGGCGTGAGGGTTGTTGTTCAGCAGGAGATGGGATGTTTCGGATTTACTAAGCAGACTCTGAATTCCTTGAGGCCTTTGTCTTTACGTGAACCTTAATGTGCACTGGAGCTTAGCGCTGGTCTGTGCTGCACAAGTCGTATTAGGGGGATTGTTTAATATTGCAGAGGGCTGGAGCGCATCGAGCGGAACTGAATGGCACGGTAATTATATACACCCATAAATGTGTAAGAGGTTGGCATAGAGGGAATAGAAGGAAGAAGGGCAGATATTACTTGAGGCAAAGAAGAAATATTCCATGCTGAGGATTAGTAACAAGCTGGATACCACCTGTAGCTTCACAGCCCCTACCCCCAATATTAACAAGGGAAGACCCAAGAGCAGTATTATAGTAGTAATATTCTTGTACATAGGGGCAGTATGATGTTCCCATTATGTTCCTTGTGCCCACATTGATTCTCATTGGGTCTGTCCAGAAATGGCTGCTTAATTCTAAAGAGACCCTGGGGGAGGTTATCAGATTGTCCGTGCGCAAGCCAATCAGAGGCATTGGATTGGGTGACCTAAACAACGTGATTCTTATATTTTTGGTGCAAAAATGTTCTAGTTGCCCATGGCAACCAATCAGAGCTCAGATTCTATTTTCCCACAGCTGTCTAAACACTAAAATGAGATTGATGTGGTGTCCATGGGCAAACTAGAACAGTTTTACCTCAGACACTTCTGTAAATCCCACCGGTCTCTAAAGTCATAGACATGCCCCTAAATAAGCAGAGCCATTGTAGAGGCGGCATTTTTAGGCTACAAAGAAGCAGGATGAAAGTATCGATAAAGATGGGTGGACTGAAATTATTTCAGGTCACTCATCTAATAGTAACCAGGTGCCTGGTCAATTTGTTATATTCCAAGACAATTTTAGACGCATCTTCGGCTTGTCTGACAAAAAGGGGGTCATTTTGTTGGAAAAAAGTGGGACAGGCGCAAAGTTTTGAAAATGCTTTCCCCCCCCCCCAGAATCTTTGCACATTGTTTGGTAATCTTCCACTATGAGGTGTAGATGAGACGTCTCATACTACACCAGATTTTCATCCAGTATCAGACCCGTAGATAAATATGGAGCAGGAGTCTAATCGGCATTTCACCCTAAAAATAAGCGATTCACGTTTATTGCTGCCGGTGACGCGATAATGGAGTGAATCATTAAAAGAAAACACGCATATCTGGGTTAAAGCAGGAGATAGTCATAGGTGGCTCTGGTTGTGGCTTCAAGAAACGCAGAAAAAGTGAAGAGAAAAAAAAAACTCGCAAAGACGCGGTTGATTAAAGGGGATTGCTGAGTGCTGTGCCACTACCAGATGGGCGGAAGGACACGGTATCACGCGGCGTGCGCTCGCCGCGCTGCAATGCAATTTATGGCAGGCCGTGATAGAGAAAATCCTGAGGAATAAATGCATTGATCTGTTGACTTTCGTACCAAAACAATAATGGGCCACCCTTGCCAGCGCAATCGCTAAGAGAGAGCGTCAAACTTGACGCCATTTCACTTACTCATTGCCAGAAATTGATTCTCTTCCATGCTCTGACTAATAAATGTATACTGCCCCCCCCCCCCTCCACATATGGCGACATGTGAAGGACGAGGAGATTTGTGTTAACCATGTACCGGGCAAGTAGTCGTTAAAACCCATAGATGTCCGCCGATTTTATCCTGTATCTTTACAACTTAAAAGGTGTGAGTTACAAAAGAAAACTGTATTGTTAGATATAAGTACAATCAAAATATCGTTTTGTCGAGAACTAGATACCGTCACCCCTTGTATTTTATGTTGCCCACCATCAAGGGTGAGGTAATTAAGTCATGTGTAGGAGATTTCGAGGTTTATTGTATAATTAGAACGTTTTGAAATCCGTTATAGAACCCTTTACAAGAGCGACAGATCATCGAGATGGACGTGGCATCGGTACTCGTTAGCTTTGGCTTTACACCCTGAGGAACATCGTCACTGGCTATCATCATCTCACACAGTTGTATTGTTTGGCCAGTACATATAGGGTTTGTGACACCTTTACCACAGGCCTGTACACAATAATTGGGCCGTTTAACAGTAAACCCTGCTTTATTGCCCATAGCAACAATAGAGCTCAGTTTGCATTTATCAGATATCTTTGTTAAACTATAAGCTGAGTTGTGATTGGTTGCTACATCTATGAAGGATGCTTCATTTTCGAACTGGATCAAGAAACACTCCATAAGCCCTGCCTCAATAAACCCTGATTTATTAGGGGTGGGCAGAACAATAATGTCTAGGCATATTCTTAAACAAGCTCTAAAAAACGTAGGAAAATCTGTGCATTTAGGAGTGTCGAACAGTGTACAAGTAGAGTAGTAATGTACTAGGCCATGTAGTATCACCGTGGGCAGTGTCAGATTGGAAATATTGGGCTACCTCGTCGACCCCCTGGGGTCCCAATATTCTTCCAACTTGGGTGGTCCTCTAATCAGCTAGTATTGTAAAGATCTATGGTACATTGGGGGCCAGTCCGACACTGCACATAGGTCTTCCCTGTGGAAAGATGTACCTATTTATCAGGTTATGCGGCAGTAGGAGTCTCCAGGTATGGGGGATGTGTTCGTAGGTTTATTCATGGGAGACCGGCATTTAAATGGTGGTCTTTACGCCCCCCATCATTTTTCATGCAACGAATATCACCCCTAATGAATATTTGGCTATTCGGTTAACTCTGGAGCCTGTACCGTCCACGTTTGCAATAACATATCCATCCAAGTGGAAGCTTTTATAACGTTTCATACAAAACAAATAATCCTGGGGGTCACACGCCGGGGAGAGGGAGGGATTCCAGGCGCTCATAAAAGCATGTTTGCCGTTGAGACAAGAGGTTTAGGCTGGGAAAATCAAAATATCGAAGGTTTTTATATAATAACGGCGCCAGGGAGCCTATTCACGCCGGGCTGAAGTGAAGGGTGACGCCGCCGTCTAACAAGTTCCAGAGTGACTGTTGTACAGCATCTTGCCAGGGGTCAATGAGGGTCAGGCTAATATCAGCCCCCACAAACCGCTTTATCACGTATTATGGCCCAGGGGAGTGGATGTCTTGCAGGAAATAGGCCTGTCGTATTATATTTCTAGCTTCTGAACGGGACAATGAAGCTTGAAGTTGATATTTCAATTGTTTACTAAAAACAATCTTGTGCACAGGTGAGACTTGTCTTCATTGGTCGGTACTTCTCAACGATGCCTGTTCTGGGGAGATTATCACTTCCTTTGGGCCTTCAAGGAAACCTGTCACCACAAACCATCGATGTTGCTGTACGATTCCAATGGGCGTAAAACTCTTTATCCTCCGTCCGTATCCAGTCAAGGAGGGGGGTGAGCTCTCAGATCAGTCAAGCTCTTCCGCCTCCTCTCTGCGTTAGCCTGCGAAATGCCCCACCACATTGACCCTCGCCCGCCCTCTCTCCACGTCACTACCGTCTGTCCAATGGGGGCGCATGTGAGTGCAGCCCAGATCTTTGAAGCCGTGGCTCATCACCCAGCTACTCTTGCTCTGCCCCCATGTCCACGGCCTGACCATTCCTAAGGGAGAGTGCATGCGATGTTAACATGATGTGTGCAAACTGAACGCAGCACAACCCGTGCCATCAATGTAAACGTGCCTGAGGAGGTAGAGGGAAATGAGCAAACTGGCTTCAAAGGCGCACCGTGCTCAAGGCCACCATCGGAACATATTGTTAGTGAAGACGAGAACAGGGCATCTGGTGGGGCGTTTTTGAATGTCTAGTTGGCCAAGATGAGCAGGAAGAGTTCACTGTATTCGAGAGTTCCTATCTTCCCTGGAGTCAAAATTCAACATATTTGATCCACTTTCCCTAGATAGGTGAAATCAGGGGACAATCAGGATACACAAACAAATTACACTTAGATGACGCCAGGTTTGGCCAATGTTAATCGAATGTTTTGGCCTGCTTAAGGTCAAGACACCATGGTTGGGCGGATACCAACCCATGGTCAAGGCTTGATCGTCATTTCCAGTGTATGAAATTGTGAAGCGGAAGCAAGGATGATGCGAAGGTCCAGGTAAGTAATAATAGAAAGGAGATGAACGTGAACGGCAGGATGAGCGGCTCATCAAAGCCGGAGCAAATTAGAACGACGCTGCTCAGGAACGAGCTCTGAATCGCACATTTCCCGAAAACAAAGGCCGGGATATCATCAAGTGATTTCATTAGCGTGTGTTTCCGCCTCGCAGGCGGTGATAGGGAGGTCCATGTAGACCCACAAGGAGGATATTAATAAGAATTTATTTATCTGACTAATCATAAACTGCCTTTGTTTGGGGGACAAAAGAAAGATAATTACCGCTGATTTTATTTGCACAAAGCGTCAGCAGGAAGCAGCGGGGATGGAGTACAGGCATAATAAACAGGGCGGCATGTAGGAGCGATGCTGGCATCTCTGCCAGGTCTGGTCATACTGGGGGGTATATGGTTAAAGAAGGGAGAACGCAAATGACTGGTGATTAAGATGGTGAAAGTTCCAGGAAACGCCTGCATCGTGCCCTAAGAGGGGCCATACTATTTCAGTCGCGCCAACAGCTATTCCGTCAGTCTAACCCAAACGTTAGGATTTCACTTTCTCAAACTTTTTCACTTAAGGATGGTCCAAACTTCCCAACATGTAATTGTTGGCTGTTCCTTACGAAAACCTAGTGAACAAGTGAGTTGATGACCTCGGAGACGGCATCGATTCCAGTGGTAGTTCTCACCCTTTTTTCTTGTACCATTATCGATTGCAGATGTTGAAAGAATAAAGCAGATAGATATCCATTTTCTGTGTGGGAGGTAACCAAACACAGGATCTAACAATTAGGCAGGACCCTCAAAGATGGTGGGAGGATGCTGTGTGGATTTCAGAAACTGTTGGTGTAGACGAGATGACTATAGTATGGGGGTGGAATGGAAGAATATGGCCACCTCTAATCTTGTTTGAGGTAAAGGACAGCTGTGTGTGCGGAGGTAGTTTATAATTTAGAGAAGATTTAAGTTCTAACAAAGTCAAACCTTTTTCTCTTAGGCCTCGATACGTTATAAATCTTTTGCCAACTGTTCCCCAAAATCATCACGAGAGAATAGTCAGACTCTCGAATACACTTATAAAAATGGTTGGCTGGTCCGTCCACAACCTAGTGAACTTGAGTTGAATTACCTTGAGAAGGGAAATAGAGGTCTACAGGTGCGAAACATTCTTTTGTATCTTCCGTGGTCTCCTCATGTGTCTCTCTTAGAGGACTTGGAAGGAGTATGGCCACCTCTATCTTGTTTAAGTTATGAACCCCAATGCATAACAAACCACAAATGTTCTCCTGTATCAAGATCAGAGGTGGCCTCTCTTCATTCCCGCAAAAGGAATGAATGGTCACATTAGACTACCTCAAACAGTTCTGAAACCCACACACCACTTCTCCCCCAATCATCAACCACCGATGTGTTCACGGGTCCTACCAAACTTTAGATCTTTTTGTGGATTGCCTTCCAAACAGAAATGATACCTATATGCCCAATTCAAACCAGCACCTAGAAGGTGATCCATGGAAAAGGATCCCACCTCCGTTACAAAAACATAAAGGAATCATACCGGAATCTCCTCTACACATAAGAGGTGGATGGTTTTCCACCATAGAACCCATAGAATTCTTGAAGAAGTCCACCAATCTGAAACGGTTGGGTACATGTGATGGAGTGCGCCCACAGTGTTATCTTAGGTGTATGGCCAGCTTTATGATGTGGTTATCCACTTGTATCTAATATATGTATATATACACTAGCGTTAGCAGAGGACTTCTAGTCCGTGTGAGGGCCCCCGAATGAGTTGTAAGCAGCATCCAAACAGACCACCCAGGCGTCGCGCTATTGAGTATTTCACTCTTCTTCGTCTCCTCCGGCAAAACTTTTGGATTTTAAGATTACTCTGTGTTAATAGGATTACAGGCATACTTTATGGTGGAATTGATTTCTCCAAGTTACGTTTGTATATACCGAAGAAGTGCTCCCAGACAGTATCACACATGGTAGCTAGATACACAGACCAGACTAGTTCACATAAGCCATGATTAGATACAAGACAGCAGTCTGTATCCACCACATGTTAGCTTAGATTTACACTACCTCGAACAGACAGTAATCCTACAACACAGTGTATCGTGACGGTATCTGCACATAATAGCATTAGATACACAGCAAGGCGAGATAACTCCTATTTTAGGATAGATACGAAGCTCAGCAGACAGTATCGCACATGATGATCGAAATAAAGCTTGCAGAAAGTATCACACAGGGTTAGATAGACTACACAGCTCTGCAGACAGTATCACACGGATAGCGGATTAGATACATAGCTCAGCAGACAATCACACAGGATGGGATTAGATACAAGCTCTGCATACAGTACACACATGATAGATTATATACACAGATCTGCAGTCAGTATCACACATGTTAATTAGATACACAGCTCAGCAGACAGTATCCCACAGGATAGGATAGATACATAGCTAAGCAGACAGTATCCACAGGCTGGATTAGATACACAGCTCTGAAGAAAGTATCACACATGATAGATTAGATACACAGCCAGAAAGACAGTATCACAAAGGATGGATTATATACACAGCTCAGCCGTCAGTAGCACAATGAATTAGATTTAGATAACAGATCTGCAGTCAGTATCACCATTGTTAGATTTAGATACACAGCTCAGCAGACAGTTCACACAGGATATGATTAGATACATAGGCTCAGCAGACCAGTATCACACATGAACGGAGTAGATACACAGCCCAGCAGACGTTATCACATGTGAAATGGCATAGATACCGAAAGATCCGTAGACATTATCAAAAAATGATAGCCATAATATGCTTAGAATCCACTGCCTTAGAAGACAGTGCTAGAAGATGTCTGAAATACACCAACTCTTGGAATCCTTTCAACTGATAAGCTTGGATACATAGTCGAGTCTTTATAACATATGAGTGGTTAGATAACAGACTCAGCCGACAGTATCAAACAGGGTAGGATTGATAACAGCTCAGCACGACATATCACACAGGATGATGATAGATACCTGCCTCAGAAGGCAGTTATCCACAGGGTAGGATTGATACACAGCTCAGCATCGTAATCAAAAACAGGTTAGGATTAGAACCTTGCTCAGAAGGGCAGTTAACCCATGTAAGCTCAAGATACAGCATCTCGAGGTCTCAGTTTCCCAAGAAAAAACTCAGATACACAGCAAATGAGGGGAATGTACTGAAGTGAGGTATCTCAGAGACAGAATGAGGAAAAATTGCAGGAAAAAAAAAAAATCTAAATGTAAAAAAAAGGAACAAGTGTACAAGAGGCTCTGAAAGAGCTGCTGTATGCGCCATTGAGGGTCTGTGAATGTGGTCTGATTATAAAACAAAGGTGACATCAGTCAGGCCTGTGTGGGCCAACGCAGGAAGATTCACACCAAAGCCAAAAGCTAGAGACACTGAGCTACACAATGAGATCCGGGGCAAACACAGTACTACCCCCGCCCGGCCCGACCCACGAGATAAGATGGACTAGTGAGATTCCATCAGATCTATGTGGTATCTCCGTACCCTCAAAGTATCCACCTTATGGAACCCAACACACAGAGTCTTCAAGTAGTGGTCCAGAATCACCAATATATGTCATGTCGTTGGTGTTAAGCGGACATGAAACACCACCTCTCTTTGATTTATTGGTAAAGATCAAAGGCTTATCTTTCGTGATGATAAGGTTGTACACACTTATCGTGATTTCCCTGAACCAGTAGAGTTTTTTACTTAGTATATTGACCCTAAGTAGGAGAGGAGGTATTCACTTCACACTCAGCAGTTTATGGTGTGGGCTGCCTCCACCCTGATTTGTATATGACACCTAAGTAGAAGGATATCAATTAGTTGAGACTTGGTCGTCCAACCACCTTGATTTCATTGACACTACAGTCGAGGGATATCATCGTCAGGGGTACTTGGTTGTCCACCACCTGATTCCATGAACCTAAGTAGAAGGATATTCATCGCAGGGACTTGGTTGTACCACCATCCGGATTTCCATTAAAACCTAAGAAGGCGAGAAAGCTAACTACTTCATAGCATGACAGATGTTGTCCATCAGCTTGATTTCCATTAAAGCCTAAGTAGGAGGAGAAACAATCAGCTTAATATCAAGAATTTTATGTTCAAGTTGTCAACCTCTTAATTCCATAGAAACCGTCGTAAAACGGAGTAGCCATCTACATGATATCAAGAGTTATGGCCAGATTATGACATTTTGATTTCATGTAAAACATAAGTAAGAAAGATAAGCACATATACAGTGATATTATGCAGTTAGGGCCTAGGTGATCACCATCTTGATTCAATTGACCAACTAAGTAGGAGGAGTTGGTATCAAGGTCATATCAAGAAGGTCGGCCACCATTGTCGATTTCGATTGAAACCTAAGCTGAAGAATATCATACAGTTAGGGCCAGGTTTTCACCATCTTGATTTCCACTCAAATATCAGTATGGTGAAGAAGATAACTACTTGATATGTGCAGTTATGGCAGATGTGTGTCACCAACTTGAGGAGAAGCTTTTATTGATATCATGGAGTTATGTTCAAAGTTGTCCACCATCTTAGTATGTGGAGAAACTCTTACATGATTATCAAGCAGCTATTGGCTATGGTTTTCCTGCATTGCGATATCAAGGTAGATAACTTCTTCTTGTCTCAGAAATGGTAAATCTGGCCATACACACAAGAAGTCAGAGGGGTCATCCCTGTCGTACTAGGACCAGCCAACGCTCCATGATGAGAGAAGCCATGGGAAGGAAGATGGGTAAGTGGACTTTAGCATTCCATAATCTTTTTGTTCTAGTTAAGGCTTATTCCCCACTAGAGAGCCCAAAATTAGTTATTTTTGAGTGGAGGTTTACTTCTGACTCTACACACACCCTATCTATGTCATTGATAGGAGAAACTAGGGAGAAGCCAGGTCCTCGCTAACCAGTCTCACATTACGGTACATGATCTTATCTAGACAGTTTAGGAGAACCCTTCTGATCACATCCAAAGCGGCTACCTTGACCGTGTCCCGTCCCACATGCCTTGCACAGCGATCAAGCAGTGAAAGGGTTGTCGGCAGGGACAAAAATACTTCCACTATCCATCCAAACATTGAGCGCTGCGGGAAAGTTACCGAAACGCTACAAACAACAGCACAGTGGAGGGCTGGCAGCTTCTATTGTGGAAGGTACTTTAACGAGAGATTTGCACAATGTGGTAATCACTGTTACAATTACATAATTCATACTCAACCTCCCGGAGAAGAAACTAACGGTGAGAAAAATAGATAAGTGCAGACTCCGAGGTTTGCGCTGCCTCTATGATTTATGTATGGGGAAGGGGAGCGGACGGCCTAGTAGGAAGCAGTACGGAACTCGCAGCGTGCTGTTGAGAGGTCGACATCTGGGGTATTGGACTCGGTACGTCAAGTCGCGGGGAATTTCACAGAAAAGGTAGTATTCTACACAATTATAGCAGAGTATAGTCGAAGTCGGCCATTGTTGTGGCATTATTAGAGTTAAATGGAAACCCGCCCCCAGGTTTTGCCCCAATAAATCCTTCCCTTAACGTAGGTATATGAATTGCTCCTTCGAGAATTCCCTCTTTATATGGCAATCTCACCAGTTGACCTATAGAAAACTCTACCCAAAGCCATGGAAATATGGACTCTTCTCAATCCTTTTCACCTGAGCATGGGTCAAGTTTAGTGGTTCTAGGTAGTGTCATTCAGAAGCCAGTCTTCTTTCTGTAGCACCTAGAAACATGCTTGCCTGGTGTCATATTAAAGAATGGATCTCATGGAAAATGATGTCACATTGCCTGCACTTGTGGACAATTTTTATAGGTAAACACATGGGATTTTATATAAAGAGGAGAATAGAATTATAGATGAGGACAATTCATCCTACTGTGACGGCTGGTAGTGGAGCGGGGTACAACCTGGTGCAGGGGTTCTCTTTAGTCGACAGTCGGTTCACAAAAAATCTGATCATAATTCTAGACAGTTTTTCTCTGCTTCTAGAGGGAATGCCCGTGGTCTCCAAAATTCATTGATCTACTAGGACAACGTCGGAGCTATACGCGGATCTGTCTTATGAAATAAGATGACGCTGTGCGTCACCTGACACATTGATGAGGTGGACAAGTCATGTTCTGTATAACAAGAAGGGGGCATACTCTCACATTCTTCTGGAATCCCAACATTGCTCATCTCCTCATACACGAGATATATGATGCAGCCGCACTGTTTATCCTGTACATACAACTGTATTCGATCCATGAAGTCGAACCCCATCCCCTGAACTTCACCCCAACATACAGAAGCTCTCCTACTTTAAAGTCTAGAATTGAACAAAACTCTTGAAATTGTAACCAAAACTCAGAATGATGAATGCGGGGGAATCCCTAACCACTAGTTAACATGGAGCAGCTTTCTGTCAGTGTAGAGTTATTGTATCCATCGCTAGAAACTTATCCTTATTGTGATACAGAAATAGAACTAGTTACTTGGAAACACAAACAAAACCTACATGAATGATTAGCACCGCACAGGGAGACCGAGATATGTAATGCCCACTACTAATCCGAACTGACCAGGAGATATTATCACTGAGCACCATGGTGTCTGCAGTGTTAGAACTGGATATATTAGATTCGGACACGTCTACACATGTCATCTGACTGATCAGAATAATACTGGAACTCTAGTATGCAAACAAAGACAAAGAGAAAACTAGTATTATAATACTGTCCCCCGGTCAAAGAGATAACCCCTTACGAGTATAAACTTAGGCCAAACAGAAGCGAAATAAGTGAAACTAGGGCATAAATAATCCACCTAAATGTAGTAATCATTCAATATACACTAGTACAGAAAACTAAACCTATAAAGGATATAAGTATTACTAATAAACTGACCCTATGTACAATGATAGAGACACAGTAATACTCTTTCATTATACTATAATTCCTATACGGTTATATATATACCCCTATGTACAGATTATAAAGACCAGTAAAGATAAATACTAGAATACTACCCCCTATGTACGGAAATATAAAATACTATAATACTGCCCATATGTACAGAATAAACTCTATAATCACCCTGCTATGACAGGATATAACTACGATAAATACTGCCCCTAGTAACAAGTATAACACTCTATAGACCCTACCGGAAATAATCATATCTGCCCCCTATGTACAAGATCTATAACTACATAATACTGCTCCTCTGGTACCAGAAATCAACTACTATAATACTGCCCTATGACAAACTATAATCACTATAATACTACCCCCTATGTACAGATATAAATAATAACCCCTTCGAATAACTACATCGGCCCCCTAGTAACAAGAATATAACTACATAATTATGCCCCTATGTACAAGAAATAACTAACTCTAATACTGCCACTATGTCGAGAATATAACTACATATACTGCCCCATATGTACAAGAATATAACATATAATACTGCCCCTGTCAAGGAAACTATAACTCCTAGTACAACATAACTGCCCTATAATACTGCCCCGTCATGATCATAATAACTGCCCTAGGTACAACATACATCTCATAATATGCCCCTATGTACAAGAATATATACTATATAATATCGTCCCTATGTACAACGAATCATAACTACTATAATACTGCCCCACTATGTACAAGAATATAACTACTATAATACTGCACCCTAGTACAGGATATAAACTAATAATACTGCCCCAATGTACAAGAATATAAATATATAATATGTCCACCTATGTACAATGAATATAACTACGATAATAGCTGCCCCCTTGTACAAGAAATATAACTTACTATAATACTGCCCCTATGTACAGAGAAACATATATACCCCTATGTACAGCTATAACTACAATGCCCCACTATTGTACAAGAATAACTAATATATATATTACGAATAAAATCAATATGCCCCTATGTACTTTTTTTCCTTTCCGCATGTCCAACGCAATACCCCACTCGTTACTAATTTCTGTTCTTCACACGAAACTACTTCTCCCCCTCCCCTCTCTGTAAATTCTTTTTCTTGCCCCCTATCCGTCATTCACTCCCCACTTATACACCATTTCGGCCTCCAAGTTCTCCCTCCTCCCTCCCTCCTCACTCTCCCTCTCTTTCTCCCGTCGTTCCCCTACTTCTCCATTTTCCCTCGCGCCTTTTTGCTTCTTTCACTCTTCGTTTAACCTTATCTTTCTGCTGCTATTTATCCTGCTTCACTTTCACTCGCCTCACCCACCTTCCTATTGCAGGAATTAACTACTATAATATGCCTCCCTATGTAAAGAATATAACTTAAGATAATACTGCCCCTATGTACAAAAATATAACTACTATTAATACTGCCCATATGTAAAGCATATTACTACTAGTAGGGGGCAGTATTATAGTAGTTATATTCTTGTACATAGGGGGCAGTATTATAGTAGTTATATTCCTGTACATAGGAGGGCAGTATTATAGTAGTTATATTCTTGTACATAGTGGCAGTATTATAGTAGTTATATTCTTGTACATAGGGAGCAGTATTATTGTACATAGGAGGCAGTATTATAGTAGTTATATTCTTGTACATAGGGGGCAGTATTATAGTAGTTATATTCTTGTACATAGTGGCAGTATTATAGTAGTTATATTCCTGTACATAGGGGGCAGTATTATAGTAGTTATATTCTTGTACATAGGAGGCAGTATTATAGTAGTTATATTCTTGTACATAGGGGGCAGTATTATAGGAGAACTGACTTACTCTTCTTTTTTGTTTTCCAATCTCTTTCCATGTCTCTCTTGTAAATAGAATAATTCTTCTGTCAGATGTATATGTAGAGGCGGCAGATATATAATATTCCTGTATATCTTGGAGAATACATTGGTTGATAAATCTCTCCTTACCCTCGGGTTGTGTTGTATCACCTGGTGGATACTCTCCTGCTCTCTCGTGTGTAGCGCCATCCACTGTTAGGTGATGATTGTCTACAATATGAAAGTATCATACAAGGTACAATACGTTAAGGAAATCCTTACAGTCACCAGAGCCCCTGCGGTTATGTTTGCCCCTCCCCCATTCATCAGATATAATTTGTAAGGACAGTTTTATTTTTCATGTTCTTCAGGACCCTTCACCTAAGTCCATAAAGGTCGGAGGTCGGGATAGTTCGCTATCAGTTTCTGGTCCTGGTGGTCGGTGGTCATTGTGAGATTTCCTCTGGTGACCTGTGTTCTCCTCCTCGCTGACCTTCCCTTTATGTTCGAGGACTTGGGGACTATTAGATTCTGCAATAATCAGAAATATAGATGAGGAACTGACATGAAGTAGATCCCTTGATGCTCCTCCGTCTAGCGGGGATTTACGGGCCATTTGGGCTTCTGTTGTAAGAGTCAGAACTTATCACTTTTGGTTGCCCTCTTATTACACCACTGCATAAACCTCCAGTTACCGATGTACAAGCGATGGAAGGACCATCAAGGGTTTGGCTGGAGATCTTTTTAGCGACGGCCGTCTCTCTCGACCCCTACTAAATACTATAATACTGCCCCATATGTACAAGAATATAAATACTATAATAATGCCCCCTAGGTAAAGGATCATAACTACATAATACTGCCCTTGTACAGGAATAACTACTATAATACGCCTCTATGGTACAGAAATAAACTAATATAATACTACCCCCTATGTACAGGCAAATATAACTACTATAATACGACCCACTATGCCTACAAGAATTATAACTACTTATAATACCTGCCCCCTATGCTACAGAATATAACTACTAAATACATTGCACTAGTACAAGAATATAACACATAATATGCCCACTATGTACAGGCAATTAACTACTATATACTGACCCTATGCTACAAAAATGAATATAACTACATATAATACTGCCCCTAGGTACAGGGAATTATAACTAAATAATTACTGCCCCATATGTACAGAAGATAAACTACTATAATACTGCCTCCTTGTACGGAATATAACTACTCTAATACTGCCCCCTATGTAAAGAATCTAACATTATACTGCCCCCTACTTGTACAAGAATATAACTACTATTATACTGACCCCTATGCTACAAGAATTTAACTACTATAATATGCCCCTATGTACAAGACTAATAACTACTAAATACTGCCCACTATGCTAACAAGCATATATTGAGCTGGATTATTAAATACTGTCCACTATGTACAAAGAAAAGCATATTAACTACTTAATACTTCCCCCTATGTACAAAGAATATAACTACTATAATACTGCCCCTATGTACACGAATATAACTACTAGAATACTGCCACTATGCTACAAGAATATAACTACTATAATACTGCCCACTATGTACAAGAATTAACTACATAATATTGTACACTATGTACAGAATATAACTACTATAATACTGCCCCCCCTAGGTACAAGAATATAAACTATATAATACTGACCCCTTGTACAGGAATATAACTACTATAATACTGCCCCGAATGTACAAGAATATACACTACAATAATACTGCCCCCTATGTACAAGAAATAACTACTATAATGCTGCCCCAATATGTACAAGAATATAACTACTATAATACTGCCCCCTATGTACAGGAATTAAACTACTATAATACTGCCCCCTTGCTACAAGAATATAACTCACTATAATACTGCCCCCTATGTAACTGAATATAACTACTCATAATACTCATACCTATGCTACAGAATATAACTAATAATACTGCCCACCTATGTACAAAAATATAACTACTATAATACTGACCCCCTATGTACAAGAAATTACTATATCATACTGCCCCTAGTACAAGAATATTACTACTATATAAATGTCTTGGGTCTTCACTTGTTAATTATTGTGGGGTAGGGGCTTGTGAAGCTACCAGGTGGTATCCAGCTTGTTACTAATAATCAGCATGGAATATTTCTTCTTTGCCTCAAGTAATATCTGCCCTTCTTCCTTGATTCCCTATATGCCAACCTATTACAATGTTGGGTTTGTATATAATTACCGGTGCCATCATTTGCTCGATGAGCCTCCAGCCCTCTGCAATAGTAAACAATCCCCACTACCTTCGACTTGGGACAGCACACAGACAGCGCTAAGCTCCAGTGCACATTAATGGTTCACGGTAAACAAGGCCTCAAGGAATAAGAGGCTGATTAGTAAATCCGAAACATACCATCTCCTGACCCCACTGAACAACGCAACCCTCCGCCGCCCCTCCACGGTGCAAGCGCCACAACTTGACATAAATTAATTGCCCTTGGTTGGTAAATCAAAACACGCCCTAAGAAAAACATATTGCCCATAAAAGATTTAATGTGTTAGAACCTCACCTGAACTGTGTACTAATGGGTCTAAGAACATTACTAAACTATCCACAGACATTGGTAATAGGCGTGTAGAATAAATAATTATACGGAGCACAACCGTGTATATTGTCACTTCTATGACAATATAATGTAATACATGACCCACTCCCCTGAAATTTAATGCAGCTACTATAATACTGACCCCATATGTACAGGAATTAACTCCTATAATACATGCCCCCGGTGGACAGGAATATAACTACATATAATACTGCCCACTTATGTACGAATATAATACTATAATGACTGCCCATATGTACAAGATATTAACACTATAACTCATGCCCCCTATGTACAGATAATAAATAACTTAATTACTGCCCCTATGACAAAGAATATAAACTACATAATACTACCCTATCAGGAATAACTACTAAAGACGTCCCTATGTACAAGACTAATATTAATAGCCTATACGGTAGTATACTACATGCCCATCATGTACAAGGAATATAACTACTATAATACTGCCCTTCAAATAAACTCTTATGCACTAGTACAAGAATATAAATACTATAATACTGCCACCTATGTACAGAATATAATACTATAATCGGCCCCTATGTACAAGAACATAATCTATATACTGCCCCTATGTACAGAAGAAGTATACTATCATAATACTGGCCCCTATGCTACAGAATAGTAATATAACTACTGCCCTTACATAATCATAAACGGCCCCCTATTGTACAAGTAATATAACATATAGAATGCTGCCCCCTATGTACGAATATAACTACTATAATACGGACCCCTTGTACAAGACTAGAACTACTATCATATGCCCACTATTGTACAAGAATATAACGACTATAAATACTGCCCCCTATGTAAAGAAATAATATATACTACTGCCCCTATGTAAAGAAGTATAACTACTATAATTACTGACCCCCTCTGTACAAGAATATAATAATATAAATACTGCCCCCTATGCATTAAGGACGAATATACCTACTATAATACTGACACTAGATACAAGGATGTAACGCTATAATACTTCTATCATGTAGATGTCTTGGTTTGTTATATGAAAGGTTTGAAGGTCATAATTCTAATGTATTTACTCTCCGAAAGTCCGGAAATAACTGGTTTCAGCCAATAGTCGATCATCTTCAAAGGAAAGTGATGCCCTAAGAACCAAGTGACGCGGCATCATACTTTAGCGCGAAGAACAGAACAATCATAAAAAAAGACCAGGAAATATTTACCAGTCTTGAGAATATTTAAAAAACTTCTTTAACATGCTATATAAGATTAATATATAAGGGATTAGTATCGGCGGACAAGTTATTGATGACGCGTCCCCAACTGGAGATACCAGGATTTCAGCTGACGAGGGGAGCCCATTCCTTGAGTGGCATTGGTCATCTAAGGTGATGTCATCCATGTGGTGATGTCACCAGCTAGAATAGTTGTAATATTGGAGTTTCCACTTGAGCGCTCCGGTCTATTGTCTGTAAATTGTGGGCCCTTGTTTGGCTTGGGTCTCATCTAACCAGGATATTTCGGTTAGCAGAACCTCACGTCCCCTTGCCTCTCGAAGGTCAGTGAAGCGAGGATGGGGTTCGTCACTTAATGATTTCCGACGCTCCGCTCTCTCCTGTGATTACCTCTCTATTATCCTCATATAATTCTATTAATATCAGACTCGGATTAAACATTCCAGATTCGCCGCTCGGGTCACACAGAGGCGCGAATGAGATGGGGGAGCAAAATTATACAAAAATACCGTATTAAAATAAAAACAAAAAAAAGATAAGATTCATGTTTAATGCTGGGAAGCGGGAGGAGGACGGAGATCAGCGTTGTTTAGCAGGGCCTCCGCCGACTGCGGCATCAACAGAAGAAACGGGGAGTAATATGAGAGGAGAGAGAGAGAGAGACAAACCAATCATGACCCGCGAGCCGAAGAGACAAGAGAACGACGCGGAAAAGAGTGGGTCCTGCAACCTGTCGCCCATCTTATGTAGCATTTTTTCCAAAATTTTGGGTGAAATGAAACATGTTAGACCCGATAACCACGTAGACACGCAAACTCTAGATTGTGTTCAATCTACGTTTTCACGACCCTGTGGAGAGTTAGAGGTTTGGTGTCACCATTCAATAGACTTTCCAAAGGGACTAAGTAGAAGTTGACACATGTTCCTCAACCTCGTCAATCCAGCCCATTCTTAGGGCGATACTAATGCTTCCATCAAATCATAACCCTCCTCCCCTGTGGAGCAGTTAGGGGGGTGCGTGTCACTTCGATAGACCTTCCTAATGTCTAAGTAGGGAAGTTTGACCACCATGTCCTCAACTTCTTCAATACCCAGCCAATGTTCAGGGCTTCTTGCTTCCATCAAATCATAACCCTCTCCACTGTGGAGAGTTAGTGGTTTTTGGGGTCCACATTCGCGTAGACCTTCCTAATGTTAAGTAGCGAAGTTTGACCACCATGTTCATCTCAATCTCTTCAATACCAGCCCATCTTCAGGGCTTATATGCTGCCATCAAATCATAACCCTTCTCACCTGTGCGAGAGGTTAGTGTTGAAGTCCACCTTAGATAGGACCTTCCTAATGCTCTAAGTAGGAATTTGACCACCATGTCCTCACGTCCTTCATACCAGCCGCATCTTCAGGGCTCACATGCCATTCCAATCATTACCCTTCGTTCCCCTGTGGAGAGTTGGGTTTTGGTGTCCACCTTCGATAGCCTTCCTAGCCGTCTAAGTAGGAGATTATTGACACTCTGTTCCTCAACCTCTTCAAAACAGCCATTCTTCGGCGCCTCTACTGCTTCCATCAAACATACCCTTTAAGAACTGACGACATCAGAAAGGAAGCTCCAACGGTGTTCTCCAAATTCAGTTTCTCACTTCTTTTGGAGATTTCTAGAATTTGTTAAGATTTATTGCCCCCCTGGGATCATTATGAGTTTGGTATCCACCTTCGAAAAGTCCTTCTAAGGAGGAAGTCTTTGGTCCATCAGCGTTCCTCAACCCTCTTCATTACTGAAGGGGCCAGTATTGAACGAGGTTGAGGGAACACGATGGCCAAGCTTCCCCTGGCTCCATCAACCATTACTTTCTTCTAAGAACTGACACGAGGGCAAGACCTCCCAACAGTGGTCCCCAAAATCAAGTTATCAATGTTTCAGTAAATTGATTCAATTTTTTTTCCCCGTGGAGTGTCCCATCTTCTTACCAATTTCTCCTAATTCTAAGGTAGGGAAATATGGCGCATCACCATCTCTTCAATATGGCCTCCTTTCTTAGGAAGATGTGAGTAACGTTCAACTGAAGGACCCCTGGTGAATATTCGGGATTGGTATCTAATAGTGGGTTTCCTCAAAAGTTAAATATGAGGGGACAAGAGGTCCCAACTCTTAATACCCTTCTGCTTCTGCAGGGACTGTGGAGGTTCTGTCATTCCTTGTACTCCTACTTCCTTTTTTGCTGTAGGTCGGCCTTTGTATATTCAATGGGGGACGAGAGATACACATCCATGCGACTTACAAGTAAAAAATAAAGGGAGAACCTTATAGAAAATTCTTCGGCATTACACATCAACGTTTTGAGATGTCAGGTGCGTGTGCAGTAACAGCAACTTAAAGACAGTTCGATGGTAATAAAACATCAATTACAGCCATGATGAACACTTCACTTTTGATTGATTGACAGCACAAGCCTAGGGAGTAACCCAGTCTCCTTCAGGGTCCATCAGATCGTGTGGACAAGTTTCCTGCATGGCTCCGGAGGAATTTTTGCATTCCGACTAGACCCTAAACAGGTGGAAACAGCTATTATATACAGGGTTAATAAAAAGTGGGGCCTAGTTGGATTGATTTCACACCATTCCCCCAAATTACTACCGTCTTGTGTTATTTAACATCCTATTCAACAAGTCGGTAGGGTATTATGTCACCAATAACTTCACCAGTGAATGGCGGAAATACCTGCCAAGGTTGTGGAGTCTTAGGTTGTTTGCGATTCGTATCTCACGTTCTCCCAATGAGTAGAGGTGAACACCATGAGGTATTGTTGGATGTCTAAATGTTGTTGGCTGATCTCAACCTATCATCCTAATATGTGCGGGGAACCATGCCATAGGTGTTGGCATAGTGTTTGGGTGTTTATTCCGCTGTCCCACATGAATGTATTCGAACCAATTTCTCATACGGTTGGGTGTCAGTAGGAATGTGGTTTGAGATTGTTCTCATCATCCTCCATACTCTGTAGTAGGCGCGGTACTTGCCAGCGATTGGTACGTCATAGTGTTTCATGAATCTCACACACTTCACCATGATTATGGGAACATACCTGATATTGTTGATGTCGTAAGTTGATCTCCACTACCATGTATCCATTCTGAGTTGTTGCAGTCACGTGTATATTCACTGTCATAAGAAAGGGCATGAACCATGTGTGGGATGTTCAAGTTGTCTGTAAGTCACACTCACCAATATGTTCAGGAACCATCCATGAGGCTTGTTTGATTCTGATAGCGTGTTGTGTATCCATTTCTTCACACGATGACTAGTAGGGAACCATGCATTAGTGGTGGGATGTCCATAGGTTGTTGGGTAATAAATTCACATACATATCTTAGGGAAATGCAGTGTTGAGTCGGTGATATCCTCCTGCATCCAGTGTATATGGGGGAACCATCAGTGTTCATTCTGGATGTCACCTCAATCTCACAAGGACTGTCGATGGCCTACACGATGATGGTATCCCACACCCTCATACAAATAACAGGCTAACTTGTTCAAGCATGCCCACTCTGTAGAAGTGCTGGTCTCGAGACCTGATTGACCGCTCACAGATGATGATTATTGGAAACATCCCAGCTTAAGTGCAAGGCTCCAAGCAGAGGAGACAGTCGGCCGTGAACGCTTCTACGACATAATTATTGCCCATTCCCTTAGGGCTATAGACAATTAGTGGATGTGCACTTGATGTTAGTTTGGGTATTCATTTATTAACAAACACTCTGTAGGTCGACAACAGGCAACTCATATGGTAGAGGGACCCCGCCATAAATCAATTGAAGTGTTCAAAGCTGATTGTGGACAACTTGATGATAATAACTCAAGATTAAGCAATGTCCCGTTGCACCTATAGGTTTATGATCTGAGCGGTCCAATAAGATCACTTCCCAATGGCCCAATATGGGTAAGCAAGTGTAATTCCGAGCTTCTGACATCATTTTCGGGGTCTACTGATTCCCCTCCGATCTTGTAGAGAACAATTGGCTTCTGTATCAATCGCCAACTCATTAACATAACACTACTGGTCTGATCGGTCATCGGGATAGGTACATACCTCCGTCAATTGACAATATGGCCTCCTACTATAGAATAGGCCGTGTCTCTCATAATTCCGTTGGTTCTACACCACCATAGTAGGGAGGAGTACTAATCATTATACACGAGAGCGAGTTCTCTCTAGATCCAACAATCACTTCTATGGCCGCATAAATACTATAGAGCGGTCTAGGTACCAAGCACAAATAACAACCAAATTTCATCGCTGAGTAATTTAAGTTCCACTCGGAGAAGACTCTTAGTTCCCTGGGATTAAACGGCACAGGAAAAGCGTCGGGGGGAAGGCGCAACGCGGGTGTGCGGAATACAAGCGAGGTACGGACAATAAAGTGACGCAACAACAAACACTTCTTAAAATGGGAACTCCATCTGAGGACATACTGAGTTAGAAAGCCTTCATGCTGACTATCTTATATTAAATAAACCGGTGGGCCCAACTGTAGCTGTAAAAAACCCCCGATACGCCCAAGAAATGGGCCTTGGAATATGAAGTGCAGCCATAATGTCATTCCCCCATTATAAGTGTATCATGTGACTCACTGATGTGGGAGGGGCATATTCCAGCCCCCTTGAGAGTGTTACAAACTAAAAAAACAACTCGATTCTACTCTGGTCCGACCAGATTGCCCTAATATAGGAGAAGGTTATACTGAAGGCCTACTGAGGACCCTGATACCCTGCCCTTAAGGGTCATTTTTTTTTACCCTTGTAAAAAAGTTTTATTTGACTTGGGCAAAATACACGTAAAAAAGTTCAGTCGTTCTGATGGAGCGTAACCAGCAATTTGTCAGGGATGTGTGAGGCAGATGGCTGGCGGTGGATTCGCACCCCCATCCCGAGAGGAATTCAATCTCGCAGGAATCGTGCTTCAGAAGTGTCATACCAGCCTTTCAATAAAGAAAAAAAAGCGCTTGTTCCCTGCCCACTCAACACCCTCAATACATGTACGGCTCGCTGCCCCCCTCACTACCCTCGTGCAGACATGGGACTCCCGTCTCCGTAGTATAAACCCCTCCTCAGACTTGTAATATCCAATAACGGGGTATCATAGATGAAAGTACATCACACACGCTAAACCCAAGCAAGACCGACAGCTTGAGACCCTCCAACCACTGGACTCCCCGCACCACACCGACCGCCCAACCGGCCCGTAGAGACGCCCCAACACATCTGGACCCCCCACCAGTCAACACAGCCACCACAATCACCGGCAGTTGATACTCCCACTCACTGACCTCACCCCCCCCCCGCCCTCACATCAGCCACCAGCCCTGGCAGTGAGACCCTCAACCACTTGGACCTTCACACACCTCCCCCCCCAAACAGCCCACCACCCTGTGCAGTGAGACCCACAACCACTGGACCCCCCCTCCCACCTCACCAGCACAGCCCCGGCAGTAGCCAACCACTGACCCTCCCCCAACACCACAGCCCCATCTAATCCTGCACCAGGGTACAACGCGGGATGAATTATTAAAGACGCCAACACCAATTCCAACACAATAAAAGGGATGTAGTTGTCTGGACAAGTACATCAACATAGCTCAGAGGCTTAATACACCAGACTCATCAACAATATCCCCAGAAAGATACATGTGGTTCAACAGGCAGTATCACGTAGAGAATTTAGATACCACACACTCAACCAGACAGTCATAACACATTATAGATTAATAACACCTTGTTTAGCGATTATCACACATGACAGGATTGGATTACAGAGTGCGTGTAGGCGTATCACAATATGGGATTAGAAACACAGTGAAGTGGAGATGTATCACACATATTAGGTTTAGATCACAGCCAGTGTTGTTACACGTCCACATGATAGTAAAGCAGTTTGTGCGTATCACACTTAACGAGAATTAGATTAGACACAGTGCGTGTAGCGTATCACACAGATGGGATTAGATACACACGTAGTCAGTAGCAGTAACACACATTATGAGGGAATTGACTATCACAGTGCAGGGTGGTAGCAGTATCCACTTGATGAGGTTAGATTACACAGGCAGTGTGCAGTAATCACAAGATAGGATTAGATACACAGTGCAGTGTAGCAGTCATACACATGATCCGGATTAGATACACAGTTGAGTGCTAGCAGTATCACACATTATATTAGATACAACAGTGTCATGTAGCAGTATCACACATGATGGGCATTAGATACACAGTGCAGTGTAGCGTATCACACTAGGATGGGAATTAGAATACCAGGCGTGGTGTAGGCAGTATCACAACATGATGGGGATTAGATAACACAGTGCAGTGTAGCAGTATATCACACATGATGGGATTACGTATAGCACAGTGTAGTTGTAGCAGTATATCAACAAATGATTGGGATTAGATACACACATGCAGTTGTAACAGTATCCACATGATGGGATAGATAAACCATGCAGTAGGTCACAGATAGGTTGTACAGGTGTATCACACCATGATGGGATGATTACACAGTGCCTTGTAGCAGTATCAACACATAGTTATATAAGCAGGAAGTAATACACAGTGTGACGTAGGGTAGACACCGTGAGTGAAGTACCACATGAAGGGATTAAGATACATCGTGCAGTGTAGCCAAGTAATCAAATGGCATGATGGGATTATAGATACACATGCCGTGTAAGCAGTATCACACCTATGTGGATTAGTATCACCAGATGTCAGTGTACAGTATCACACGAATGGATTAGATACACTGCAGTGTAGAGAGTAATCACACATGACTGGGATTTAGAGTACACAGTTGGCAGTGATAGTACTATCACACATGAGTGGATATAGACACAGTGCAGTATAAGCACGATCACACATGAGAGGATAGATACCCAGTTCGGGTTAGACAGTATCCAAATATGGAGTCGATACACAGTGTAGTGTAGCAGGATCACACATGATGGGATTCGATACACAGTGCAGGTAGCTGCTAGCAGTATCCACACATGATGCGGATTAGATACACATGCGTTGTCGCAGTCTCACACTGATGGGTATAGCTACCCCCAGTGCTAGTGAGCCCGTATTCCCAATGTGGGATTAGAGTAGATACACAGTGTAGATGTAGCAGTATCACACAGTGATGGATTAGATACACAGTGCAGCTGTTAGCAGTATCACACATGATGGGATAGATACACAGTGCAAATGTAGCAGTATCACAATGATGGGATTAGATACACAGTGAACAGTGATAGCAGTACACACATGAGTGAGATTAGATACACAGTTGCATGCACGTGGTAGCAGTATCACACATTGATGAGGATAGATACAGTGCAGTGTAGCCCAGTTCACACATGATGGGATTAGATACACAGGTTAGTGTAGCGTAGCACACATATGAGATAGATACACAGGTAGTGTAGCAGTATCACACATGATGGGATTAGATTAAACAGTGACAGTTGTAGCAGTACACACATGAGGGATCAGATACACAGTGCAGTGTAGCAGGATCACAATGATGGGTAGGATTAGATACACGTGCAGTGTAGCAGTAATTACACTGATGGGATTAGATAACCAGTGCACAGTGTAGCAGTATCACCCATGATGGGCGTTAGAGGGATTAAAGGGGTTCTTTTTCTTCCTTACACAGGGCAGTGTAGCTGTAGCAGTATCACACATGATGGATTAGATACACGTGCAGTTGTAGCAGTAGCAAACATGATGGGATTAAGATCACAGTGCAGGTAGCCAGTATCACAATTGAGGGAGTAGATACAAGTGTAGTGTAGACAGTA
This sequence comes from Engystomops pustulosus, assembly GCA_019512145.1. NCBI lineage: Eukaryota > Metazoa > Chordata > Amphibia > Anura > Leptodactylidae > Engystomops > Engystomops pustulosus. The sequence continues at coordinate 2,288,750 of CM033647.1, forward strand.
TCAACCATGATGGATTACGATACACAGTGTAGTGTAAGCAGTATACACAGGTGATGGGCTTAGATACACAGTGTAGGTGTAGCAGTATTCACACAGATGGGGTGAGATACAAAGTGCAGTGTAGCAAAGTAGATCACACCTGATGAGATTAGATACACAGTCCAGTGTAGCAGTATCACACATGATGAGATTCTTAGATACACAGGTAGTGGTTAGCAGTATCACACTGATGGATAGATCCACAGTGGCAGGTGTAGCATGTTAGCAGATCACCACATGATTGGGATTGATAAACAGTGACAGTGTAGACAGTATCACACATGATGGATTATTAGATACCCAGCTGCAGGTTTGTAGCCGAGTTTCACACATGATGGGATTAGATACAAAGTGCAGTGTAGCAGGTTATCACACATGATGGGATTAGATACACAGTGAGTTGTAGCAGTATCACACATGATGAGAGATTAGAACACAGTGAAGTGTAGCCTCAGTATCACACATGGTGGGAGGATTAATAACGTGCCAGTGTAGAGTATTCACAAATGTAGGGGATTCGAACACAGTGCAGGGATAGCAGTATCACACATGATGGGATTAGATACACAGATGCAGTTGTAGCAGTACACACATGATGGGATTAGATACACAGGCAGTGTAGCAGTATAAAACATGATGGGATTAGAATACACAGTGCCAGTGTAGCAGTTATCACACATTGATGGGATTAGATACACAGTGCAGTGTAGCATGTATCCACTGATGAGGATTAGATACAAAGTGCAGTGCTAGCAGATTACACATGGTGGCGGATTAGATACACAGTGCAGTGTAGCGTATCACACATGGTGGATTAGATACACAGTGCAGTTGATAGCAGTATCAACATGATGGGATTAGAGATAACACAGTGCAGTTGTTAGCCCGTATCCCAACATGATGGATTAGATACACAAGTGACAGGTAGCAGTATACACATGATGGGATTAGTATAACAAGTGTAGGGCCTTAGCAGTATCACACATGATGGATTAGATACACGTGCAGGTAGCATATCACAAATGATGGGATTGATACACAGTGCCAGTGTTAGCAGTATCACACATGAGGGATAGATATACACAGTGTCCAGTGTAGCAGTATCACACATGATGGGATAGATACACAGTGTAGTGTAGCAGTATCACACATGATGAAGATTAGATACACAGTTGTAGTGTATTGTAGCAGTATAACAATGGTGGGAGTAGATACACAGTGCAGTGTAGCAGTATCACACATGATGGGATTATCTAGATAACAGTGCAGGTAGCGTATCACAAATGATGGGATTAATACACAGGGCGTGTAGCAGTATCACAAATGATGGGATTAGATAACAGTGTAGTTAGCAGTATCACCACATGATGGGGACTAGATACAAGTGCAGTAGTGTGTCGCGTCTCAAATGATGGGATATAGTACACAGTGCAGTGGTAGCAGTATCACACATGTGGGATTAGATACCACAGTGCAGTGTAGCAGTATCACAAATGATCGGGATTAGATACACAGTGTAGGTTATTATAGCAGTATCCGGGCAGTATTATAGTAGTTATATTCCTGTACATAGGGGGTAGTATTATAGTAGTTATATTCTTGTACATAGGGGACAGTATTATAGTATATAGTTATATCCTGTTCTGCTCTTTATTGGTTACTGAGTTCAGTATTTCTTATGTAGATACATTAATCCTCTTTATATAGTTCTAACAATGATTACACCAGTTAGTGAATAATTTATGCTCCCTGGTTCATTCTTAGAGTCGCTTTGGCCAATTTAACACTTTATTTACTTCTAGGGGTCTCCTTACGGTGCAGTAAATAAATATATGTTCTTGTTTTGTCTCTTGCCAAGTATCTTAGAGTTCCCATATATATTTCTGTGAAATACACAGAAGCTGCAGGAGGATAAAGTGTTCGGTATAGTCGAGTGTGAACCTAATCAAATAAAATCCCCCATGTCCATCTACACTGACAGAGACCAGGGGCTGCTCCATGTAAACCCTGGAGGTGGGATTAGTAGGGATCTACCATTCCCCTGGTGCATGAGTCAAATCCCATGTTCTTGTAGGTTTTGTGTTTCAATCAATTTCTACAGAGGTTTTTTGGTGCAATTTCTAGACATTTAATAAAAGTAGGAGAGCTTCTGTATGTTGGGGTGAAGGTTCAGGAGGATGGGGTTCGACTTCATGGATGAATAAAGTTGTATGTACAGGATACAGTGCGGCTGCATCATATATTCTGCTTGTATGAGGATGAATGAGCAATGTTGGGATTCCAGGAAGAATGTGAGAGTAGTGCCCCCTTCTGTTTATACAGAACATGACTGTCCACCTCAGTCAAAGTGTCAAGGTGGACGCACATGCTCAGTCTTATTTCATTAAGACAGATCCCGCGTATAGCTCCGGTTGTCCTAGGATAGATCAAGGAATGTTTGGGAGACAACGGGATTCCCTCTGAGAAGCAGAGAAAATAATGTCTAGAATTATGAGCAGGATTTTTTGTGAGACTTAACTTCGACTTAAAGAGAACCCGTCACCAGGTTTTACCCCGCTACACTACCAGCCGTCACAGGTAGGGGATGAATTGTCCTCTCTATAATTTCTCCTCTTTTATATAAAATCCCACTTGTTTACCTATAAAAAATGTCCCACAAAGTCAGGCAAATGTGACATCATTTTCACATGAGATCCATATCTTTAATATGACACCAGCAGCATGTTTCTAGGTGCTACAGAGAAGAAGACATGAGCTTCTGAAGTGACACTACCTATGAAACCACTAAACTTGACTCATCTCATGTGAAAATGAAGTGAGAAGAGTCATATTTCCCTGGCTTTGGGTAAGATTTTTCTATAGGTCAACTGGTGAGATTCCATATAAAAGAGGGAATTCTCGAAGGGACAATTCATAACCTACGTGAAGGGGGAAGGAGTTTATTGGGGCAAAACATGGTGGCGGGTTCCATTTAACTCTATAATAGCCAACAAAATGGCCGACTTCTACTATACCTTCTGCTATAATTTGTAAATACTACACTTTTTCTGGTAGATAATTCCGCGACTTGACGTACCGATCACAAATACCCCAGATGGTCCGACCTCTCAACAGCACGCTGCGAGTTCCGTACTGCTTCCTACTAGGCCGTCGCTCCCCTTCCCATACATAAATCATAGAGGCAGCGCAAACCTCGGAGTCTGCACTTATCTTATTTTTTCTCACCGTTAGTTTCTTCTCCGGGAGGTTGAGGATATGAATTATGTAATTGTAACAGGTGATTACCACATTGTGCAAATCTCTCGTTAAAGTACCTTCCACAATAGAAGCTGCCAGCCCTCCACTGTGCTGTTTTTGTAGCGTTTCGGTAAGCTTTCCCTGCAGCGGCTCAATGTTTGGATGGATAAGTGGAAGTATTTTTGCCCTGCCGACAACCCTTTCACTGCTTGATCGCTGTGCAAGGCATTGTGGGACGGTGACACGGGTCAGAGGAGCCGCTTTGGAGGTGAATCAGAAGGGTTCTCCTAAAGCTGTCTAGATAGAGATCATGTACCGTAATGTGAGACTGGTTAGCGAGGACCTGGCTTCTCCCTAGTTTCTCCTATCAGATGACATAGATAGGGTGGTGGTAGAGTCAGAAAGTAAACCTCCACTCAAAAATAACTAATTTTGGCTCTCTAGTGGGGGAATAAGCCTTAACTAGAACAAAAAGATATGGAATGCTAAAGTCCAGCTTACCCAATTCTTCTTCCCATGGCTTCTCTCATCATGGGAGCGTTGGCTGGTCCTAGTGACAGTGACCCAGCTGACTGTATTGTGTATGGCCAGATTGACCATTTCTGAGACAAGAAGAAGTTATCTACCTTGATATAGCAATATGGCAAGGAACCATAGCCATAACTGCTTGATATCATGTAGATAGTTTCTCCACATACTAAGATGGTGGACAACTTTGAACATAACTCCATGATATCAAGTAGAAAGCTTCTCCTCAAGTTGGTGGACAACATCTGCCATAACTGCATCATATCAAGTAGTTATCTTCTTCACCAACTTATATTTGAGTGGAAATCAAGATGGTGGAAAACCTAGGCCCTAACTGTATGATATTCTTCAGCTTAGGTTTCAATCGAAATCGAAATGGTGGCCGACCTTCTTGATATGACCTTGATACCAACTCCTCCTACTTAGTTGTCAATTGAAATCAAGATGGTGATCAACCTAGGCCCTAACTGCATAATATCATGTAGATGGCTTATCTTCTTACTTAGGTTTACATGGAAATCAAAATGGTCAATAATCTTGGCCATAACTTCTTGATATCATGTAGATGGCTACTCGTTTTACTAAGGTTTCTATGGAAATTAAGATGGTTGACAACTTTGAACATAACTTCTTGATATTAAGCTGATTGTTTCTCCTCCTACTTAGGCTTTAATGGAAATCAAGCTGATGGACAACATCTGTCATGCTATGAAGTAGTTAGCTTCTTCGCCTGCTTAGGTTTTAATGGAAATCCGGATGGTGGACAACCAAGTCCCTGACTGAATGATATCCTTCTACTTAGGCTTCAATGGAAATCAAGGTGGTGGACAACCAAGTCCCTGACTGAATGATATCCTCCTACTTAGGTGTCAATGGAAATCAAGGTGGTGGACGACCAAGTCCTTAACTGAATGATATCCTTCTACTTAGGTGTCAATAGAAATCAGGGTGGTGGATGGCCATAGCCATAACTGCGTGATGTGAAGTAGATACCTCCTCCTCCTACTTAGGGGTCAATAATACTAAGTTAAAAACTTCTACTTGGGTTTCAGGGGAAATCACGATAGTGGACAACCTTGATCATACATGAAAGATAAGCCTTTGATCTTTACCAAATAAATCAGATGGTTTTATTGTCCAGCTTAAGACCAAGAACATGAATGATATTGTGATTCTGGACGACTACTTGAAGACCTGTGTTTGTGGTCCATAATGTTGGATACTTTGAGGGTACTGAGATACCACCATAGATATGATGAATCTCTCTTAGTCAGTCTTGATCTCGTTGGGAGCGGGCCGGGGCGGTGGGGAGTGTGTTTGCCCGGATCTCATTGTGTACGCTCAGTGTTCCTCTAGCTTTTGGCTTTGTGTTGAATAGCTTCCTGCGGTTGTCCCACACAAGGCCTGACTGATGTCACCTTTGTTTTATAATCAGCCACATTCACAGGACCCTCAATGGCTCATTACCAGCAGCTGCTTTCAAGAGCCTCTTGTACAATTTGCCTTTTTTTTACATTTAAGATTTTTTTTTTTCCTGCAATTTTTCTCATTCTGTCTCTGAGAACCTCACGTCAGTACATTCCCCATCATTGCTTGTGTATCTGAGTTTTTCTGTGGGAAACTGAGACCTCAGATGCTGTATCTGAGCTTATCATGGGTATAACTGCCTTCTGAGGCAAAGTATCTAATCCTACCCTGTTTGATACTGACTGCTGAGCTGTGTATCTAATCCTACCCTGTGTGATACTGCCTTCTGAGGCAAGGTATCTAATCATATCCTGTGTGATACTGTCTGCTGAGCTGTGTATCTAATCCTACCCTGTTTGATACTGTCTGCTGAGCTGTGTATCTAATCCAATCATATGTGATAAAGACTTCAGAGCTAGTGTATCCAAGCTTATCATGTGTGAAAGGAGTCAAGAGTTGGTGTATTTCAGACTATCATGTCTAGCACTGTCTTCTAAGGCAGTGTATCTAAGCATATTATGTGCTATCATGTTTGATAATGTCTACGGAGCTTCTGTATCTATGCCATTCACATGTGATACTGTCTGCTGGGCTGTGTATCTAATCCTTTCATGTGTGATACTGTCTGCTGAGCTATGTATCTAATCCTATCCTGTGTGATACTGTCTGCTGAGCTGTGTATCTAATCTAACAATGTGTGATACTGACTGCAGAGCTGTGTATCTAATCCTATCATGTGTGATACTGACTGCTGAGCTGTGTATATAATCCTATCCTGTGTGATACTGTCTGCTGGGCTGTGTATCTAATCCTATCATGTGTGATACTGTCTGCAGAGCTGTGTATCTAATCCCATCCTGTGTGATACTGTCTGCTGAGCTATGTATCTAATCCTATCCTGTGTGATACTGTCTGCAGAGCTGTGTATCTAATCTAACCATGTGTGATACTTTCTGCAGAGCTTTATTTCTAATCCTATCATGTGCGATACTGTCTGCTGAGCTTCGTATCTAATCCTAAAATAGGAGTATCACTCCTATGCTGTGTATCTAATGCTATTATGTGAGATACCGTCATCTGATACACTGTGTTGTAGTGATACTGTCTTTCGAGGTATTGTATCTAAGCTAACATGTGTGATACAGACTGCTGTGCTGTGTATCTAATCCATGGCTGATGTGAAACTAGTCTGAGTCTGTGTATCTAAGCTACCATGTGTGATACTGTCTGGGAGCACTTCTTCGGTATATACAAACGTAACTTGGGAGAAATCAATTCCACCCAGTAAAGTATGCCTGTAATCCTATTAACACAGAGTAATCTTAAAATCCTAAAGTTTTGCCGGAGGAAGAAGAAGAAGATGTGAATAACAATAGCGCTACTCCTGGGTGGTCTGTTTTGGATGCTGCTTACAACTCATTCGGGGGGCCCTCACACTGACTAGAAGTCTCTGCTAACGAGAGTGTATATATACATATATATATATACAGTGATAACCATCACATAAAGCTGGCCATACACCTAAGATAACAACTGGGGCGCACTTCCATACACATGTACACAACCGTTTCATATTGGTGGCCTTCTTCAAGATTCTATGGGTTCTATGGTGGAAAACCATCCAACCATCTTATGTGTATAGGAGATTCCGGTATATTCCTTTATGTTGTGGTAACGGAGGTGGGATCTTGTTTCTATGGATTCACCTTCTATGGTGCTGGTTTTGATGGGGCATATAGGTATCCAATTTCTGTTTTGAAGGCAATCCAAAAAAAAGATCTAAAGATTTTGGTAGGACCAGTAGAACATCGGTGGTTGGATGATGTGGGGAGGAAGATGGTGTTGGGTTCAGAACTGTTGAGGTAGTCTAAGGTGACCATTCATTCCTGTTGGCGGGAATGAAAGAGTATGGCCACCTCATGATCTTGAGACAGGAGGAACATTTGTGTTTGTGTATGCAGTGGGGGTTCATAACTTAAACAAGATTAGAGGTGGCCATACTCTTCCAAGTCCTCTAAGAGAGACACATGAGGATGTACCACTGAAGATACAAAAGAATGTTTCGACCAACCTGTAGACATCTATTTCCCGTCTTCAAGGTAATTCAACTCAAGTTCACTAGGTTGTGGAAGGACCAGCCAACCATTTTATGTGTATTCGAGAGTCTGAACTATCTCTCGGTAGATGAGTTTTGGGGAAAGTGGGCAAAAGATTTAGAACTGTATCGATGGACTAAGAGAAAAAGGTGTTGACTTTGTTAGAAACTTAATCTTCTCTAAATTATAAACTACCTCCGCACACACAGGCGTGTCTGTTACCTCAAACAAGATTAGAGGTGGCCATATTCTTCCATTCCACCCAACAGGAATGAATAGTCATCTCGGTCTACACCAACAGTTCTGAATCCAACAAAAGCATCCTCCCACCATCTTTGAGGGTCCTGCCTAAATTGTTAGATCCTGTGTTTGGTTACCTCCAACACAGATAAATGGATATCTATATGCTTTATTCTTTCAACTCTTCCAAATTAGATAAATGGTAAAAGAAAAAGGGTGAAGAACTACCACTGAATCGATTGCCGGTCTCCGAGGTAATCCAACTCACTTGTTCACTAGGTTTCGGAAGGAACAGCCAACCATATTACATGTTTGGGAGAGTTTGGACCATCCTTAAGTTGAAAAAGTTGGGAGAAAGTGAAATCCGTAACTGTTGGGGTAGACTGAAAGGAATAGCTGTTGGCTCGAATGAAAGAGTATGGCCACCTCTTAGGCACGAGGCAGGCGGTTTCCTGGAACTTTCACCATCATTAATCACCAGTCATTTTGCGTTCTCCCTTCTTTACAATATACCCCCCAGTATGACAGACCTGGCAGGAGATGCCAGCGATCGCTCTACAATGCCGCACTGTTTATTATGCCTGTACTCACATCCCCGCTGCTTCCTGCTGACGCTTTGCGCAAATAAAATCAGCGGTAATTAGTCTTCTTTTTGTCCCCAAACAAAGGCAGTTTAATGATAGTCAAGATAAGAAATGCTTATTAATATCCATCCTTGTGGGTCTACAATGGACCTCCCTAATCACCTCCTGCGAGGAGGAAACACACAGCTAATTAATCAACTTGATGATATCCCGGCCTTTGTTTTCGGGGAGAATGGGCTGATTTCAGAGCTTCGTTCCTGAGCAGCGTCGGTTCTTAATTTGGCTCCGGCTTTGATGAGCCGCTCTCCTGCCGTTCACGTTCCTCCATCCTTTCTATTATTAACTTACCTGGACCTTCGCATCATCCTGCCTTCCTCTTCACAATTTCATACCACTGGTAGAATGACGATCAACCTTGACCATGGGTGGGTATCCTGACCAACCATGGTGTCTTGACCTTAAGCAGGCCAAAAACATTCGATGAACATTGGCCAAACCTGGCGATCATCTAAGTGTATTTTTGTGTCCTGATTGTCCCCTGATGGCACCTATCTAGGGAAAGATGGATCAAATAGGTTTGATTTTTACTCCAGGGAAGATAGGAAGCTCTCGAATCCAGTGAAACTCTTCCTGCCTCATCTTTGCCAACTAGACATCAAAAACGCCCCACCAGATTGCCCTGTTCTCTTCTTCACTAACAATATGTTCCCGATGGTGGCGTGAGCACGGTGCGCCTTTGAAGCCAGTTTGCTCATTCCCGGCTACCTCCTCAGGCACGTTTACATTGATGCACGGGTGCTGCGCAGTTTGCACACATTACAGGTACACATCGCATGCACTCTCCCTTAGGAATGGGCAGGCAGTGACATGGGGGGCAGAGCACGATGTAGCTGGGGATGAGCAGGACGGCTTCAAAGATATGGGCGCACTGCACATGCGCCACCATTGGGAACAGACGGTTAGTGACGTGGAGAAGAGGGCAGGGCGAAGGGTCAATGTGGTGGGGCATTTAGCAGGCTAGACGGCAGAGAGGAGGCGGGAAGAGCTTGACTGGATCTGAGAGCTCACCCCGCCTCCTTGACTGGATACGGACGGAGGAATAAAAGATGTTTTTACCGCACAGTGGAATCGTACAGCAACATCGATGGTTTGTGGTGACAGGTTTCCTTGAAGGCCCAAGGGATAAGGATAATGCTCCCAGAACTGGGCATAGGTGATAAAGTAACGACCAATGAAGACAGTCTAACCTGTGCACAAGATTTCAGTAAACAATTGAAATATCAACTTTAAGCTTCATTGTCCTTTCAAAGCTAGAAATATAATACGACAGGCAATCTATTTCCTGCAAGACATCCACTCCCCTGCCATATAGCGGGATAAAGCGGGATTTGTGGGGGCTGATATTAGCCATGACCCTCATTGACCCCTGCAAGATGCTGACAACAGTCAATCTCTGAACTTGTTAGACGCCGGCGTCACCCTTCACTTCAGACCGAGCGATGAATAGGCTCTCCTGGCGCCGTTATTATAAAACCTTCATATTTTGATTTTCCCAGCCTAAACCTCTTATCAACGGCAAACATGCTTTTATGAGCGCCTGGAATCCCTCCCTTCTCCCCGGCGGTGTGACCCCCAGGATTATTTGTTTGTATGAAAGTCTATAAAAGCTTCCACTTGGAATGGAGATGTTATTGGCAGAACGTGGACGGTACAGGCTCCAGATTAACCACGAATTAGCCAAATATTCATTAGGGGTGATATTCTTTGGCATGAAAAATGATGGGGGGCTTAAAGACCAACATTTAAATGCCGGTCCCCATGAATAACCCTAAGAACACATACCCCATAACCTGGAGACTCTACTGCCTCATAACATGATAAATAGGGTAATCTTTCCACAGGGAAGACCTATGTGCAGTGTCGGACTGGCCCACCAAGGTACCATAGGATCTTTCCAATACTAGCTGCATTAGAGGACCACCCAATTTGGAAGAATATATGGGACCCAAGGGGGTCGACAGAGGGTAGACCAAAATATTTCCAATCTGACACTGCCCAAGGTGATACTACATGGCCTAGTACATTACTACTCTACTTGTACACTGTTCGACACTCCTAAATTTGCAAAGATTGTCCTACATTTTTTAGATATTTTTTAAGATATGCCTAGACAATTAAAATTGTTACTGCCCACCCCTAAATAAAATCAGGGTTTATTGAGGCAGGGCTTATTGATTGTTCTTGACCAGTTCGAAATGAAGCATCCTTCATAAGAATGTAGCAACCAATCACAACTCAGCTTATATTTTAACAAAGCTATCTGAGAAATGCAAACTGAGCTCTGATTGGTTGCTATGGGCAATAAAGACAGGGTTACTGTTAAAGGCCCAATTATTGTTTACAGGCCTGTGTAAAGGTGTCACAAACCCTATATGTACTGGCCAAACAATACAACTGTGTGAAGGATGGATGATAGCAGTGACGATTGTTCCTCAGGGTGTAAAGGCCAAAGCTAACGAGTACCGATTGCCACGTCATCTCGATGATCGTAGCTCTTGTAAAAGGGTTCTTAACGGATGCAAAAACTTTCTATTATACAAGAAACCTAGAAATCTCCTACACATAGACTTAAATTACCTCACCCTTGATGGTGGCAACATAAAATACAAGGGGTGACGGTATCTAGTCTCGACAAAAACGATATTTGATTGATAACTATAGTCTAACAATACAGTTTTCTTTTGTACCTAACACCTTTTAAGTTAGATAATAGGATACATGATAAAATCGGCGGACATCTATGGTGTTTTAACGACTACATTGCCCGGTACATGGTTAACACAAAGCTCCTCGTCCTTCACATGTCGCCATATGTGGAGGGGGGGGGGGGGGGCAGTATACCATTTATTAGTCAGAGCAGGGAAGAGAATCATTTCTGGGCAATGAGTAAGTAGAAATGGCGCAGTTTGACAGCTCTCTCTGAGCGATGGCGCCTGGCAGGGTGGCCCATTATTGTTTTGTTACGGAAAGTCAACAGATAAATGCATTTATTCCTCAGGATTTTCTCTATCACGGCTGCCATCATTGCATTGCAGCGCGGCGAGCAGCACGCAGCGTGATACCGTGTCCTTCCGCACAGCTGGTAGTGGGCACAGCACTCAGCAATCCCCTTTAATCACCGCTTCTTTGCGAGTTTTTTTTTTCTCTCACGTTTTCTGCGTTTCTTTGAAGCCCACAGACCAGAGCCACCTATGACTATCTCCGATTTAACCCAGATACGTGATTTTCTTTTAATGATTCACTCCATTATCGTCCACCGGCAGCAATAAAAACTTGAATCGACTTATTTTTAGGGTGGAAATGCAGATTAGACTCCTGCTCCAGATTTATCTACGGGTCTGATACTGGATGAAAATCTGGTGTAGTATGAGACGGTCTCATCTAACACCTCATATTGGAAAGATTACCAGAAAAAGGTGCAAAAGATTCGGGAGCATTTTCAAAACTTTTGGCGCCTGTCCCTTTTCCAACAAAATGACCCCCTTTTTGTCATACAAGCCGAATATGCGTCTAAAATTGTCTGGAAATATAACAAATGTGACACAGTCTACCTGGTTACTAGAGATGAGTGGACCTGAAATAAAGTTCAGGTCCACCCATCTTTAATAGATATCTTTCATCCTGCTTCTGGTGCCTAAAATGGCCGCCGTTCTACAATGGCCTCTGACTTATGTAAGGGGGCATGTCTATGACTTTAGAGACCGTGGGGGAGATTTATCAGAAGTGTCTGAGGTAAAACTGTTCTAGTTGCCCATGGAAACCAATCAGAGCTCAGTTTTAGTGTTATAGACAGCTGTGGGAAAATAGAAGCTGAGCTCTGATTGGTTGCCATGGGCAACTAGAACAGTTTTGCACACAAAAATATAAGAATAACGTTGTTTAGGTCACCCAATCCAAATGCCTCTGATTGGCTTGCGCACGGACAATCTGATAAATCTCCCCCAGGGTCTCTTTAGAATTAAGCAGCCATTTCTGGACAGACCCAATAGAGAATCAAAATGTGGGCACAAGGAACATAATGGGAACCACAGCTATTGATTAAACATGCCTACAGTATGGTCTAATGTTGTCTCCTTGGTGGAGGTCCACTCTTAACGATTGGTGATCTTGGTGAAACCGGTTCCCGTACTCATTTCATTAACGCTCCATATTGTTTACCACTCATAACACTGGAAATTGATGGGGATGATGTAACATTAGGGGTAAGGAGGACCAGTGCATAGATTTGGTTACTGGTGCTGAATGTCCCACTATATTGTGAATGGGACATGATGGTTGAGGACCCTTTAATAGAGTTTGTATTGGTACGCAAACCTCTGATGCATTTATATCCTATACTCCCAGTCGGTCTTTTGTAAGGTGCTCATACACCTTCACCTAGTTTACTTGGCTAACAGCCACTTTGGCCTGGCTTGCATGTGTTTGTAATAGTTTGACGAAATAAGGTCCTACAAGGCATCTCGCTTCCATGAGGAAATCATGTTGCACATGCTGAAGTCCAACAGTGCAGTTCTTTAATCCCCAATCGGGGGGGGGGGGGGGGGGGTTGGGATACTACCATATACTTAGGATAATTAGCCAATACTGACAAATTCAGTAGCATATGCTACGAATATCTAGTAGACATGGACCTCACTGTCGGAAACCAAATCTATCTGGAGTATCTGGAGACTTGTGTCTGTAGTTGAAGGAGAAGTTTCTCCCTCTATTCACTTTTATGGAAATTCCAAGGATTGCCGAGAAGAAAAGTTCAGATTCGTGTAGAAGAGCCGTGAATTCTATGTCACCTGTCCACAATGAGACCTACCGGTAGGTCAAGAGTACCAACCCTTGGACTACCCTTTTAAATATCCAAAACATGATCGATTTTCCAAGTGGAATTTTATCGCTACATTAGGATGACATTTTAGAAATTCCCTACATATATCTTCATACCGTATACATTAAACAATTAGCATTGTGAATCCATAGAGCACCCCATGCCATGTGTGACTGTAGCCGAGGGCGAGCTTATCTCCTGTGATACTGGAGAGGAAGGATTGACTGACTTGCCTGGCACCTGAGAAAGATGGAACAGCTGGATAAATAGGATATGAAGCCGGAGACGAGCGGAATCACATAATGACTGAGAGGAGAGTGTCCGGGAGAAGCCGATGATTGACACTGTAAAAGGACAGAGCCCGGTCTGAGAGAAGCAGGAGCAAATCTTAAGACTCGGCAGAAAGTAGGTCATTAGACCCCCTTCTTGTGTTCTGCTGTAGATATCACACAATATCCAGCCTGTCTATGAAGAAGAAGGGGTGCAGAGCCCCCCGACTGTGACCGTTATATTAACCCTGCAGGAGCTGGATTAGACTGGTTATCAATTGTGGTCCTCCAGCTTGAGCTCCTCTTCCACCAATTATAGGATAATCTATAGGGAAGAGATACCTTGAATGGAATCTTACTTGAATTTTTCACAATGCTTATTGCATTCCCGACCTCCATAATATTTTCGTGTTAGGCTTTGGTTCCCTTTCCGATCCTCGTTGGATAACCTATCATATTTGATGGGGGTATAGGACAACATGTCGTAGTATCCCCATCAAAATAATGGACAGTGGGATGGGGATGTAACAGACGTGGTCACTGGGCTCCGCCATATGTTGGATCAAGGTCTCCACGAACCACAAAGGGACATAGTAAGTGATAGCAGAATCTACTTTATGACTCCCAATGCTAGCTGCTAGTAGCCCCCATTTTGCCCTATGTCAAAGAATAGGGGAATACCCTTATTAGGAGGGACGAGAGCCCACAAAATAATCTAATGATGACTGTCTCTTCCATTAAAAAAAGTCTATGGCTAATCCAAAAAAAACAATCCCTAATGTAAGGGCCGGACATTGATATGCATGGTAATTACCCATAGACGCCACTTTACAACAGGTATAACAGGAAGTTTTAAAGGGGACCTTTCACCAACTCACACATACGATGATAAACATTTTAGAATTTAGCGGGTTCTACATTTAGAGAACTTTCGATTTTCCTTCTAGCCCCCATGGTTCCTGAGATATCAGTCCCAGTATCTGACCATCGTAACCACTGTCAGAGAGGAGGTGCTAGCCTGAATGAGGAGGGGTGGTGTGTTATGATAATTTTCTCTTACACTGAGACATTGAGACGATAAGCATAACACACGCCCCCCCCCCCCCACCTCCACACCAGCACATCCTCCCTGACTGTGGAGAAGATTAAAATGGTCAGATACTGGGACTGATATCTCAACAACCACCTAGACAGATAATTTTTTTGGTGAGTGCCTCATTTTGGTCTCATATGGATATAACATTGTTGTTATTACAGTGGAAAAGCCCTTTAACACAAATGTTCTCACCTCTGTTTACTTACTAATTTGCATATCCCCTTCCCCTGCTTCTGGGAAATGTTCATATCCCCCCCCCCCCACTCGCAGGCTGCAGTAAGTTTTCCACATAATTACAGAGTGCATTAGAGTCCAATCAGGTATAAATCAAGAAAAACATTTTTTTAAAAAACACCCCTTTTATTTCGGCACCCACCATCCATAAATTTGTGATCTACTTATTACATTCTGTAAAGCATTTGGCTGCGTTTATTCCGTACGGAAAATAAATGACAATTCTCCAATTCTCCGGGGCCTCTTAATGGAGGAATATTAGTCAAACAATTTTTCTTTGCTCCGTACGTGTCACAGAACAAATACAATTTAACATAAAAAAAAAAAAATAATAATGACATTTACAGAAAGCAGAGAAAATGTTCAATAAAATAATCCTCCATTTATCAGGACCCGTATTTTGAGCGCTGCAGCGACGCCGCCTTTAAGATGTCACAATTCTCGACACGAGGAAAATTCTAATTCCAGCTGAAAGCTTCTTAGTTCAACTTAATTATTAAAAGTTTAGTTTTTTCCTGAAACTATAATGGATGGGAGTTTTTTTTTTTTTTTTTTTTTTTAAACGAGTGTATGCTAAATACTCCAGGGTAATTTAGAAGCTATCTGTATTATTAAAGGTTTATGCCAACCACTACAGATAAGTGGTTAATTAAGAAGCTGGTGTGTGCTGGCGGGGGGC
This sequence comes from Engystomops pustulosus, assembly GCA_019512145.1. Classification (NCBI taxonomy): domain Eukaryota; kingdom Metazoa; phylum Chordata; class Amphibia; order Anura; family Leptodactylidae; genus Engystomops; species Engystomops pustulosus. Next base: position 2,304,098 of record CM033647.1, read on the forward strand.
AGGCGCCGGAGCGGCACGAGAGCGGTGACGGGAGGATAGACACGAGAACATCAAGAGCTAAACAAACAGCAGTGCGCCCAATAACGGTATGGGGGCCCCATGCGGGCCACGAGCCAATCAGATATCAGCTGCTCTGGCCCTAAGTCAAATCCCCCAAAACTGTGGACCACAACCCATCACGAAAAAAAAGATTTGTAGCAATAGTTTTTGTAGAATTTTTTTTGTTTTTGTTGACATTTTACAAAATTCTAATTTTGTAAAGAAAAATTTATACAATTTTCTTATAGTGATCAAATTGGAGAAAGATGGAGTAGTAGTCTATTAAATGGGAACACAACCCCTTTTCGGCAGAACCCCTTTGATATACGTGGTCCTACAGTTAGGTCAACCGCAAATTCGGTGAACACCGAAAAAAGACGATTACTTGATGTGTTTTACCCGATTTCTGTGATTATCAATAAAGATTGTTCGATACAAGAAATATGCAAATATGTTTTCCACAATGGGATAAGGAAAACAGTCAAGAGAGACAAAGTGCTGGAATTTTTTTATTTGTTTGCAATTTTCACAGCAATTACTGATATTGGGGGGAAAAATTTGTGAAAAATTGACTTGTGTAAATACATCCAAATTTAGAGACTAGTAGGAGGCTACGGTAAATTGGGGCCGTCTGACCCTCCCTCGAGGCACATTGGCTTGGACAGTTTCTCTTAGTAAAGAATTGCATGACACTAGTTTACTTCCCTATCCCCTTAGAGAACACATGCACGCTCAGCTCAGGTGAGCGTGCATGTGGATGGGCGTGTTTGGAGGAATAGCTGTCAGTAGAACGAGTATTCTGGATAAAACGTAGACCTCCAGCCTCGAGGCCTTGACTATATTCTTGAAATTTAAGCAATCCATTTATAAATATTAAACTCGTGCTTGTATGTTCTGATTTTCTCCCGCCAGCCAGGGAATTGTCTGCGAGTAATTGGCAGATATTCCTGAGTGGCAGATACAAAATGAATTTTTGTGCAAAAAAAATCCATACAATTTATAAGAAGCTCAGAGGCGCAGAGTATTGATCTATGTCCTGCTCTACAAACCTGTCAGAGGCAAAGTGTACATGACGCGTCTCCCCCCCAGCCGTGAACCTGATGGCGTCTCCAGGTCTCCGGGTTCTCTGTATAGGACCCCGGAGCGCGGCCCCCTCCTTACTGACAATAACCTGATGATTATTTGAATTGATTTACTCAAAGCCAGGTATTTATTAAAATACAATGTTCTTAGATGGGATTATGGATTTTGTGGTTTACATCAGAATAAAGCAATTATTTGTTTTGTGAAACATCCGCTCACTTTATACCCATTAGGTTTGATGATCACATCCCATGTCCAGCCGTCATCTGATTGATGTCCTCATTCCCAAATACGGAGGAATGATGTGGGTTCTTTACTGCAGCCATAAAGCAATCCTGTCTGTGGACTAGATATCTCTGTGACAGCCCCTACGTACAAGAATATAACTACTATAATACTGCATCCTATGTACAAGAATATAACTACTATAATACTGACCCCAATGTACAAGAATATAACTACTATAATACTGCCCCCTATGTACAAGAATATAACTACTATAATACTGCCCCCTATGTACAAGAATATAACTACTATAATACTGCCCCATATGTACAAGAATATAACTACTATAATACTGCCTCCTATGTACAAGAATATAACTACTATAATACTGCTCCCTATGTACAAGAATATAACTACTATAATACTGCCTCCTATGTACAGAATATAACTAACTATAATACTCGCCCCTATGTCAAGAATATAACTACTATAATACTGCCCCTATGTACAAGAATATAACTACTATAATACTGACCTATGTACAAGAATATAACTACTATATAGACTGCCTGCCCTATGTATACAGAATATAACTACTATAATACTGCCCCCTATGTCAGAATATACTACTATAATACTGCCCCATGTACGGAATATAACTACTATAATACTGCCCTCTGTACAAGAATCATAACTACTATAATACTGCTCCCCTATGTACAAGAATATAACTACTAAATACTCTCTCCTATGTACAATACATAGACCTACTAAAAAACTGCTCCCTATTACAAGAATATAACTACTATAATACTGCCCCTTATGTACAAGAATATAACTACTATAATACTGCCCCATATGTAAGAATATAACTACTGAAAACTGCCCCTATGTACAGGAATATAACTACTATAATAACTGCCCCCTATGTACATAATGATATAGAACTACTATAATACTGGCCCCCTATGTCCAAGAATATAACTACTATAATACTGCGCCCCTATGATACAAGACATATAACTACTATAATACTCCACGGCCCCCTATGTACAAGAATATAACTACTATAATACTCTCCCCCCTACTGTACCCACGAATATACTACTATAATACTAGCCCCTAATGTACAAGATATTAACTACTATTAATACTGCCCCCTATGTACAAGAATATAACTACTATAATACTGCCCCTATGTACAAGAATTATACCTACTATAATACTGCCCCTATGTACAGAGAATATACTACTATAATACTGCCCCCTATGTACAGAATATAACTACAGAATATACTACTCGATCTGCCCCTATGTACAAAGCAGTGCCTGCCCCACTGTAGTCAACAGTCGCAGTGCCTGCCCCACTGTAGTCAACAGTCGCAGTGCCTGCCCCACTGGAGTCAACAGTCGCAGTGCCTGCCCCACTGTAGTCAACAGTCGCAGTGCCTGCCCCACTGTAGTCAACAGTCGCAGTGCCTGCCCCACTATAGTCAACAGTCGCAGTGTCTGCCCCACTGTAGTCAACAGTCGCAGTGCCTGCCCCACTGGAGTCAACAATCCCAGTGCCTGCCCCACTGTAGTCAACAGTCGCAGTGCCTGCCCCACTGGAGTCAACAGTTGCAGTGCCTGCCCCACCGTAGTCAAAAGTCGCAGTGCCTGCCCCACTGTAGTCAACAGTTGCAGTTCCTCTGATTCTCCTCCCTTCAACTTTAAGCAGTGGGGGGGGGGGGGCAAAAATACTCACCGCTCCCCATTCCCCCGAAGCAGCAGCAGTCCTCTTCTCCTCCTCTGTTTGGCAGCTGTAGAAGATGTGATGATGTCATCATATAATGTCTGCCAGATAGAGGAGGAGAAGAGGACAAATGAAGCTTCGGGGGAGCAAGGATGGGTGAGTATCAGAATACTGATAGGGAGATGGGCCTTGTATTTGACAACCGTGACCTAGAGATTAGTACTGTATCTTCTTTTGGTGACCACCATATGAGCCAAATATATGTTTTAGTTATTTTAGCTATTAAAAATTTAAGACGTGACTTTGGATATAAACCAAAACATAAATATTGTTTTCAAAAAAGGAAGGGACACCAATTCTGGACAGTTGTTTTGGGGTTCAAATCATCACCGATCACTTTAATACACCTTTCAGAGGCAAAATTTTACATTAAAAATGGTCTTGCACCAAGGGACTACTATTTCTTACAATATGATTTTTTTCCTTGATCCCCTCTAAGAACACATACAAGTTCAGGCCAAGGTTGCATGGATGTGGCGAGTGGACCGGAATAATGGCTGTCGGCTGAACCACTTTGCTCTTTGAAATGCACAATTTTTGAGGAATCAATGCTCTAAGATTTAGTTTCTTGTACATTTCTCGTCCTGAAATGTGTATAGTATAATTACATATATCAGTATAGTCTTCTCGGGGGGAATCTGAGCCTCACTATAGAAGGTAGATCTCGAATTCATGGCCTTAGAAGTGTGTTCAGGCGATCCAAATAGGATTGAGAACGTTGGTTGTGATAATTGTTAACCAAATGATCCATTGGTTCACCATTAGCTCGTAGAGGTTTCTAGTATTACAAAAATCCATAAACAGCGCCACTCTTGTCAGCTGGCTGTGTTCGGTATTGCAGCCAAGCCCCGTTTACTTCAATGAGGACTTATTGCATTATAATGCAGAAGACTTGAGCAGGGTCCACCAAAAGCTAATCATTTTATTGTCTAATCTTGGACAAGACATTCGTCTAAAAAGTCATATAAAAATTTTGGGATTAAATGTTGGATTCCTCTTAGGAAACGTTATTGGTAGAAGTTGAGAAGGAAACCGGTCTGTGGCAGGAATTTCAATTCTTAAAGACGAGAGAATTAGGTCCACACCCATTTGCCGTCATGGTCGACTTACCCTAGCGAATGAGGTCTGGGAATTGGGGAGATGGAATCAAATTAAAATGTAAAAAAATTCCATCCCGTAAGAGTGATCATTTATTAAATATGAAGACGCTACACTGTATCTCGCTATGTTAAATCTAATATGCACAAAAGCTTCACATCAAAGCAGACATTTTGGGGCGATAATATCCACTCTTGAAAAAAGTTCAACTTTTTTTTTTATGATATTATGTACATAGACTTCTCCCTCCTCCTACCTAAAAAAAAAAATCCTCAAATAAATTACTCCTCGCTGCTAGAGAACAGGATGAGCCGCTTAATGTATCCTGACATAATTCTGTGCCGCTCCGTCCTGATATATAATGTAATGTTCTAGAGCTTCGGGGGTTAGAACATCGCCTATCACAAATATATCCAGCGGGGAGGATGTATTAAAGAAAATGTGTCAAATAAGTACTGGATGGAGGCATATATTACCAGGACCTGGTGCAGGGAAGCACTGGTGGGGAAGATGGTTAAATAGAGTCAAAAGTTGAGAAATCGATACAAAAATAAAAAAATAAAAATAAAATAAAGAAAATACAGTTTGTGTTAGTTTTTATGACCTGCAGTACTCAACATGACCAGTGGTGGCGCCACAATCCATGTTAGGGGTCTGTTACATGGGCTTGTCCAATCACAACAAGTTATAAGTTGTAAATCCCCAAATGAACAAGGCAGGTGGTCACACATGCTCCTGGAGCAGCAACGTTCTTGTCCAACCTTCTGCCCCAATCATTTGTGGTAAAAGGACCCGCATTCTCATGATCCATGAGGGTCCCACCACTGGAACCTTCACCAATTACCAAGTTAAACCCTAAACTTTGGACAACCCTTTTTACATTTCTAGGAACCCAATAATTGCCCAATATAAAAAATGTCCATTATGCTCCAATTTCATTTTTAGACTATGGCAACCAAAGTTTCACCCGGCTATGGTGGCCAATGGTCATGTGTTTTCGAACATAACACCTAAGACTTACCTGTAAAATCATGTGACAGTTAAGCACCATGGGTGAGTAACTTACTCTAGCCATGGCCTAATGGGTACAATAAAATTCCGACCACCTCTCGTCAATGAGAGGTTCTCAAGATAGGACAGAACTAAATATGAATGAATCATTGTACTAATAACCATTAAGTTTCATGCGATGAAGATGGGTTCTCCATGTTAATGAAGCCAACAATGGTTGGAGTAGGCTACCAGGTGGGCCAAAGCTCTAACACAATAATGAGCTACAAGAGGTCTACTTGCAGACAACCCAATTTGGAGGTAATTGGAGTAATTTTTTTGAGGTGGATGATTGTTAGGCATGCAGGACCATTGTATCCGGTTGGCCAACAAGAAATGGACAACCCAATTTGGACTAAAATTGGAGTCATTTTTTTGAGGTGGATAATTGTTGGGCCTGCAGGACCATTTTATCTGGTTGGCCAACAAGAAATGGACAACCTAGGTAAAGGTCCTTGAGCTCCTAATTACCAATATGACCCAGATGGTTGATCAGCATTGGTTTTCTTCTCCAATCAGGTCCGGATTAAAGGAGGGGCTCCTGGGGCTCGAGCCCCGGTGCCCCCACCACTTTCACTTTTAAAGGGGCCCCCACCAGTTTCCGACAATCAGCAACTCAGCTCAGCTGGTGGCTATATAGTACTGGGGGCTGGCTGTATACTACAGGGGGCTGGTGGCTGTATTCTACAGGGGGCTAGTGGCTGTATTCTACAGGGGGCTGGTGGCTGTATTCTACAGGGGGCTGGTGGCTGTATACTACTGGGGGCTGTCGGGCTATATTCTACAGGGGGCTGGCAGGCTATATACTACTGGGGGGCTGGCAGCTATATACTACTGGGGGGCTGGCAGCTATATACTACTGGGGCCTGGCAGGCTATATACTACAGGAGCTGACAGGCTATATACTACAGAGACTGGCAGGCTATATACCTCAGAGGCTGGCTGGCTATATACTTCCAAAATCATTGTTGGAAGGGCCCCCACCAGTTTGCGCCCAGGGGCCACCAACACCCTTAATCCGGCCCTGTCTCCAATCATGTCTAGATCCAGAAATGTTCTGCAAGTAATTTTAGCACTTACGGTAACAAGCTTCTAGTTTCAACATCTAGGGTATTTTTAGGGTAAATTTGTAACATAACTGTAACATCCTAAGAGGTCACCACATGAGGTAGCAGAAGGTGGTCCTCCTGGGCGAATGACTAATGGCCTGTATTTCTATTAGCTTTAGGTATAGCTAAAATAGAATAGATGAATTAAGTATGTATTTTCTGCTCAGGTATCAGTTGGGTTATTGAGGTTGGCCGGCTGCCGGTGCGTCCTTTTCCCCTGACAGCCTCTTCCACCTGTATAATTTATACCTCCGAGTACATTCAATTCTATTTAAAGGTGCTGTGTCTGTGATGTCTTCCTGACACTCGACCACCATCTGCACACTTTGCCCCTCCGGGAATTCCCTCATCAGACAGGTTCGACCGTTGTTGGTGCATTGGTTGTAAGAGATGAAAGTTTCCTTCTGAATTACCAACAACGAAAAAAAAATCGAAAAGGCGTAATCCACTTATAAATCTTCACAAAAACAAGCAGGATCCCGATTCCCCTTTGTATTTTCTTCACCTTTCTTAATAGCACAAACTCGCCTTTGATCTTCCAGCTCCCCATAAAATATTTGTGGGGATGGGAAATGAAAAATGAAGGCGTTGTGAACGGATTGCTAAGATGTGTCGACTGTAGATGATCAGAGAGAGTCTGAGAGTGAGGAGCTCGTAGAGAGGTAAAGTCTGACGGCAGCCATGACTTGATCAATGCAGCTGGAATACATGGCCTTCAACATTTATACCCAAACATTTCATGTAATGCGGGAATCATGTGAAGCTGTGATCATCCGAGGTGGAAGTATCCATGTCTTGGGTCATGTATAGGACATGTTGATATATCATGTTTGAGGTCTCATTGTCTCATAGCTCAGTGGGACTAGTTCCACCAACAGATTCTCCAACGCACATCAATCTCTCATCAATCTGCTCAATTTGAACTGTAAGTCAACCTTCCAGTAGATCTTTGGAAGGAACCAGCACAAACAAGTGGAAAATACAAACTCCATGCAAGAATTATCAGCCACTGATACGTTGAGTTGTTTTATCATGTACAATTTTGTAGTTCTCTTTTATGAAGGTCATAGGCACCTTATGACCCATTGGGTCAATGTACATAGTGATCAGTGGTGGACCAGGAAGTAGTTTACTTTCTTGATACGTACAGTATCTATACATCTGAGCACTTTTGGTAACATCTCCGGATACTAATTTACCCTTCAATTATTCTCCCAATCTACACATCTTTCACATCTCCGAGTACCGATTTTCACATAGGATCACCTTTCAAAACATCTCCCATTACCGATCTATCAATCGGATGACCACACATCAGATAAATTTCTGTCCTATCTCCAGATATTGATATACCCATCTGATCAGTTTCCATAACATCTCCAGTTACCGATCTACCCATCCGATCTCTTTCTATGACATCTCCTATTGGTGATCTACCCATCCGATCTCTTTCTATGACATCTCCTATTGGCGATCTACCCATCCAATCTCTTTCTATGACATCTCCTATTGGTGATCTACCCATCCCATCTCTTTCTATGACATCTCCTATTGGCGATCTACCCATCCGATCTCTTTCTATGACATCTCCTATTGGCGATCACCCATCTGATCTCTTTATCCGTCTCTTTCTATGACATCTCCTATTGGGCACATCCCACCCATCGATCTCTTTCTATGACATCTCCTATTGGCTATCTACCCATCCCGATCTCTTTCTATACATCTCTATTGGCGATCTACCCCTCATATCTCTTTCTATACATCCCTATGGCGCTATCTACCCATCAATCTCTTTCTATGACTCCCTTGGGACACCCTCCATCTCTTTATGACATCACCTATTGGCGATCTACCCATCCAATCTCTTTCTATGACATCTCCTTTTGGCGATCCACCCATCCGATCTCTTTCTATGACATCTCCTATTGGCGATCCACCCATCCGATCTCTTTCTATGACATCTCCTATTGGCGATCCACCCATCCGATCTCTTTCTATGACATCTCCTATTGGCGATCCACCCATCCGATCTCTTTCTATGACATCTCCTATTGGCGATCTACCCATCCGATCTCTTTCTATGACATCTCCTATTGGCGATCTACCCATCCGATCTCTTTCTATGACATTTCCTATTGGTGATCTACCCATCCGATCTCTTTCTATGACATCTCCTATTGGCGATCTACCCATCCGATCACTTTCCGGGAAATCTCTCCCAACCTGTTGATCTGTGTTTGTAAAATATAAAAATTATCATCAGATCCACCAGCAATCTAACGACTGTGGGGGTCACAAACTGTAACAAGAAATTAGGATTGGGTCTGACTTTGCCGAGATTGTCTAAGAAGTTTACCAGAATCGGCACTAGAGGTGCCAACTTCTACGTGAAAACAACACGCCGCAAATTTTCTGAGATGTTGAAGGCCTCATAAGTCTAAGCCAATATTTTTATCAAGGATGCATGAAAAAGAGCTGACAATCAAAGGTCAAGGGGGTGGGGTAACACTTTATACAAGAGGCACTTGTTACACGACCACACATGGAGTTGTTTTCCAGAAGTAAGTTTCTCTCTTCCCCGACGTTCTCCGTGAAGATGACACTGAAAGGACATTTGATCTGAGACCGTATTTGTTCCCCCGTCTTTCAGAGACAGCACGACGGTACACTCTGCGTGACGAAGAGACACCCGACTTCTAATTGAAAGGCCACCGCATCCATGCAATATCGAAATATTTCCAGGCATCGCCTAGGAAACAATGCAAACTGCTGGAAAGTGAGAGAGAGAGAGAGAAAATACTTCTCCGCTGAACTTTCAAGGTTATTTTTTTATACATATACGATAAAAATTAAAGCGATTTTTATTTAACCCTCTCCGCCGCCGGAGTCGTTACACAGCTTGTCAGAGTCTATTCCACTTAGCAACTTTCTAGCTCCCAGCAGCCCCTGCTCCGTAATGACTCCGCGCTCAGCATGTTGTCAGATACAACGTTCCAGCAACTTGTTTTATATATATATATAAAAAAATTTCGGCTGAAAATTTGACCTCGAAAAGAGCAAAGTCAAAGGGAGCTGGAGAGACGCCGGTCTGGGTGATAAATCCTAATGTTGGCAGACTGAAGGGTGCTAGTTGGCCCAAGGGGGTAGAAGCCTCCTGGGCCTGTAAAGACAGGATGGGGGAAAGTCTGGGGTTAATGACAAGGTCTCTGCAAGTCTTCCAGGAAGCCTAGCAGGAAATTCCTCAGATTCCTGGCTTGTGGGGTCATTATTAAGCAGAGAGAGGGAGAAGGGAGGAGAGCAATAGGAATACAGACAATAACAATGCGATGGGACAAGCAGAGAAGTAAGTGCCCCCCTATACTGTAATAAATACATGCGTTCTGATCCTCGTCATACGTTCCAAGCCCCGTCATGAGCCGGCTTATGGAAAAACTCTGCTCAGTGTTAAAGGCAAGAGGGAAGTATGAAAGTAACAGGGAGAAACACGGCTCTGGAGGGCTCTGTTTAGAGTTGTACATAGCACTTCCTGTATAGGGAATTTGCACTTTAATAATAATAATAATAATTCCTTCATATAGTGCACACAGATTACACAGCGCTGCACAGAACTTGTCATATCACTCCCTGTCCCCAATGGGGCTCACAATCTAATCAACCTATCAGTAAGTTTTGGAGTGTGGGAGGAAACCGGCGGACCCGGAGGAAACCCACGCAAACACAGAGAGATCATTCAAGCTCTTTGCAGATGTTGACCTGGTTGGGACTTGAACCCAGGACCCTATATGACCCTACATACAGGGCATCTTAGACTAGACCAGGGTTGCCACCTTTCAATTATAAAATATATGTCTATAATGGGGCAGGACTAAAGAATCCAGGGGTGTGGCTCCTATACACCGACCGCAACAGGGTAAGAGACTCAAAAGAAGCAGCCAAAAGAAACAGAATTAGAAAAAATACTGGTTTTATCAGGGGGTGGGACCTAAAGATACTGGACACAAGGGGCGGGGCTCAAAGTGAGACCATAAATGTGGATGAGACTCAAAAATACAGGGAATTAAAAATACAAGCCACAACAATGGCGGAGGAGACTCAAAAATACTGTCCGTAATGGGGGGCGGGGCTCAAAACAATGAGACGGGTCAGAACTCAAAAATACAAGCCATAATAGGGGACAGGATTAAGCATCAATGGGAGGGGACTCAAAAATATTGGCTATAACAGAGGGCGTGGTTCAAATTGAGACCATAAATGGGGGTGAGACTCAAAAATACCGGGGCTTAAAAATACAAGTCACAACAATGGGGGAGGAGACTCAAAAATACTGGCCATAACAGGGGGCGGGGCTTAAAACAACGAGACGGGTCAGAACTAAAAAGTACAAGCCATAATAGGGGACAGGATTAAACAACAATGGGAGGGGATTGAAAAATATATACTATAACAGAGGGTGGGGCTCAAACTAATTAGCAATAAAAGTGGATGAGATTGAAAAAAATGGGGGGGGGGGGCTCTAAAATACTGACTATAAAAGGGGGCGGGGCTCGTAGTCATTAGCTATAAAAGAGGGTGAGACAAAAAATACTGGCAATAACAGGGGGTGGGACTTGTAGATACTGGCCACAACAATGGGAGGGGACTTAAAAATATTGAGCATAACTGGGGGTGGTGCTTAAAATACAAGCCACAACAATGGGGGGAGGGGACTAAAAAATACTGGAGTGAAGTTTAAAAAATACTGATCATGAGAAGAAATGGGGCTGAACACGGGGTCATAACAGGGGGCGGGGTAATAACAAAACTACAAACCACTCTAGAGACATAGGGCTCAAATGCCACAATAGGGGGCAGTGTTTACTAGTAATTGCAGCTCTGGATGTGACTATTTTCTATATGATGTGACACAAAATAAAAAATAAGCACATTTTTTGGGGGAAAAAACATCTCTTGGGCATTACATTACCCTTAGTCACTGCCCATTGTATCCCAGTGGAATCAGTCATCTTCTGTGTGACCCTGTGTGACCCCAAGGATGACCCCATGTTACCTGGCCCACTTTCACAAAAAGTTTTCCTAAACCTCCAGCTCCCTTTGAGCATCTCACCTCCATCTAACCCTGCGCCGAGGAGTTAAAATGTTCCAAATGTCTTTGGAACCCGACGCCAGCAAAAATGATGAAAACTAAAAAAAAAAAAAAAAAAATTACAATAAAATGTTTACAGGCCGCCGCAGCATTCAGGGAATTCTAGTTCAAAAGTAAAAACTGGGTCGTCATCTCCTTTAAGATGTTCAAAGTAGAGAGAAGGGAAATGGCCTGAAATGATTTAAAGTGCCAAGTCATAAACCAGAGAGGGATTTTTCACATGACTCGCACCCTAGGGGGCGCTGTGATCAGGCTGATTGCTGTAACAGTAGGCCTGAATGCTCCATACTTATACCCTGAGGCGGATTGCTGCCTGACACTGAGTGCAGTCATGAAGGCGTGATCCTCTTAAAGGGATATCGCCAAATTCTGTGCGTGTTTCATCACCCGGACATGTGATGCATCGTATCTTGTCGGATCGTATCCTGTTTCCTCTGACTCACTTGTATTAGGGTGGGTGGCGGCGATACATCCTCTGTGCATCACCTACACACATACGTAGTGGTATCTTGTGGACACTACATATCACTGCCGTGCTGTGCACTATATGGCAGTATGTTTGTTGGTATCATTTATGTTCATGTTACATGTGCACAATATGTCAGTATTATGTAACTACTAGGTTGTATTATTACTAAGCATTGTATGGTGGTATTATTTAGGCACTGATATGCCATCAAGGTATCATAGTATCATAGTTTATACGGTTGAAAAAAAACACTTGTCCATCAAGTTCAACCAAGGAAGGGAAGGGATTGGATGAGGAAGGGATTTAGGGGAAACAATTCTATATAACAATCAATGTTATTTAGGTGTAAAAAGGCATCTAGACCCTTCTTGAAGCTCTCTGCTGTCCCTGCTGTGACCAGCACCTGAGGCAGGCTATTCCACAGATTGACAGTTCTCATAGTAAAGAAGCCCTGTCGCCTTGTTTCCTCCAGACGGAGACAGTGCCCCCTCGTCTTTTGATATGATTTAATCTGGAACAACTTACCACCAAATTTTTTGTATGGACCATTCATATATTTATATAAATTAATCATGTCCCCTCGTAGTCGTCTCTTTTCCAGACTAAACAAATCTAGTTGTTTTAATCCTTCCTTATAACAGAGGTTTCAATATAAACTATGTTTGCTTTATGTACTATTGTGTAGTCGCTACTTGTTTTTGTATGACGGTATTATTTAGGCGACATAAAGGCCTCATATGTTACAAGGTTCATATATGATACTACTATGTAGTTTCTTAGTTGTAGTTGTATGGCGGTATTACGCAGGCACTGATTTCATCAAGGTTTGATCATACAGACTGTTTGCTATATGTAGCAGTTACTTTATACTACTATTACTTGATGTTGTATTTCGGTATTTTTTAGGCTCTGTATAACCCTGATATGGCTTCAATGTTAAATGTTCACTATATGGGACTATTATGTAGTTCTTTTATCAGGACATTGTGTGATATAGTATTGCGGTTACATGGTGACAATATGGCAGTATTATGTATAGTACTATTATGTTTTTACTATATGGGTCTATTATGTAGTAACTTTTAGCTACTATTATTTGGTATGTCGGTCTTACTTTATAGAAGTGATACTTGACCACAATGTCATCTCATGCTATATTTTATATTATGCAGGTACTTTACCGTACTTAACATTATATGTTGGTATCATAATATCATTATTAAATGTGCACTATATGGCGGTATTATGCAGTGTATGTTTTTTGTCTGGACATTGTATGATATGCTATAGCTGTTACATGATCACAACCTGACATTATTATGTATAGCACTGATATTTTATCACTGTTTCATGTGCACTATATGGCGGTATTATGTCATTACCTTGTGTTAATATTATTTGGCGCGGTATGTGGACATTATTGAAGTTGTTTATACCCTGATATCTTCTTTACAGGTTCACAATTAGACACAGTTATGCACTTACTTAGTGTTATTATTACTGTGTATAGTATGTTAGTATTATTTATACACTGTAGAGAACTCATATTTTCTAACCATGTTTACTATAATGTATTATATTACGTCATTACTTTACAGTGATATTACCTGACATTGCATGTTGCTATTATTTAGGCGCAGTATGGGGCTGACACCACTAGTCGATGTTCACCTTATAGCCCTATTATTATAATTACCCTATAGTACTATTACTTTCCATTGTACATTACAAAGACGCTGAATAGCTTTGAAATAAAATCTCTAAAATGTTCACTATGTGGCGGTACTATGTTGTTGTTTTATGTCACTCCAACTTGACACTGTATATTGTAAAATTCTGATACAATATCACTACTGTACAGAGGCACTGATATTTCATGACATTTCACCACAGGGCGGTACTATGTCATTATTTATAATATTCTTGTATGTGACATCGTATGTTGGTATTATTTAAACACCGAACACAATTCTATACAGCAGAGATTTTTTTATATCACTGTAATATGTTTACTATATGGCAGTATTATGTCATTATTTGGATTATTCTTGTATGTGACATCGTATGTTGGTATTATTTAAACACCGAACACAATTCTATACAGCAGAGATTTTTTTATATCACTGTAATATGTTTACTATATGGCAGTATTATGTCATTATTTGGATTATTCTTGTATGTGGCATCGTATGTTGGTATTATTTACGCAGTGAACACGACTGTATAAAGCACTGATTTTGTTATTTCGCTGTAATATGTTCACTATATGGCAGTATTGTCTCATTATTTATAATATTATTGTATGTGGCATCGTATGTTGGTATTATTTACCCACTGAACACTACTGTACGCAGCACTGATTTTATTGTATCTCTGTAATAGGTTCACTATATGGCAGTATTATGTCATTATTTACAATATTATTGTATGTGGCATTGTATGTTGGTATTATTTAAAGCACTGAACACTACTGTATACTTCACAGATTTTGTTCTTGTGCTGTTATATGTTCACTATATGGCAGTATTATGTCATTATTTAGATTATTCTTGTATGTGGCATCATATGTTGGTATTATTTAAGCACTGAACACTACTGTATGCAGCACAGATTTTATTCTCTCGCTGTAATATGCTCACTATATGGCGGTATTATGTCATTATTTATAATATTATTGTCTGTGGCATCGTATGTTGGTATTATTTAAGCACTGAACACTACTGTACGCAGCACGGATTTTGTTCTTGTGCTGTTTTATGTTTACTATATGGCAGTATTATGTCATTATTTCGATTATTCTTGTATGTGGCATCGTATGTTGGTATTATTTAAGCACTGATTTTTTTTTCTCTGGCTGTTATATGTTCACTATATGGCAGTATTATGTAGTACGTACCCTGTAGCATTCTGTAGTCACTTTGTGGCATACTTTCCCTGCCTTGTATATTGATATTATACGGCATAATCTGAAGAGTATTATCTGTACACTGTGTAGCAGTATTATATTGGTAATATATGGTGTTTCCATAACATATGTCGCAGAAATACCTCAAAACTTAACACTGGTTTTGGGGCAGCCACAAATGAAGCTTGTAAAGTCCACGTTGTACACCAAGTGATTCCTAATACTTCAGTAGTTGTGCGGCATTAGTTATGGGGTGGAAATGTAATACCGCAATCTGGCAATATCCATGTATAACGGTATAAGGATCCATGATGTGGACTGGATATTGCACCGGGTCACAGGCGTCTCCTTCACCTTGCTCCACGACCTCCCACAATGAGGACAATCAGTAGCCTTATTCTCGCCCTCTGACCCCCCTCCCCTCCTGGTAGTAATTAGCGACTAGTTACTAAACTACTGACTATATAGTTTCTTCAGCTCATTACATGTAAGTAAAGCAGAGTCCTCGGGAGGAGGAGGGGGGATGTTTACTAACCTGCAGGTTGGGGCCAGAAAAACATTCAGCACCACAGTGACTAATCCATGGCGGCTCCTGGAGAGAGGCTGATTTATGGGTTACAGTCATCATGGCTGGGAGCACAGCAGGGGCGCAGATTGTGTGTCACCAGCCCTAGAGAGAGGGAAGACTTCTAACAAGTCACAGAGGAGCAACAATCCACAATGGCCGGGCCTAGGCCTAATACAAGATGTGTGGCCTAGAGGCTTCATCATGTACTAGTGGTGGCCGGATACAGACGTAGGACACAGCTCCAAGCCCTGGGGTACAGAGCAGACACGCTGACACTTGGGGGACAGGACAGGGACACGCTGACACTTGGGGGACAGGAACACGCTGACACTTGGGGGTACAGGAGAGGGACACGCTGACACTTGGGGGACAGGACAGGGACACGCTGACACTTGGGGGGACAGGACAGGGACACGCTGACACTTGGGGGACAGGACAGGGACACGAGCGGACGAACTTTGGGGGTCCACAGGGACACACATAACTGACACTAAGTTGAGGGGGACAGGACAGGGACACGCTGACACTTTTATGCGGGGGTGACAGACAACATGGGACACCTCATGTGACACTTTCTTGGGCGGCCCAGACCAGAGGATACACGCTGACACTAATGGGGGACAGGACGGGACATCCAACTACTGATGCACTAAATTGGGGGGACAGTGTCAGGACTGCGCTGACAGACTAAATGCTGGGGTGATCAGGACAATGGACATCGAACTGACACTTGGGGTACAGGCGCAGGGACAAACGCTGACACTTGTGGGTGGGGGACAGGAACAGGCGACACACTGACACTACTGGGGGGACAGGACAGGGACACAAACGCTGACACTTGGTCAGGACAGGGCAATACTGCTGACGACTGTGGGACAGGATCCACGGGCTCATAAACGCATGACACCTTGGGGGGACGGAACAGGGAAACGATGACACTGGGGGACGACCGGGACACACGCTGAACTGAGGGACAGGACAGTCTGGACATACGCTGACATTGTGTGGGGCTGGGGACGACAGGCAGACACCGCTGACACTGGGGGGACAGGACAGGTACAACGCTGACACTTGGGGGACAGGACAGGGACAAAAACTGCTGACCACCTTGGGGGACAGGACGGTACACGCTGACTTGGGGACAGGACAGGGACACGAACGCTGACACTCTGGGGGATGCAGGGAAGAGGTGTCGGACACGCTAAGAACACACTTGGGGACAGTGAACAGGGACTACGCTGTGACATTCAATGGGGGACAGGGACACGCTGACACTTGGGGGACAGGACAGGGACACGCTGACACTTGGGGGACAGGGACACACTGACACTTGGGGGACAGGACAGGGACACGCTGACACTTGGGGGGACAGGACAGGGACATGCTGACACTTGGGGTACAGGACAGGGACACACTAACACTTGGGGTACAGGACAGGGACACACTAACACTTGGGGTACAGGACAGGGACACACTAACACTTGGGGTACAGGATAATGAGACGCTAATACTTGGGGTACAGGACGGTGCTGCAGTATAATAGGGTAATATTCAGACTATCTGCTATATTGCACATGTATTTCTGATATATCTGTCCCCCTGATAGATTGGATCCGGCCCTCGGATAACCGGTTGTGTCACACCTAATTAGAATCCGAAGTCACTACGTTATAATTAATAGTGACGGCGTTACCATTTATTCCTCAGAAATATGCAAATTTCATGAAGAGATTGAGTGGAGCGCGCACAAACACACCAATCACTGACTAATCTAATTGATGGTGTAATGAAGGCGGCGGGTGCAGGTGGCAGGAGGGTGCCGTGGACTCCAGTCTTCATTATAGGTCACTTATTCCTTCATTGAACCTTAGCTTCATATGAATATCTGTCACCCACTGGACTGGGCAGGAGCCATGATGATCTGGATGTAAAAGATACAGGGCTCCACGTTTTGAAACATGCGAATAACTAGAGGTCTGAGTTGTAGTTGGCCAAGGGACAATTTAAGAATTTTGGTCTCCAGGTGGAAACCATCAATAACAACCAACAACTTGGTGATGGATTAACAACAGGAACAGGAAGTTTCAAGTTCCTTCCGACAGCCGGTAGGAAGAGATGGACAGTGGCCTGAACCTTTGCTGTCCGGGCTCCTGCTCCTCTGTTTGACAAAAAAATTGGTCAGTGAAGGTCCATCATGGCTCAGCCACCCTTATATATAATATTTAGTGGGGGCTGCTGCCACTAGAATATAGGTTATGATAAGATTGGCCTATGAAGGTGTAAAGATGCACTGCCCCACCACAGTACCAAGAGAGCCCATGTCCTCCAGTGGTCTCATGTTCAAACCCAATACTTGCCCCAGAGGTCCAGTACCAGACAAGCTCATTTAGAATAGACTATGGAATGTTTTCAATGTTTCAAAGGATATATGTGAACAAGATACAATTTGTTATGTATAGGAAGCTCCCTAGTTCAGGCTCCGCAGGGGCGGAGCATAGTTTTCTCAAAGCAACCATGAGATTGGTAACGGCCCCCCCCCCTAAGAGCTACACTAAGACTTATACAATGTACCACTTTTGATCAGATTGGATCTTTCGGAATATAATGATCCCACAATTGTGATATTGGGGTCTAAAATTGTTTGCGATAATCATGTGATCGTGTTACCTTAGAAAAAGATATCTCAAATAGTCCCATCCCTGAACCAGCCCGAGATCACCAGATCCCGGCCACTTTGGCTGAGAGTTTCACAAGTCCCATAGTTTTTCGGATGAGGACACAGAACTGCCTCTAAAGGAACGTCTTGGCAAATTTGGGATTTTTAGTAAATATGTTACTCACCAATTCTCCCGAAATATATAAGAGACAAACAGGAAAAGTGGAAAACTTCCCGACTCATGGTAGAGCTGAGAAGTCTCCCCATCCCCATATAACCTTTCCCAATTCCAACATCGGCCACCTTCTCCCATGTGCCACCACAGAAAACATTCTGACACAAAACTTGAGGCGTGCCCTATGTAAATCAGGCTGCATGCAGAATGAGTACGGGCTTGGTGCGCATGCTCTAACAGATAGAACCAGAAAGTTTGGAAGCAGGTGAGGTTGCACCACTGCTGTGCATTGTTTCCAAAGACAGGCAGCTCACACATTGCTGTTGGGGGCCCACGTATAAGTAAAGTGGTGGTGGCCCCGGGGCTCGCGCCCTTGGATCCCTTCCTATAATCCAACCCTGTAAATGTAAGTGGCATAAGGATAGAATTCCGTTCCCTAACAGATAGAACCAGAAAGTTTGGAGGCAGGTGAGGTGGCATCACTGTTGTGCATCATTTCCAAAGACAGTCAGCTCACACATTGCTGTTGGGTTCTCACTTATAAGTAAAGTGGTGGGGGCCCCGGGGCACGCACCCTTGGATCCCTTCCTATAATCCAACCCTGTAAATGTAAGTGGCATAAGGATAGAATTCCGTTCCCTTCTAAAATGTGACACTCAAAGGCAACATCAGGCGAATAAAGTTTGATGGGATGTGAATGTTGTAACAATGGCTCCGACTAGTTAACTCACCCGTCGCGAAAGTTCATCCCCTCTCCGGCGTGAGACGTGGTGTGCGCCAGACTTTATGGGCCTGCCATTAATTAATTTGGGTAATAACCCAGTAAGAAACAATGGCTAATTGAAGGCTTTCTGGGAAAAAAAAAAAACAAAAAACGAGCGGATCTGTAATGATGTCTCGATAAGTCGCCCTCAGCCGCCACTGTCTTTTTTTTTTATTTCTGCTGCGATTCCCTTTTTACTTTGATTATTTTAATGAGGCCTTTTTCTCAGAAATGTGATTTTGGTTAAAATGAAAGGGGCAAGCAGATGGCAGCATTGGCCGCGCAGCGTTTCTCCGGCGGTAGATGTGATTTAGCACCGGGGACGGCGTTACCTATGTCGGGGTCAGCTCCGTGTAATGGCAGATCTGAGAGCACGTTACAGTAATTGTTCATTAGGAGGAAGATGATGGAACGGAGTCTTAATGGCAGAACATCATCCCTGTGCGCCGCGCGCTGCTGTCTTCCCTTCTCTCCCGCTCCAGCACGACAAGTTAATTTACAAAGTGGCGGAAGCTTCTTAAAGGGAGAAGAAACAGAATGAACATAACTGATTTAATTATGCGGGATGAGAGCTTAATAGCGTCACATTAGTCAGGGATTTCATAAGGTTTGTTTTCTCTGGATTAAAGAGATGTTGAAAAATGCTTGGAGGCGGCCATATTGCCTTAAAGGGAATTGCTTATCTCGCTTAATCATACCCATTTCTGTGATGTTAATGCCAACAGTAGTTATATTCCTGTACATAGGGGTAGTATTATAAGTATTATAATTCCGGTACATAGCGGCAGTATTATAGTAGTGAGGCCTGGACCTAGGGGGCAGGAGTATATGGGTGTGTGGAAGCGTTCCGAGGGGGTAGGATTATAGTAGGGATTCTTGGACAAGGGGGGCATATGATGAGGGGATCGGGACAGAGGGGCAGTAGAGAGATTAGATTCGCAGAGGGGCAGTATTCAGTATTATATGCGTGTACATAGGGCGTATTATAGTAGTTATAGTCGGGAAAACAAGAGGGGGGGCAGGCAGTAGAGGAGGGTGGGGGGTATGCCGGGCCATAGTGGCAGAGTAGAATAGTAGTGAGATCTGGGGGTGACAGAGGGGCGGTCGGTGAGACAGGAGGAAGCGGGGAGGCAGAGGGGCAGTTGTGTACTAGTTATATTCCTTTACATGGGGGCAGGTTAGGTATCGCGCCTTCTGTACATAGGGTCAGTATTATAGTAGTTTATTCCCTTCGACATAGGGGGCAGTAATTATATAGTTGTATTCTTGTACATAGGGGGCATATTTAAGTAGTGTATATGCTTGTACATAGGGGGCAGTATTAGTAGTTAAGTATTTATAATCCTGTACATAGGGCAGTATATATTAGGTTATATTCTCTGTACATAGGGGCGTTAACGTATTATATCTTGTACATGAGAGCGGTATTATATAGTGTTATATTCTTGTACCATAGGGGGCAGTATTGACGTAGTTATATTCGCTGTACTAGTGCAGTATCTATGTAAGTTATATCTTGTACATAGGGGGGCAAGTATTATCAGTAGTTATATCTCTGTACAGAGGGGGCAAGTATTATAGTAGTTAGATTCCTGTACATAAGTGGCACTTATTATAGTAGTTATATTCTTGTACATAGGGGGCAAGTATTGAATAGTAGTTTATATTTCTGTACAAGGGAGCAGTATATATATAGTTTATATTCTTGTACATAGGGGCAGTATTATAACAGTAGTATATTTCTTGTAGCATAGGAGTAAAGTGGCGTAGTCTTTAACTATAGGGGCAGTTTATATATTCTTTGTAACATAATATGGGCAGTAATTATAGTAGTTATATTCTGTGTACATAGGGGCAGTAATTATAGTATATTTATATTCTTGTACATAGGAGGCAGTAATTTGTAGTTAGTATCTTGGTTCATAGGGCAGTTTGTAGTTATAATTCTTGTTACATAGGGCCAATCAGTTATTATATGTTGTTCTATTATTATTACTTGTACATAGGGGGCAGTATTATAGTAGTTCACTTGCATTACATAGGAGGCAGTATTATATAAGTTATATTCTTGTCATACGGGGCCGTATTATAGTAGTTTTTATCTTGTACATAGGGGGCAGTATTGGTAAGTAGTTTTAAATCTTATGACTATTAATTTCTTGGTTACAATAGGGCAGTATTATAGTAGTTATATTCGTTGTACATAGGGGCCATATTATAGTAGTTAATTTCTTGTACATAGGGGGCAGTATTATAGTAGTTACTCAGGATTTATATAGTTCTTTGACATTATAGGGGGGCCATTATTATAGTATTATATTCCTTGTACCTAGTGGGGCAGTATTAATAGTAGTTATATTCCTTGTACATAGGGGAGTATGTCTTATAGTTAGTAATATCTTTTTACATAGGGACATATTATAGTAATTATATTCCTTGTAAAAGGCAGTAAATGTTACTTTATAGGGGGCATATTATAGTAGTTATATTCTTTGTACATTAGGGGCGTATTATAGTAGTTCTTCGGTATCATATAGGGGGCAAGTATTATATATTGTTTGACATTGATATTAAGTGCTATTCGTCATAGGGGGCAGTAATTTATAGTAGTTATTTATCCCTTGACTGGGGGCAGTATTAAATAGTAGTTTATATTCCTTGTACTATCGGGTCAGTTAATTATAGTAATTATATTCATCTTGTACATGGGTCACCGTATTTTATAGTATTATAATTCTTGTTACATAGGGGATCTATTATAGTGAGTGATAATTCCTTGTTCATAGGGATGCAGTTTTTATAGTTAGTTATATCCTGTACATAGGGGCCGTATTATAAGTAGTTATTTCTCTGTACATAGGGGCAGATGTTCTATCTGTACAAGGTATTATTATAGTAGTTATATCCTTGAATGGACAGTATTAAGTAGTTTTTCTTGACGGGTATATTATAGTAATTATATTCTTGTACATAGGAAGGCAGTATGAAGTGTTTATATTCTTGTAATCGGGGGCAGTATATAGTAGTTATAATTCCTGTCAACCTAGGGCAGTATTATAGTAGTTATATTCCTGTACATAGGGGCAAGTATTATAGTAGTTATAATCCTGTACATGGGCATATTGTATAGTAGTTTATATTCCTGCTCATAGGGGGGCAGTAGTTGTATAGTAGATTACTATGATCTTCTGTACATAGGGGCATTATTATAGTAGTTTATATTTCTTGTACATAGGGGTGCATTCTGTATTATATCGTAAAGGGGGATAATTATAGGAGTTATACCTGTATGGGGTGGGCAGTGGTGATGGTGAATAGTTGTTATTTCTTGACATAGAGGGGGCCTAGTATTATTAGTTATACCTGACGGGGGGAGTAGTATCCTGTACAATAAGGGGGCGAATTTAAGTATTTATTTTTCTTGTAACAATAGGGGGAGTAATTATAGTATCTTTACTTGCTACTAGTGAGCAGTATTATGTAGTTATATTCTTTTTTTTTATAGGAACAGCTGTCAGGTCTTAGAAGATAAATTTACGTGTTTAATGCTATAAAGTTGTAAATACCTGACACATTAGATTGTAATGATTACAGATGTTAGATGTCCTTGGTTGGATAAATGCAGCCAATAATTCTTTTCGTTGTCTTGCCATCTGTTCCTGCGCACCGGCCTCTCTTACATTTCGTGTTGTGATGTCTTAAATTCCTAATGTCTACATATCATCACGTCCCATACTAATTCCACATCCCCTCACGCCACAGGTTAGGTCACCAGCACAGCGCCACCTGTCATTTAAAAACCTGCACTACAAAGGAGACCTCCTATCCCCCCCACCACGACGTGTCTACCCGACTGGCTTGGCTGTCTAACTCTTGGTGGAACGTGAAATGAGACCGGGGTGGGGGTTTTGCTTTTCATCCCTAATTCATGGTTTTCCGGGAGACGTACCCGATGTCTTGGGGGTGGGTGTGGCCTTTTTGGAGGTCGGGTGGGTAAGCTCAGCCTGGGGTACAACACTCCATCTAATGGTAATAAGGCCCTTTATACGTTAAGGATACACGCAGAAATTCCTGCAGGATTTGTGAACCTTGTGGAGCAGGACGTACATAGCATCCTTTATTCCCGAATTCCCGGCTTCGCCACTTTTATATCCGTTTCCCACGCAGGTGGGATAGGAGGCTGCGGCAGGTGCGGCTTGCTCAGCTTTCATGCCAGGAAGTCTCCTGGTTGAGGTGTTAGTGAACAGCCACTGATACTGTACTACGGTGGTAGTGGCTCGCAGCAGACCTGCAGCTGGCACCCGGCCAGTCTTAGTTATCGCTGGCTTCCCTCGAGAAAATTACGAGAGTCAGCGGTTTTGCCACCGAGGAGGAGGAAAGCCTGTGGCGCCTCCGAAACCTAATCACAGGTATTCATGGTGGACATCTGTCTTCTTCCTAGGAGGTCTTAGGTCTCTGAATCTCTGAGTCTGGTCTTTTTTTTCGATTTTTGTTTGGGAATAACAACCAAATATCGCCCACGTTCCCCAGGTTTTCTTCATCCTTAGTAGTCCCAAAGTTATAGACATCGACTGACTGTGACAAATGTACAGGTGATCGTCTTGTTCAAAGAATCAGGGGTTTTCTACCGTATGGAAATCTACCACCAGATCATGGATGTAAACCCAGCACACTTACATTGTGGTCTGGGCCCCCCTTAGCAGGATATGCTCGTCTTGAGCTTCTTATTCCCTGTTTTAAAAAAAAAAAAGACTTCTAAAATTATGCAAATGAGTATGAGGGGTACTGGGCAGAATGGTGGCTCACTGGTTAGCACTACATCCTTGAAGCGCTGGGGTCGGGGTTCAAGTCCCATCCAGGGTCAACATCTGCCAAAGACTTTGTATGTTCTCTCCGTGTTTGCGTGGGTTCCTCCGGGCCTCGGTTTCCTCCCACACTCCAAAACATACTGGTTCGAGGTGATTAGTTGTGAGCCCCATGGGGACAGGGATCTGATTTGGCAAACTCTGTGCAGCGCTGCATAAATAAAGGAATTTTTATTGGTTATTATTAACAGCGAGGGAAGCGTGGTTTACTAGCTGACCCTAGTGGTATATTTCCTTTAAAGTGATGGCCTATCTCCTAATTGGTCAAGGGCCCACTCTCTGCACAAGTCGGTATAGAGTTTTGCAACCTCATTCTTTGAAACAAGTGGTTCCCACCCATCACCCATTTTTGGTATTAATAAGAATAATTACTTTATTTATATAGCGGGGCCTACAGATTAAGCAGCGCTGAACAGAGCTGCCAGATTCAGTCCTGTCCCAAAAATGGGGCTCACATCTGATCAACCCTACCAGTATGTGTTTGGGAGTGTGGGAGGAAAAACGGAGGACCCGAAGGAGGAAACCCCACAAAACACGAAAGAAATACAAACTCTTCTGCAGATGTTGACCTGGTTGGGTAAACCCAGGGAACCCCATGCTGGTTTGAAGGAAAGTCCCTGTACATGGTTGGGGTGCAAGTTACCTGCCAACAGGCAGATAGGGACGCCGAAGAACCTTCAAGGACACTCCCTTCTTATTTGTCTACGCCCACTTAGGAAAGTCATCGCCCCGACCGCTTTAACATAAAATGGTCATTGGCGGACACTCTTCCGCAAAATGTGTGAGGTCTTCCTAGTTACCGAAAGTCCTCCGGAATGTTTTGGGGAGGGTCCAGCCAATGTGGTGAAATTTCAGAGGTTCTGTGATGGTTCTGCATTCCAGTCATAGATTTAGAGGATAATATTTCAGTTCACCAACATTTATCAGATATAACATTTCCGCGTTCTTTCCTAATTCAATATTGACAAAAAAAAAAAAACAGTCCGTAATTGTTGAATATTCCCGTATTATGTCACATTTCTTTTTCTTTTGAGGTATTTATGACCAGAGTCCGAATGTAGGGAAGTCAAGTGCAGAGTCGCGCAAAACCGTGTAGGATTGAATGGATAAGAAGTGAGCGCTGTAACGGACAGGAGTGGATTGAGTGAGATTTCATGTTTACATTGCCAATGCCGAACAATGTCCCACCCATCATTACTAATGAGCCCCATCAATGTCACCTGGGCAACAGGATGGACAAAGGATGGTGACCGGCCCCGGTGCACACAGACCCACATTAGTCAGGCAATATCAGATGTAATGGTCTTTACATCAAACATAATAGGAATTAGTACACAAGCTCAGAAGACACGTAATCACACATGGATAGGGATTAAGTCAGGCATATACATTAGGAATAGTACACAGTCAGCCAGTCAGTATCCACACATGATAGGATTAGATACCACGCTCAGCAAGACAGTTATCACACAGGATAGGATTAGATACCACAGCTCAGCAAGGACGTAATCACTACAGATAGGATTAGAGTACACAGCTCAGCACTTAGTACCACACCATGAATAGGATAATAGCACAGCTCTAGCATACTACGTTTCACACAGGATTTAGGATTAGATACGCGGGCATTCAGCAGCTCAGTATCACACAAGGATAGGATTTAGATACACAGCTCACAGACAGATCACACAAGATAGGGTATAACAACAGCTCAGCAGACAGTATCACACAAACAGGATAGGATTAGATACACGCTCTCAGATCAGATCAGTATCACACAGGATTAGGATGTAGATACAACACAGCTCAGCAGTCAGTATCACACAGGATAGGATTCGATACACAGTCAGCAGACTGTATAAACCCATGGGATAGGATTAGATACACAGCTCAGCAGACAGTATCACACAGGATAGGATTAGATACACAGCTCAGCAGACAGTATCACACAGGATAGGATTAGATACACAGCTCAGCAGTCAGTATCACACAGGATAGGATTAGATACACAGCTCAGCAGTCAGTATCACACAGGATAAGATTAGATACACAGCTCAGCAGACGGTATCACACAGGATAGGATTAGATACACAGCTCAGCAGACAGTATCACACATGATAGGATTAGATACACAGCTCAGCAGACAGTATCACACAGGATAGGATTAGATACACAGCTCAGCAGCTCCTGATTACATGTCACGCTCTGATATTCGGCGTACTATATATTATATGTCAGCGCTCAGGTGATCTGTCTCCATCGTTGCCGTCTGTTTCGGCAGTCCCATATTGTCCGGGTTCACTTTGCCGGAGCCTGAGATGGTCTTGGGCCGCTCTCCCGCTATCAGTGGGATATAATGGAGGCCTCTTCTCTCAGACCTTCCTCCTGGAAGAGGTTTTTCTGTCCTGCGGTCCATTTAGTTTATCTTCTGACCCCATCTCGGCGTAGACGGAGATAAAAAGCTGCCGTTTAATAGACGCGGCGGTAATAGCTTCTGCAGGGATGAAAAGACCTGACAATCTCCTCACGTTTCAATAGGTGCCATTCCACTGCGCCCTGGGGGACAGGGTCACTCTCTATTGACATTGTTTTTATATATACGTTTTGAGGTTTTTTTCCCCATTTTGAGCATTATGTTTTTGGAAAATGTTATTCTATATGTTAATGGGAACCGTCATCATTGTTAGAAATCGGTCCTGGAGAGCGTTTTCTCATTCCGTTATGTACCGTATATATACTCAAGTATAAGCCGACCCAAGTATAAGCCGAGGCCCCTAATTTTACCACAAAAACCTTGTAAAACCTATATATTTTTTACTCGAGTATAAGCCGAGTTTGGGTTTTCAGCACATTTTTTTGTGCTAAAAAACTAGGCTTATACTCGAGTATATAAGGTATGTGTTTAGTAAAAAATTAAAGAAATAAAAATATGTTACAGGATTGTAACTTCTGAGAAATGTCCTCACACTGCTGTGCTCTTAGATCTCTGCATTGATCTACTTACATGGTTTTGCCAGGGATCTTAAAATCCCCTAGAAGGCTTATGTTTCCTACATTGCTCCAGTACTTCAGGTTTTTGACCCCATGTCCATCCAGTAGTTCCAGGGGATCACATGACTACACCTCAACCAATGAGTGGCCTCTTGGTCCACGGGAAGACACTTCCGTTTTCCAGGGCATGCCACGTGTTGTCCCTTGAGGCCGCTCATTGGCTGTGACCACCTTTAATACTCATCATTTTTGAGACCCCTGCAACCCCTCATATGCCACCTACCTCATAACACCATTGCTTTTCAAGTACTCTTGTCTTCTAAAATACTCTGTGCTGCTGTGCAGCATCTCATGGTGACACAAATCCCACTCACACATCAAAACATAAATTATCTTACGCTAAATAAATAAGACACAAGACAACAATCGTGGGTTAAAAATGGCAGCAATGTTTTATTATTGGTTAACCATAAATAAAATAATTCAATAATTCATTTAATAATAAATTAAAACTAGAATAATTAAAAACCATAAAACATCTCATCGGAATATAGAAAACTTTATCTCTCCAGCATGAGGAGACAACGTAAAGGGTGTGGCGGTCATGGGCGCTCATCAGACATCTCCTTATATTTGTAAGTTGACGCGGTCAGCAGCCAATTAGTTGACCGCCAACGATATCTCACCCGGCAACAGCAGTGACTTTCAGCGAATCAGGTAACAGCTCCTGAAAATAAGCATCTGAGAGAAAAAGGCGGGAAGAAACACCACAGAAAAGGCGGCAAACTCCATTTTACCTCAGAATAACAACTAACCCTTTCCATACCAAAACAAAGGCAAAAAATGTGAAAAAAACATGGGGCTTGTGTCACCATGTATCCCCTTTTAATAGAATTGTCAAATTCCCCTTAACATACATCATGCTTCCCAACTTGAAAGAAATAAAGACAAAATATGCTAGGGTAGAGTTTTTTACTATAAGACACACCTTTTGCTCTTCCCCTAACTCCAACCCCAACACAGTATAATTTCCCCCTTAGTGTCTTTCATCTCTCCCTTATATTGTGCCCCCAGCGGGGCCCAGCTACCCCTCATATTAAAGCCCGCTATTATCACACCTCCTAATAGCTCCCTTTTTTGTTATGCACCCCCAACAGTCCCTCCTCTTATTGTTCTCCCCTAGCAGCCCCTCCTTTTATTTTGCGCACCCCCGCAGTCTCCCATTGTTTGTGCCCCCTAACAGCTCCCCCTCTTATTTTGCACCCTTAAACAGCTCCCCTTATTGTGCTGCCCCCAGCAGCTCTCCTTCTTGTTTTGCCCCCCCCCCCAGCAGCTCCCCCTCTTATTGTGCCCCCACAGTTAAATAATAAACACATATACTCACCCTTTCCCTCACAGTAGCTCCTCTCTTTTCTCCTTTTACTGTTGTATGTAGCAGTAAACGCAGCAGACAGGGAGGACATTATCACATGATAGTGTAGGGAGATGCCGACTCTACTACACACATCAGAAATAGAGGAGTAGTGCCAGCTCTCTGCACTATTACTCTGTCAGCATCCACTTTGTCCCGACATTGATGTCCCTGCACTTGAAAACTGGGACTGTCCCGCTGGATCCGGGTCTGTCGTGCTGGATCTCAGATGGTTAGATGGTATCATACTAAAGGAGCCGTCACTTTAGGATGACCGGTTTCCCATTCTAACGACTCTACTTTTTCTAATAAGTACAGCAGGAAATTCTTCCTATGAACTGTCGTCCTAGCGTCAACATGTCCGGCAGACACGGCATATTGAATCAGCGCCTGGCTCTGGCTACGCATGAACCTTGTCTAATTAGCCCGTCCGGGTGATATAATTTCGTATCCACTCCGCGTCGGTTCCCAATCCACTATGGCATTCCCCTCCCTTCTCTACAACATTGGTAAATACTGCGGTGGGTTTCTCGGCCTCAGTCACGTTGGCGAGCCTGCCGAGGGATTAACCCGAGCTGTCAAGTGATCGCGTCCCCACTTAAGATCAGAACTTTATTAGGAAAGATTTAATTTTCTATCATTCGTTCTCCTGCTGCTGTAATGAGCGCTGCCCCGGCTGATCGGGGAGCTGTTAGTATTCGTCAGGTACTTGATGGATGGCGGCTCACCCCGAGTTACACATGTACAGGTGTCACCAGGAAATCTACTCTACCTCCCAATTAATTATACACCCATTGTGCACAAGGATGTGACTATCGAGCCGCAGCCAAGGTCAGCAGCTGTGTGATATGTGAGGGCGATAAGGAGGTGACAACACCTGAAATGGAAGGTAGTGGTTCATCCTCGCTAACCACCAGAACGGGTTTAGAGCGCATTCCCCTTATAGGTCCCGCATGCCCCCTGCTTCCCAGTTTTTGTGACTCTTATCTCCACCTGTTGCTTCATTCATGATCCCTCATGATCGTTTCGATATTTTGGATTGTCCTAATCACCCTGATCCTTCTGATCGCTCTGAAGTTCTGATCATCTTGTCTATTATTACACATATGTCTTACAACCAATCATGTAAGGTGTCAGGATGTCTTATGGTACAGTGTAACTCTATAGTTGGGAGGTGGAACAAGTAGGACCAAAGATGGGTCTGACCTCAACAAGGTCCCCTCCCCACAGCAGCTATGGGATATTCCCAAGAAAAAAGATAATATGGCTTATGCACATTGTATAAACCTCATCCTCGGTAAGAATGAGCGCGATAATATTGAGTTACGATATGTGCCTGCGATTTAATCTCCCTGAACAATTGCAGAGCGTTCACTAATGGAGCCCGGAACAGAGGATATCATTGTGTTCACTTTAACCCAACGCCTTCCATAGAAATGCAATACGACGCTATTATCCAGGAGGAAAAAAATTCATGAAAATGTTCAGAAAAGCAGCATCAGGATGAGTTCTGGTCAAAGTTGCAGGAAGGCGCTGATCGTATGACCGTCTATAGGCACCATGGCTCCATAGAATGCCTCATTCCTAAACTCCTGTCACGTTGAGGGTTACTCCGCGCCTGACCCAGGCTCTATTGACAATGCCGATGACGTTCAGTTAATTCCACCAAAGAAATTCCAATTATAGCTTGTTACTGACCTCCGCCTGGATTGACATTCCATTAGCTAAATAAGACCAATATTGCAATCACGGCGACAGCCCCGCCGGCGGAGAGGCCTGACTGATAGCTGACAGCTATTGACAGCTTGTGTATTTCTTCGTAACAGATGGGCCGTCTTTACAGCGCCGCACCTTGTACCCACTTGTATCTGATGACTGTTCATTCGTAGGGACATCTGTCTCTGTCCAAATGTGCAAATCAATCATAGAAAAAAGCAACGTAGAGGAAAAGGTAGGCCCCCAGATGAACGGCACGTCCCACGTTAAAGAGGAACTACGCTTATATTTTACTTCTGATTTTGATCGGGACATGACATAATGGCCTTCCCCTATGAAACTCTAATTAACGACAACCCCTTCATCACAGGTGATCATGAGAATGGGGGTCCACAACTCCATATGAACGGAGGACTGGGACATCTATGGGACTTCTAGGACCTCCACTAATCCATGGGGTGCACATGGATTATCGGATCCATGTGCACAGATGTGCATGGATAGGACCTCCACTAATCCACGGGGACCTCCACTAATACATGGACCACTATTCCGAATAGCATGAAAACTCAGATTATCTTGATATGCCCTTGATAGAAAATCTGTATTAAGAACTCAAACCATTGGACATACCCTTTCACCATCAAAATGTCAGATACCTGTCAATATTCTGCCCAATTTCACTCCTCCTCCACCTTGTCCACAGTGGAAAGTGTTTACAAAGATCTTCTCCAGATCTAGAGGACCTGTTCTGACCTGTAGACCATAGATTTCTCATTCATTGGAATGGACACAGTGTAATACTTCATTTATCCTGTAGAGGCGCTGCTTGAAAAGTGAACACTTCCGGTTAAGTGTCTCTACTGATCACAGGAGGTTCAAGTAGGAGAACACTTGAGGGTCAACTTTTGAAGAGGTGAAGTTGGGGATTGGGTGAAGAAGTGAGCCCTTTTAAAAATAGTAGTAATTTCGATAAATTACTTGAAAAATAAAGAAATCCCCTTCAAAATGAAAAAAAAAAAAACCTGTTCCACCTTATAGACACGAGAAGATGAATGGACAATCGTACACGATGACCTAGTAAAGTTTATTACCATTTATATTATTACCACGGCGACCGATCTCGCTTTTCTAAGATCCTAGAGGGGAAGAGATAATTTCCCTCGCCCACCATCTTGGCGTCTCCTGAAGATGTAGATTAGGAGCCGTAACGAGACTCGCTCCCATAAGACACCACTGATTGAGAGGCAATAGACCTTATTTCTCCTATTACCGCTTGCTAGGCCATTTATATACATGTCATTATGTAAATAGGACATCGACTCCGAGAAAATATCGAAAATATAATCATCTCCTCTTCTGAATCAAATTGGCCCTGATTTAGCACCAACATTATATTAACTCTTCCTATGCCCCAGGTCTCAACGGTGCCGCAGTTTATCATCTAGTTTTTTTGGCTACGGTACAGTGGAGGCAGTGGAAGGCGCAGTCACAAAAATTATCGAAATCTTTCAGTAATTAACGCTGATTAAAAATCTAATTACCAAATATATTTCCGGGGTTGGAAAAGGAAGAAGAAAGTCTGAATGAATCTTGGCATATGTGAAGTGATTTCTGTTCAGATGACTTGGCAGAGGTTCTCGAGAATCTTTGTATGTGTCATATGAACTAAGCGGAGAGGGCATCAAATCAAGATTACAATGTGTTCCCCCATTTCGTTGACCTCAACAATGCGTTTACTGCAACCGGCTATATCAACAGCGCAATCGTAATCCATCTTTCCCAATACTCTCCCCTATACCAAACATGCACCTGCTCTGAACCGCTAAGAGATACCTCTGGTGGTGGCTCCACTCCCGGAGAGAACAAGAGTTGACTGTGTTGAAATTGAACATGCTCAAATGTTCTTTCCCCATGGCAGAATTAGAACACCTAAGAAATCATAAGGTAGTCTTCTGGTCCCATAGGAATTATGGGTTCTATGGACTACATTCATCAAATATGTCCAAAAAAAATTCCTCCGAGAGATACCTCTGGTGGTGGCTTCATAACAAGAACAAGGATTGAAGCCCAACATGTTTGATTGCCCTTTCCCCATGACACCTGACACTGTGGTAGTCCTCACCATAAATATAAGATGATTTTTTGGTCCTAAAGAAACTGGGGGCTCTGTGGGCAACATTCCTTGAGTATTTTTAAAGAACACAAGAAAGCAGGGGTTGATGGTGTAACAAATTGAACATTCTCAGTTGTTTGTTCCCTATTAAACTTACCCCTTGGGCAGAATTAGGGCACCACCAAAAAATTATCATTAGATGGTCGTCTGGTCCTGCAGTAACTGGGGTTTCTGTGACCAACATGAATGACCATCTTTATTGCTTATGTATATGACTCATCTAAGGGGGCTTCACTTTCAGTAAAAGAATCTGGCAGGTACCAAATTACCTCTTAAGACCTACCTTAAATGTGAAGCTCAGGCCATGAATAGACAAATCAAGTGGCATTTCATTTGGCGTGATTGTCTCCCCAATGAGAACATTTTGGAAAGAGAGATGGAATCTTTTGTTCCTGTTGATGAGCTTTGTTCTCGTTTCGATTACCCACGTTATTGATGATACCTGAGATGAGCAGACCTGATGGTTGGATTCGGCAGCCTGACCCTGACATAATGCCAGATTGTTAATTTACCATTCTAGCAAATTGACACCCCCTGCCCAATCATATGATTGGCTAGTTGCTAGGGGCGTCAATTTTCTGGATTGGCATTGGTTCAGCCACCAATTTGGATGATCGGGTACTTGCGATCAAATTTATGTAACCGTTTGCCTAGAGTATTTTGTCAAAAATACTTAAACTGATTACGTGAAGGTTAGATTACTGCCACTTCATACTAATGGCTCAATCATGGCCATATCATATTAAGACATCATAAAACTGATGTGGTGGATACCCATGTGCCAGAAGCCTTACAGGTTCCAAAAATGAAGAGACCATGGAGATTGAGAAGTCAAAATGCTTTGGAGCATAGTCAAGACTAGATATTTCCAACATACCTGACCCTATCACCACTGGTTAAGCCGTCCATACACATTAGTCAAAATTCCAAATTCTTGACCAACATTTGTCCTAAAAATATACAATCTACCTGATGATTGATGCTAGACTGTTGGTCGAAACCATGACTAGGCATGTATATCAGGATTTGTTGATTGCGACCAATCGTTCACCACTGTCCTCAACCTATTAGTACAGATCAAGTCATGATCCGCTGGCTTTAGTTGATGGCTCGGCCTCCAGTATGATGAATCGGGCAAATCTTTGCTCTCGAGAGTTTGTCCATCGACAATAGTCATCAAACCCCCGCAGATGATTAGAAGATGGAATTTCTCTTTAAATTCCACATCAGTTTTTTTGTCTCCAAGCAATGGGCCTAATTGAAATCCCTGGAGCCGGAGTGTCATGGCGGGTTAACGCTCTCCCGTTCTACCCCCGTGAGGATGCACACAATGACGATCCCAGCAGCTATGAATGAATTGCCGGCGCTGTCGACTTGCTCGGATTGTTATGATTTTATTCCTTCGATGAAATGAGAAATGTTTTTTTTTTCTCTCTCTCTCTCTCTTCGTCTCTTCTTTCCGCGGTGTAATTGCTGCAGCAGCGTGAATAGTCTCCGCTGCGCCGTTTAAGAAATGAGAAATAAAACATCTAAACATCTCTGAGAGAAGTATTCTTCCTCTCCTGTCAGATTCCTGCTTCTTCCCTCGCACACTTAATTGCTCACAATAAAATTTACATATTCATTTTGCTGGCATTTCAGAAAAGCTGTTTTCTTTTTCTTTTTTTAATTTTTTTTTTTTTTGCCGGCATGTTATCAGCCCCGCAACCACAAAAAAAAAATACGAGCGAATCTGATTGAAATTCAAAATGGAGACTTCCTGTTTTTTTTTTTGTCTCTCATCCCTCTGTGTCTGTAACCCGGTAAGTGCCACGGGGGTCTCTTCGTGGTGATGAAACTAATGGCGACACTTGAAAAATCGATGCAATTAAAAAAACCGTCTGGGGGAAAAACAGATTAACGTGTTCGTCAAAAACGGCAATGGAGAAAAAAATTGTGAAGGAATAAAAAAAAAAAGTTGGATATATAAATATGACAAATGTCTGACAGGAACAAGACGGAAGATCTTACATCCGGGAAGAAAAAAAGTAGCAAATGTGTGAGACAAAATCACCGCGGGTCTACAAAGAGACAGAGCGAGACTGTCAGCCGCCAACGCCGGGAGGGAACGCACGGGAAGGATGAGGGGCTGTGTTCACATCGTACTTCAATTGTTTGGAGAAACTTTTTGTAAGGCTTTCACCCGTCCAGAGACAGCAGCTTGTCGAATACCGAATTTTCCGGACTATAAGGCGCACATAAAAACCTAGGATTGCCTTAGAAATCCAAAGTGCGCCTTATAGTCCGGTGCGCCGTATGTATGGAGGAGGGCGGCGGACCCTACTTACATAGGTCCCCGCTACCGGAGACTGGAGACAGCAGATCTCCAGCGGGAACTGCAGACCACGCGGCACGAACAACAGGCGCCATAGCGCGAACCAACTTCTGCCGTGTGGTCTGCAGTTCCCGCTGGAGATCTGCTGTCTCCGGTAGTTGTGGGGACCTATGTAAGTAGGGTCCGTGCCCTCCTCCACCTGAAGGGACCCCCTTCCCGGAACCGATCACCTCTTGCGGGTCGGTCTCCGCTCGTTTTTCCACGCCCCCGGACCTCGCCCACGCCCCCGGACCCTGCACCTTATGTCCGGTGTGCCTTATATATGGAATTATTCCATTATAGGCGTATTACTGATGGCGCCTTTAGAGCCGTGCACCTTACTCCGGAAAATACGGTCATCAGATCTGCCGGCGGGCGGTTGTGTGACACCACCGCGAGGAGGAACGCAAGGAAGGATGAGGGGCTGTGTTCGCAACGCCCTTCAATTGTGTACATAAAGTTTTGTAACGCTCACCAAGTTCCAAGGATTGGAACAGCTTGTCGGATACATCAGATCTTTTGTTCCCTCACATATCTGCCGTGGTGGAGTGGATGGAAGACGGGACTGTGTCTGCAAACGTGCTACATTGGGTCTTTGTTCCTCAATATCTGTCATAGTGAGAAAGTTGGGACCCAGTTATGGATTTAATTGGGCGGTAGCCGGGGTCCAAGCCTTCTAGGGGGCCCATGGCACCCAAACCACCCACCAAAGGTCCGTAAGAAGAAACCTACCACCACGGATCTACCATTAAGGTAGATCTGGTGGCAGGTTCCTCAATGTAGAGGGTATAGCCCTTTTAGGGCTTATCCATTTCCTGCGGGGGTAGCGGGAACTGAGGCTACCGGCGCGGCTACTATGCCCCAGTAGCATTGGTTTCAGAAGCTCCAGCTTCAGAGCCGAGGCGGCTGCTCAGCCGACGACCTGCGTTTGCGATGCGCACAACCCAGCTCACAGATGACGTGCACGCAGCTACCGAGCTGGCGCTATGACGGAACGATGTCACGGTTGGCGGAAGCAAGTGGAGTAGCCGCACCGTGTAGTTAAGCTCCGGCTACTCCACGACCCCTTAGCCTCTTTAGAAAATGTGACATATGGGGAAATCTAAATTTATAAAAGCTGGGCCACAAAGACATTAGCCAAAAAGGGCAATACTCCTCACATGTAGAGGAACCTGCCACCGGATCTACATTAATGGTAGATCCCTGGGTGGGAGGTTTCCTTGAAACCGCAGATTCCCGATTAAGAGGAAGCAGAAGGAGCGGTCCTCCATTCTCAAGAAGCCGATTCTAGTACCAGGGTTAGGAACATTCACTGGTTGTCTTGTTCCTCCAAATCCGTGGTGCTGGTTGGCCAGCCAGTTGGTTCTCAAAAACTATTGATGTCATTTCTAATCACAATTGAAAGAAAGCCGGGTTCAAGGGGATTTAGTGTAATATGTGTTTGTCTATACCCCCCCTTACTTCACCCCCAGAGTGCCCCGACGTGACCCCGAGGGGCTAAGGCTGTATTGCGAGACATAAGATCCAAAGAAGGGGGGAGGGGGGGCATTCCCAGGACGGGTGGAGGGTCATGTATTTACCAGAGCAATGATTCACTGGAGATGACCCCAGACCTCTCCTAGCGATGTTACTCAGTCATCAGTTGGGTATTAAATAGTCTAAATACCTACCAGCACAAGTATTACACACAGTACAATAGAGTATCACACATCAGAAGCTTGATCCTCACGCGTCATTGTTAATATTAATAGTAGATACAGCAGGCACAACAGATGGATAAATAACACAGCCCTGCAAGGACTGTACCCCACGAGACGGAAGTAGGATTTCGATACAGAGCTCAGCAGGCAGTATCACCAGGATGGATTACGATACCAGAGTTCAGCCGGCCAGTATCACACGGAAGGATTAGGTACACAGCTAGCAAACAGGATCAACACATGATATGAGAGATACACAGCTCAGCAGACAGTATCCCATGATAGGATTGTATACACAGCTCAGCCGACAGTTACTCACACATGATAGGATTAGATGACACAGCTCAGCAGGACAGTATCACACCATGATAGGATTAATACACAGCTCAGCGACAGTATTCACACATGATAGGAGATTAGATTACACAGCCTCTCACATGATAGGATTGATTACCCAGCTCAGCAGGCCAGTATCCACACATGATGGATTGATACACAGTCAGCAGACAGTATCACAATGATAGGATTAGATACACAGCTCACACATGAAGGATTAGATACCACAGTCAGCAGCAGTATCACACATGATAGGATTAGATACAAGCTCAGCAGACAGTATACACATGATTACGGATTAGATACACAGCTCACAATGATAGTGATTAGATACCCAGCTCAGCAGGCAGCTATACACATGCTGGACTTAGATACACAGCTCACACATGATAGGATTTAGATACCCAGCTCAGCAGGGTCAGTATCACACACATAGATAGGATTAGCATTACCAAGCTTAGCAGGCAGTATCACCTGATAGGACTTAGTAACAACTCACCATGTAGGATAGATACCCAGCTCAGCAGACAGAGGAATATACACAGGGATGGATAGATACACCAGCTAGCAGACTGTATCAATCATGATAGGATAGATACACAGCCTACAGCAGACTGTTATCAACAAGGTAGGAAAGATACACGGATCCGCAGACTGTATCACTCATTTGCTCGGATTGGATACCAGCTCAGCAGACCCGTATCACACAGGAATTGGATTTAGATAACACAGCTCAGCAGCAGATAACACGGCGATACGGATTAGATACACAGCCTCAGCAGACAGTTATCACACAGGGTAGGGATTATGATTACACAGCTCAGCACAGACTTATCACTCATGATAGGATTAGATACACAGCTATCAGAAGGCAGCTATCACACATGATAGATTAGATACAACAGATCAGCAGACAGTATCACACAGGATCAGGATAGGTACACAAGCTCTCGCAGGAAGGAAAGTATCACACATGATAGGATTTAGTACACAGTCCTCAGCAAGACAGTTCTCACATGACTAGGAGGAGATACACAAATCCAGGCAGACAGTTCCACAATGGTAGGATTAGGATATCAGCTCAGCAGGACAGTTATCACACATGGTAGGTTAGAGACACAGCTCAGCAGCCAGTTATCACATGATAGGATTGATACACAGCTCAGCAGACAGTTATCACCCATGGTAGGATTAGATCAAGTCAGCAGACAGGTATCACACTGATAGGACTTGAACACAGCTCAAGCACGACAGTACAACACATGATAGGATGTAGATACACAAGCTCAGCAGACAGATCACAAGTAGGAGTAGGATATAGATACACAAGTCAGAGACAAGTATCACACAGGATAGGATTAGATACCCACAAGCTCAGTCAGGCAGATCCACACATGGTTAGAATTAGATACACAAGCTCAGCAGGGCAGTATCAAATGATATGATAGATACACAGCTAAGCAGACAGTATCCACACATGATAGGATTATTAGTACACACTCAGCAGACAGTATCACACCATGGTAGGTTAGATACACAGCTCAGCAGATAGTAACACACATGATAGGATTAGATACACAGCCAGCACGACCAGTATCACCACAGCGTAGGAGATAGATACACAGCTCAGCAAGGGACTGTATCACACATGATAGGATTAGATACACACGACTCAGCAGACAGTATACACATGATAGGATTAGATATACAGTCAGGCAGATAGTATCACACAGATAGGATTAGAGTATACAGCTCAGCAGACAGTATCACACAGGATAGGATTAGATACACAGCTCAGCAGACAGTTATCAACAAGGAGAGGTTAGATACACAAGCCTCGGACGTATCACACAGGATTAGGTAATTAGATACACAGCTCGCAGACTGTATACAAGGATAGGATTAGATACACACTCAGCAGATGTATCAACAGGATAGGATTGATTACAACAGTCAGCAGACTTATTTGCACATCCCTCGGTATTCCTAGAGACAGTCCTGGCAGGGCGGGGGCCATGACGGGGTCTAACAGGCGGCGCAGGATTGATCCCATTATAAATGGGGAGTTTGCAGCGGCTGTCGGTGTGATTCCTTTCGCTCCGGGCCATTTGTTTAAAGTAAGTAATATCGATTGATTTCGATTACCTAGTTGCTCTAGACGGCAAGTGTAGGTTGTGTTTCGTCATGCTCTGCGGTGTCGGGGGGGGGGCTGCGCTCCGATTTTCCCTCCTTTCTGCCTTCCTGAATGTGGAATTAGATTGTAATGTGTTGATTGTTAACCGTGTGTGTTTTGTGCGTGGGCCCGGCCTGCGACCTCTAGGATACGGGCACGGAAGCCTACGAGGACCTGGTGTCTGCGGTTTGTAGGTGAGACCCAACACGTAACACTCCCTATAGTGCCCAAAATACTGCGCCATATACCGTGACACGACGCAAGAGTCTAATCTATACAATTCGCAGCGTCAGAACTTTCATTCCAGTATTCCGGGTCCTTTCCTCACGTTGAACGGTGAGCTCAGCAATTACTGGCCTCAGTAGTTAGTGCATATGAGACTAGTGACGTGCTGAGCCTTCATATGCTAAGGTATCGCTCACTTTTGGGGATGATTGTCACCAGACTTGAAGTCTGGTACAAGAGGTCCACATGAGTAGAGGAGCGGGATCTGATGACCTACCTAGGTGAAGTAATCAGGAGATCAAGAATCACGCATGATAAACCTATGGACATTACTGAAAGATCCAAAGCCCCGGACTGTGGTTCTTCTTAGATTTCTTATCCATGGTCCTCCTTCCTCCAAAAATCAATATTATAATTAGCTTAATGAGCTGAAGGCTTCTGGGGGTTTGGTACCGAGCCCCTCTATGCATGTAGTTCCACAGGGCTGTGTACACTGCAGGAGCACCTTACCTCCAGTGTTGACTTACATAAGGCGGGGAGGAGGAAGAGACGTGCTGAGGGAGCTGGGAGAGGAGACTTGTGTGAGACAGTCGACGACTTAACAGCCTTGGAAGTACAGATCGCAGGGGCTCTGGTTAAGCCCCCAAAGCCCTTCTGGCATCTAATTCTTAATTATAAGTTGATTTAGAAGGGAGGAGGCTGGGATCACAAATATTAGGCAGATTACCACAGGCATGGCTGTCTGGATCTATAAGTAATTCAGTCGGTTTAAATTTTTTAATGTCAGTGGTTTAATTTTTAATTTTATGCAAACAAAATAATACAAAAACAACAACAAAAAAAATGGTCTTAACCGCAAATCTGGTAGCAGAAGGGGCTCGGGGGCGTGGTTAAATTTTTTGGCTGGGTTATTTTTATGTTTTCATTATTTTGTTCCTAGCGAAGCCCAGGGCCGCCGATCCATTAATATGCAGTGGGGTTTCCCCCTCGTCGGGTTGGGATACACATCATAACTTAAACACGTTCTCACCCCCCGGTGGCCGGATATTCTGGACCAAGAACATGGAAATGACAAGACGGTGTGAGAATAGCATATTTTCTACCCCGGAATACAGTCATTATTAGCATTAGTAAGACATTCAGGGGAAGAGGGGGGGGGGGGCGCCGACTGTTTGGACACCAGCGCAACAAATTCTGGCACAGATACATTGTGTCTGTCTCACCCAGGCAGATCCTGCAACGAGAGATATCAGCGCCAAAAAGCGACCCCACAACAACGGCCCCTATCCAAAGGCTTTCTTTT
The DNA here is from genome assembly GCA_019512145.1 of Engystomops pustulosus. NCBI lineage: Eukaryota > Metazoa > Chordata > Amphibia > Anura > Leptodactylidae > Engystomops > Engystomops pustulosus. The sequence goes on from CM033647.1 coordinate 2,344,428, forward strand.
CGGGGGGGGGGGGGCACAACACATGTGCGCACTAGCGTCTACCGATCCTTCCAGGAATAACAAAATCTGGGATCCCATCCTGTTTTAATAAAAGTTGAAAAAAAGTAAAATAATACCGTTTCATTACCTTCCAAATGACAGCGTTTACGTATTATGATTCTAAACCAAATGTGCAGTTTATGCTACTGTCACCAGATAAAAACACCACCAACAATAGCTACATAAAGCGCATATCAGTGACCACAATATCATACAGCTCCATATACAGGTTCCATTGGTGGACAGGGGACATTACTACAGTGGGTTTTGTAGCGCTATCGGGCCACAGAGTTGTGTAGGGCCCTGAATCTGGGGGTATGGGAGGGTGTATTGGGTTTATTGGTATTTTGGGTTGTGTTCTAATGTATACACCCAAATATATATTGTTGGGTGTGTCTAATATTTACTGCTGTATTATGGATTGTATGTAGTGTATTGTGATTGATATTCATGCATAGGGTGTATATGAGACTGCATGTATGTTTGGCTTGTATGTGTGTATATAGTGTGTATCTGCTGTATGTATGTAGGTGGTGTGTGTATACTGTAGTATATTGTTCTGTGGTGTGTTATAGTTGGTCTATGCTATATGTAGGGATATGTGGGTGTGTTTAATACTGTATGTATGTTGTGCTTATGTGTTGTATACACGTGTTGTATATGCTTGTATGTTATGGTTGTGTGTCTACTTATGTATGTTTGTGTGTATGGTGTATACAGGTTGTATATGCTGTTGTATATGGGTGTGTGTACTAAATGAAGAGTTTGTGTGTAGGTGTGTTACTATATAGGTTGTTCGATGCAGATGACTAGGTGATTGTGATGTATATGTATGTATGTTGTGCTGTATGTGTGTATAAGGTTTTGATAGGCGATGTATAGTGTGTGTATACGTATGTATTTGTGCTGATGTAGTGTATACTAGTGTGTATCTGCTGTATGTGTATATGTGGTGTGGTGTATATGATGTATATTTGTGCTGTGGGTTTTTATAGGTTTATCTTATGATGGATATGTGGGTTGTTTTACTGTATGTATGTTTGGTGCTGTAATGGTGTATACAGGTTGGTATATGCTGATGTAATGTGGTGTGTGTTACTGTAGTGTATGTGGGTTTGTGTATGTGTGTATAGGTTGTATATGCAGTATGTATCATTGATGTGGTATTAGACTTGATGTAGGTTTATGCTGATATAGGTTGTATATGCGTATGTGTATATCGCGATATTATAAGGTATTGATGTGGTTCATATGAGTGTATAATTGTATTTTTTAAGGGGGAAGGGGGGCAAAATCAGAACTTCTTGCTTACAGGGGCCCCAGCCTCACTAGGTACACCCTGATATTGGACATATATATATGCATTATAACGAGTTAGCATCTGTTTCTGTGTCCCCCGTTCACCACCTCATGTGGCCCTGATCAGTGACCCGTATTTCCACTGAGGAAAGAGAGGAAACCTCCCCCCCTTATCAGCAGGATAATCGAGGTGGAATATTTGACGTTCGGGCAAAGTGAAGGGCTGCTAATTTGTTGTGAGATGGTGTCAGAAACAATGATGGAGTCACCTAGCTGCGCGGGGGGCGGGCGGCTGATGAGAGAATCAGAGTTTATTTCAGGGGAAGCAGAGATGCAGAGTTCCGGGAAGAGAGGGGAAAAGGTAGCGACGAGCGGCGGACCATAATACGAGGGTTGTGGGGTTAGTGTAGGGAGATCAAAGGGAAGCTATGCATTGTGCACTCACACTCATTCCTAATGAGAATATCCGTATACGGTGTAATTACCAGCTACACGCGGTGATCACAAGGAGTACTAACGCCATCTTACATCACGGGGCCACCAAGATCTACAAAAAATTCATACAAATCACTTACAGATAAACAAAAAAAAGGATGTAGTTCTCAAGAGGTTCCTCAAGATATATCTTGGTTCATCAAGGGTTTCCTCGGTGTCGAAGTTGCCCTCCATGTGTGCGTCGATCCTCAGGTCGGCCCCAACCCAAAGATGCCTAGAGTTAGGAGATGAACTAATTGTTGACTCTCTGACTACTAAGGGTGATATAAGGTTTGTCTAAGGAACCCACCCACATTGTGGATTTTCTCAAGAGGTTCCCAAGAGGTTCCTCAGTGTCGAAGTTGCCGTTCCTGGTGCCATATCTACGGGTTGATTATAAACAACCCACTCAACATTGGGTACCATCTATACAGTGGTTGTATGGTGGGGAACTTTCTTCAGAATACTAGCGGGATACTTCCAGTGTATAAATCATTGTATCACTTATTGAGCCTGGAGGTCTAGGAGCGGACCCTAAGGCTGTCCTTATAGCTTCACTTAAATGGGGGAAATATATATCTCACCCCCCAATGTATGTAAGAGACGTATTCCAATTTAGTGCGGACTAGGGTCCACTGTCTAACGGGACTGAGGAGGGTGACCAAGGAAAGGCCTATTGACTATACAAAGGTCTGCTTTGTGAGTACTTCCAATATATACTGTATCTCTGGATATAGAACATATTCTACCCTAAGAAGGGTCCCAGAGTTCCAAGAGGACATCCCATGCTGAGAGTCAAGGTCCGTAGATTCATGAATAAGGTGTGGCCCAGGGGCCCCCATTCCAAAACTGTTATACAGATACAAGAGGTTTCAATCAGAAAAGTTTTTCATGTAAGCCCACCTTCTAACCAGTTCTAAGATGAATCCCAATTGCGATCTATAACCAGAACCCTATAGTCATCACTGGATGCCTATACAGTTAATAATGTTGGAGTGCTTCATTGTGAGGAGTTTCACTGACCCGAGGTCTATGACAAGACAACCAAATTTAGTGTCATTGGGTCTATTCGATTGATAGATGAGGGACCTATCGTATAATTTTATTCTGTGGACCCAAGGGAAATGTATGGATAGGTGCGCAGATGGGAATGCGCCTCAGAGTTATATATCTCCAACATCTCAGAAACAAGTTGTGAACACACTTCGAAGGGTTTCTAACAAAAGCGGGCCCAACGTTGAGGATTTAAAATCTCAAATTTTGCGAGTTGGTTGCTAAGGCTTTGAGATTGGGTCTCGTCAACACTGACAATCCTGTACTAGTGGCTATGTTAAAGGCATCTTCAAAGGCTCTAGCCCAATATGGCGGAGACCGAGAGATGAATCTTCCAATAGCTGTCATCTAAAGACATCCCAATTTGGGTGAGTCTGAGCCAAGGAACCCCAGCTTTTTTTTCTTTTTCTGCAAACTTACAGTATAATTGTGATATGACGGAGGCTTCCTTGCGTGGCATTTCAATGACCTATAGTGTCGTGACGAGGTAACCAATTTGGGTGACTCACTAAAGTCTTTTATCTTAAGTGATAGAGGTGGAAACCCCATCAGAATCTTACGGGTGGTGGACCCAATTGGAGACACTGGGTATGAGATCTAGGTGGCACCTGGGGAATGCTCATTCAGAGGAAATATTTCCGACAACTAGAAACAGGTTGACACAGGTTGTGAATAACATAAGCTAGTGGACCTTTTAAAGGGCATCATACCACCAGGATGAAGGGACTTAAATGCAAATGAGCTTGATGGTCCGGATCCATAGAGTGTAAATGGATGCTGGAGCCCTCAGCTCCATTTGCATAAGTCTTTCACTCTGGTGTGTAGATGCCCTATAATGCTATAAGAATACTGACCTTCTCCTTCTGACCATGACTTCAATGAGTATATAAGGGACGAGTATCTCGGAGTAATCATTGAGTGTCGGTCACGTTACCGGCATCTGTTATTGTGCACGACTAGCGGCAGGCATTATTATTTTGCTAACTATATATATAAACACTAGTGGCGGCCATCCTCCAGGCGCTGGTAAACTCATTTCTTTCTGTTGTATCATAAAAATAAAAGTGCTCGAAACAATTGCCAGGATCAGAAATTAAGGAAAATTGCATTTGTCCTCGGTTATAATGAGATGCACGCGGCTTGCTCGTCCTCCGACTGTCGACGCATCCAAGCGAGGAGCGATGGAAGAAACCACAACAAATTTCAGAATGTTCAGAAATAGTAGTGACATATAAAAACCTTAGTTTGTTGGTGCTTAAAATTTTCCAACGCTTCCTTTAAGATGACAGCCACGCCCGTGCTGGTTAACCCCTCCCAGTTTTCCGCCCCCAAAAGGCAAAAAAGGTTGTTTGAAATCTTACTATTTGTGACAATCTATTCCAAGAAGAGATCAGGTTTGGATGGGAGGGTCTAGGATGACGCCGTTCTAAACGGACCCCATAATCCAATGTTCATCAAGGGCTGTCCACATTGTATTGTTCAAGATTATAAAATGGAGCTTATCCGACGGGTAGGAGATTGAGTGGACCTGATGGTAGGTTGGTTTGCCCCGATGGCAGTAGCTGATCAGCCAATCCAGTATATTGAAGCCCAACGACGATTGTCAAGGCTACGATTGGCCAGTGGGTCACGTCAATTTACCAGATGGTGTTCCTCCCAATACTGAATATGTCAGACAGCAGCAGAACCCCAAACACCGAAAGACCATCGGGTCCATTCATCTCTATCCAAGGGAATCAGCAATAGCGAACACAAAACTATAGGAAGAGCGAGGTGGCGCGTCTTTAATGAGAAAAGAAAGACGGACTAGACTTTATGATTCGAAAATCCCCTTTATAGGTCCGGACTCATCCGTTTCCAATGGGTGGATCTAGGATTATGTTGAGGGGAATAATTAAAGGGTGCAGCTAAATCCATTACCTAAATCTAAACCAGGGCTGCTACCATTGACGAGCTGGTAATAGAAGGGTGTCTATACCCCGTAACTGGGTACCCATGTCAGGCTCGTTGTACAACCTTTGTTTGATCCTTTGTGACAAGGGATTCCCATATCCGATGCGAGTTTTCCCTGTTGTTTTCAATCAAGGAGTGTATTACGAGGTTTGCTCCTGTAGTGGCTGGGGTTAAATGAGGGGTTAACTGATAAGAGGGGGGGAACCTGCGACCCGACATTACCGGTGAAGTAAGGTTAATGGAAGACTTTGATTATTTAAGCAGTCAGCAAGCCAATGTACATATAGTGGAGCGGAGGAGAGGAGGAGAACAGATCTGGGAGGCTTGTCGTTTTATCTCGCGATCAGGCTGACTCGAGAGCCGATGATGTCACACTGAACATTTCTACGACACTGGAAAGTTCTCAAAGCTTTTACACGTCGCGGAGGAAAAAAATAGAAAAAAAGGTTGAAAATAACGAATCCCAATATATCATCACCAGAGACGGGTTGCAATCCACAGCACAGTAACTGCCATCATATACCCTTACGTGACATGGAGGAGAGGCCAAAATATCATGCACTAATATATGTAAATAGAGTAATCGTATATATAATCATAGCAGGAATGGAGTAATAAAGAATCACACACAGAGAGGAGAAAATATCAGTGTGTAGTGTCAGCCTGGAAGTGAATAACTTGCCTAGTAAGAAACATAAAAGCGCTCTATCGGAAGAATATACATGCCTCCTAAGCATATGCATTGAGCTATTAGGTCGCATGTAGACATATAACTACTTATGCCTTGTACAAATCTAGCCCCCATATGTACAGATTAGCCTCATAATATGCCATATGTCAATATAATACATTATGCCCATACAGGAAATATGCCCCCTATGTACAGAGATATAACTACCTATAATACTGCCCATGTACAAGAATATACACTACGTATAATGTACTGCTCCCTATGTACACAGAATATAATCTATTATATACTGCCCCCCATATGTACAAGAATATAACTAAATACCCCATACAATAGAAAACGCCACCTATGTACAGGAATATAACTACTATAATACTGCCCCCTATGTACAAGAGAAATAACTACATAAAACTGCTCCATTTACAGGAATAAACTACTATAATTATGCCCCTATGTACAGTAAATAAACTACTATGTAATACGGCACCCTATGGACAGTATATAACTACTATAATACTGCCCCCTATGTACAGGATATAACTACTATTAATACTGCCCCCTATGTACAAGATATAAACTACTAGAATACTGCCCCAGTACAAGAATATAACTACTTATAATTACGCCCACCTATGTACAAGAAATTAACCTACTATAAACTGCCCCCTATGTACAAGAATATAACTACGTATAATACCTGCCCCCTATGTACAAGATATAAATACTATTAATACTGCCACGCTAGTCAAGAATATAACTACTATTACTACTGCTCCTTATGTACAAGAATAACTACTACTAATACTGCCCCTATGTACAAGGAATTTAACACTATTAATATGCCCCTATGTACAAGAATATAACTACTATATACGGCCCCCCATTTACAGGAATCTAATACTAGAATATTGCCCTCTATGTACAAGAATATAATACTATATACTGACCCTATGAACAGATTAATATTATCCCTAGTACGATAACTATAATTTGCCCCTATGTACAAGAATATAAACTACTATAATCCTGCCATGTACAAGAATATAACACTATAAATACTGCCCTCTATGTACAAGGAATATAACTACTATATATGCCTCCTTGACAAGAATATAACTAATAATATGCCCTATGTACAAGACACTACTATATATGCGTACAGAATATAACTACTTATACTGCCCTCTATGTACCAGAATATAACTACTATAATACTGCCCCCTATGTACCAAGAACTTCACTACTATAATATGCCCCTAGTAAAAATATCAATACTTAATACTGCCCCTATGTACAATTGACAAATAATACATAATACTGCCCCCCTATGTACGGAATTAAACTACATATATACTGCCCCCTATGTCAGAATATAATACTAGTAATATGCCCCTATGTACAAGAATATAACACTAATAATAATGACTCCCCTATGTACAGGAATATAACTACTATAATATGCCCCCTTCTTAAGAAAGATAAAACTGCTACAACTAACTGATTTGCTATCATGGTGAGTAGTTCCCTCTGCGTTGGATATTACATTCCATTAATCTCAGATATAAAGAATTAACAACCACATCTGCAGAAGATACTGTAGAACATGATGATGTAGAAAAATTCATCCTACCGGTGAGACAACCATAAAAGGAGGAAGCGGGGGATAGTAAGACGGTAGGTCGGGGGTGATCACTTTCCTATTGTTAACCGAAAAAATTTTAAACGTTTTAAACATTTTATGCTCACGAGCACGGAGGAGCTAAAACACACAGATGTAGATGTAAATATCGAAGCGCCAAAGGTCCACCCGAGCCACCGTCTCAAACGTATTTTCAGCTTAACGCGCACATTGGCGCGGGGGTTGAGGAGGTCGTCAGGGTTTAGGAGCGCTCTTCTGGCTGGTATAGACTCGCACTCATAAATACGTGAAATTGATTTCTGCAGTGGCTTCTCTTAAGCGGCGGCCGGCGGCTTCCCTTCCTTACTTCCCCGCAAAGCAGGCGGCTTTTTCTTTCAATAGGTCACGGGAAACAAAGAAGAACATAGAAGCGAACAGAACGGAGGCTGTCTCTTACACCAGACTCAAATACAAGAAGGGTGACACAGGGGCTAATATTCAGGCCATCCGCTCTTCTAGGCACAAGATGTTGTGACGTTAACATTCCATACATCTAAAGGTCTAGATGACATCAAAAGCGCGTTCCACCAAAACAGGGAAAAAATCCTCAAGTGTCTTCTCTTCTTGTCTTCCGGTGCTTGAAGAGACATGAGGGCCCCCTCAAGTGTCAACCTTTTATCCAAGATTTGTCACACCAACTCCAACACTTTCAGCCTTTAATGTTGCACGATTTCTCGAGAATCAGTTGTCAATATCCTTCGGAACCTACTGTCAGGGGGAGGCGCCAACTGTCAGCGGGGAGGAGACACTAACATGTCTTTAATCGAACGTGGTAAACAAGGGCAAATACTTTAAGAAGCATTTCACCCAAAAAAAGGGAAAAAAATCCTCAGCTGTCTTCTGCCGTCTTCATGTGTCCTCCAGTTCAGTATCAACTGCGGTTAAACACACAAGCCACGATTCAAGTTGGACAAACCCTTTTACCATGATTATAGTCACCAACTACAATCTTTAAGCCTTTGATTAGGTGCACGTACACTGATTTGCGGTTTTTGGAATTTTCTCTAGCCCACGTTCCTATGTAACAGTAATTCTTGTAATATCTTCAAGACTTAATGTCAGATGGAGGACGCCAACAGTCTGCTCAAGCCCAGACCTACCATTTGACAGCAGGTTCCTTAAAAAAAGATTGGGTACTAAAAACTTCAAGAAACTAGGGATCATTTAAGCCCCCTCATGTGGGAAGGGTGGTCCGGGATTGTAGAAAAAGTGCTGACTCCGCCCATCTACAGTTATGGAAATTATATACCATACTAGGTGAAATCCTTTCAGTATAGGGTGGCTTTGATACCTGGGTTAAGGAGGATCAAGCTAACTTTGATTTTGATGAGTTTTTACAACACAACTAGCATGATACAGACAGTTCAAATCTGAAAGTTAAGCCCTGCCCTGAGGTGAGGAGATATTTACCGCCCCTAGGACTTAAATAAACAGAAACACAAACAACAACACTTTATGTAATAACTTAGAGGTTTTTTGAGAGGATGGTAATTTAATGAACCAAAATATCCGTTCTCAAAGTGAGTGATATACTTCAACCAGTTAAAATCTGAATATTTGAAAGCCAATCCTTGAGGAGCTCTATTAAACTGGCCATGCGGACTTAGAATACATAATTACATAGACCTACAAACTCTGTAATACAGAGCGTTTTTGAGAGGGAGTTTACCTAAGATAACAAAAATATCAGCAATTAACTTCTGTCGTGACAGCGCAATAGCTGAAGAGATTTTCAAAAACAATTTTTTTTCTCTCTTTTTTCGTGACTATAAAATCTTTGGTCGGAAGAAAAAAAAAAAAACGAAAGAAATTAATCTGCAAGGACAGCTGCTAACACGCATCATACACGCATGCCCCAAATACTGCACGAACACCATATGCAGGCAAATTAAAAGTTCCGTAATATTTAATCCTCCTATCTCTGTTATCCTTATTTTTGTAATTTCGGGGGAAAGGGAATTAAACATTTATGTTGTTTTTGATGTGTCGCGCTCCGCACACAATGGCGCGGAAGGAAATGTATTGATTTGGAGCGGCCCCGCGTACAAACGATAGAAAACTGACTTGGACCTCCCTCCATAATCGAATCGAAGAGTCAGCACGCCTTTACTGCAGATCTACAACTGGGATTAATAGAACGCTTAAATGTCTCCAATTTAGTTGTCAGAGGGTAGAAGGGATTGACACACGACCGGAAATCTCTACAGCAGGGAAGTACCAACGGGGCTTGTAAGGGAAAAATCCTTGTGTAAGGGCAAGAAGATGGACAGGGGAAGGTAGATGGCTAGACGAGAGATATGAAGATAGGATAGATAGATAGCTAGAAGATAGATAGATTATGCGATAGATAGAAGATAGATATGAGATAGATAGAGAGCTCGATAGATAGGAGCGATAGATAGAGATGAGATAGATAGTAGATAGATAGATAGTAGAGAGATAGATTGGATAGATGGAATGAGATAGCTAAAAGACTAGATAGGAGATCGATAGATAGATAGATCGATAGATGGAGGCTCGAATAGGAGATAGATAGATAGGAGATAGTAGGAGATAGATAGCTAGGAGAAGATAGATAGATAGATAGATAGAAGATAGATATAGATAGATAGATAGATAGATAGTACGGGAGAAGGATAGATAGGAGATAGATAGATAGATGAGGAGATAGTAGATGATAGATCTGAGATAGATAGCGTAGGAGATAGATAGATAGAGATATGAGATAGATAGATAGGAGATAGATATGAGCTAGATAGATATGAGATAGATAGAAGATAGAAGATAGATATGAGATAGATAGATAGCTAGATCGATAGATAGATAGATAGATAGTAGATATGAGATAGTAGATAGATGATAGTAGATATGAGATAGTCGATAGGAGATAGATAGATAGATATGGAGATAGATAGATAAAATAGATAGATAGCTAGATGGAGATATATCGTCGATAGAGAGATAGAGATAGATAGATAGCCGATATGAGATAGCTAGATAGATAGCTAGATAGAGGGAGAGATGATAGATAGATAGATAGATAGATAGGAGATAGAAGGAGAATAGATAGATAGGGAGATAGATAGATAGATAGATATGAGATAGATAGATAGATAGATAGATAGAGAGGAGATAGAAGATAGGAGATAGATAGATAGATGATAGATAGATAGATAGATAGAATGAAAAAAAACGGCAGCACGCCAAAGTGAAAAAATGTGGTTTTATTCCACCTCGTGCGAACGTTTCGGCTGTTTTTTGAGATAGATAGATAGATAGGAGATAGATGATAGAGTATGAGAAGACAGATAGATAGATAGATAGATAGATAGATAGGAGATAGAAGATAGATAGATAGATAGATGATAGGAGCTAGATAGATAGATAGATCGATTTCTTTTTATAGAGAGTAGATAGATAGATATGATGGCGGATAGATAGATAAGATAGGAGCTAGATAGCTAGCTCGCGGATATAGATAGATAGATAGATAGATAGATAGAGTAGGAGAGAGATAGCGCGATAGATAGATAGATAGACATAGATAGATAGATAGATAGATAGATAGGGAGCTGATAGAAGATGATTGAGATAGATAAGATAGAAGATATTAGATTAGAAGAGGGTAGATAGATAGATCGATAGTATAGGAGAGAAGTAACACTGAGTACAGCGCCAGAGCCCAAGTATACTGAAATTATTTGATGGGGAAGGAGAATTAATAGTGTAATTAGTGACCTATGACCCGATGTGTCCGTGGAGATGTGAGTGGGGATATAGCTGTGTTATGATTCTACAACAGCTGTGACTGGTTGATTCGATTAATATGGGGAAAGGAGTCACTAACCGCGGTCACAGGCCAATAAATGGTGAAAGTCACTACTCCGGACCTGTACGGGGGTTCAGGGTGATGTGTCCCATTTATTAACATGGATTATTATAGTTACCCACCGACCATTACAATATTGGGATGGCCACTTATTTCTGGGTTTGATAGTAGCGAAGGGTCTGTGTGAAAATACGGATTTAATACATCATTGTAGCTTCCCATAGGGACGTCCCCTAACAATGCGCTTGCTCTGTGCACTCTGCATGCCCGTGTTTGGTCAGTCCCTGTGGAGTGTAATTTATAATGTGTGTATAGTTCTAGTAGCCGCAGGGCTGAGGAACAGTTTTATACATCATTTTATCAAGGGTGGCCAGGGGGTATCCACACTGTGTGCACTTATTATCAAACCAGCCCCTAGAGTATATAATGTATATAGTATATAAATGCCGTACTATTTACTATACTATTACACCACAAATGAATCCATAAAGCAAAGGCGGTTGTAGTGAATCAATGAACAGCGCTAAGTGCCACAGCAGTGTGCGATACACCCCTTTGTAGAAATGACGATTATTTCACGACATCGTTGTTTAGTATTTCATCTAATAGAACAAATTTACAAGTTTTTAAGAAATTAGGCCAATTCTACTCAATATCATTTCCTTAAATAGGGACATTCAGGAGCCAATTAGAAAAAATTAAAACTCCGACGAGAAAACACGCAGCGGCGCATGAGTATTTACTAGGGTGCGCCGAGCAAAACAGCTGGTACGCCCGGAGTAGCGGCTCCTTGTAGCTCCGCATGGAAAATTTATGGTTTTAGTTTTGTTCAAGTCCCGGCAAAACTGTACTACATGGTAGGAAAAAGGAGAAGTCGTGATACCACTCGTGCGGAATCACCACCCGGAGTGAAGTAACTTTCATATGTTTTATTCACATTTATCAAGGGAACATGAAAAAAAAAAGGAAAAAAAATTTTTTAAAAAATTCATTAAATCTGAAATGGGTATCCCGGCTCGAGGGAAGCATGAAAAACACTCTAAAAGAGGAAGCAAAGGCAAAACAAAAAACAGAATAGAAACGTCTGACACCGCCGCGCGCCCGCACAAAAGGGACGTAGAGATGCCCGGATCGGGGGGGTAACCTTTTGTGATGGATCGTGTTTGGCTCATCTGAAGGTTTTTGACTAAGATTTAGGGATCCGTTAACTTTACATGGATTAAAATAAAAAAATACAATAACGAGGTGGGAGTTACCATGCAGACAGTGCCGCTAAAGCTGAGAGAAAATGTGATGCGGAAGAGAGACAGAATGTGAAAATCACTAGGTGTCATAAAGACATAATTTTATGAAAATCTTTAGTTAATCGAGGAGTAGATCAAATTTACCTAGGACCGTGACAGAACTTAACATTGGTTTATAGTTTTAAATGTTATCAGGGTTGTCCTAAGGAAATCAAGTTAAAGTCTTAGAGTTCAGATTCTGGGATTTTCATGGGGCATTGGAAGACCCCTCGTGCGCCTGACCTATAGATTTGTTCGTTGTGGTAAGCACATCAACACAAACTCTACTCTTCTCACGAACAAACACAAATTTGTCCTGTTCGCCAGCCAATCTGTCCATACCCTTATTGGATTTCCAGTTCTCTTTCTTATGTTGTAGATGGGGGGGGGGGGTTGTTTTTTCAAGGAGACTACACATATGCCAGAAGATTCCATCGTTCCTTGATCTTTGGCTATCAGATTCCACCGATGGGAAGCGTGAGGATACGGAGAGCTGATGGACCCTTCTAATCGTGACCACCTGGGTATCTCAGCTGGCTTTCTGGTTGTACACCAAACAATGGGTAGCCTCTCGACTCTCAAGCCCGTCTCGGGACTACGCTGTCTATAGTTGAGAATCTGTAATTTATTAGGGTAAAAAAAATCTTCCAAAAAATCATTATTAGACGCCCACCTAGCCCCGCTCATGGTGTCAGGCCTGGGCTCATCTACTCACTTCGACAACCATGAAGAACACGTTTAGGTTTCATTTCCACCACTGGCATTAATATGACATCTAGAAGTCGTTTTTGGGCTGTAAAGTTTGAAATGTGCTCTGGTAGGGGTGGAGTCAACATTACCGGAGTAACAGAAAAATATTGAGACTATTTTTATTGTGATTTATATCGTAAAAGTCTATGGTACATCTTGTTTTTTCAAGTATGTTGGGGCATCCTTAAAAAGGAACCTGCACAGGCGGACCCTCAGGTTAGGTATGAAATACCTTTAGAATCAACTTTTATGAGACGTACTCAAAGGTAAAAAAATTCTGATTCCAAAGCAAAATTGTCACCTCCTTTTCACAAGAGATGAGTCAAGTTTGTGAGCAGGGGAGTGTCATCAGAAGCCCTATCTTCGTTCTGTAGGTACTTAAAATCTTGCTGCGGGGTCTTATCAGATAAGGATCGCTCTTGCAATCACATCAGGCTCAGACTTTGTGAGCTACAGAACCAGCGAATACAGGGAAGCCACAGCATACCCTAGTGAAAATGCCAAGTTACAGATAAACATCAGTTCTCGCCTAACGTTCAACTATCTGAGGAAGTCATGTAGCTAGACTCTTGGGATGGTGACAGGCTTTAGTTTATCTGTACTGTGACCCAGCAGCATTTTTCTAGGCGCTATCGAACAGAAGATTGGGGCATATCAATCCGTGCTACCCCTGACCAAACTAAACTTGATCATATAATGTGACCAGAGGAGAAGAAGCGTCAGATTTGCCAGGACTTGAGGGAGAAGTTTTGTGGATCACATAAAAGAGGGAATATTTGATATTTTAGCCCTATTGAGGAAGGCTCGTTGTTCGTAGGAGTTTCGGGTAAAGATGGGTTCCCTTTAAGTCCCTGGTCACCGGTATATTGGGACTATCTTTACTCCTCGTTCCTTGATTCAGCTTATATTTCGCTCTGTTCGCGGAGAAACTAGTATTTATCCTGAACATAATGGATTTTCAGGGGTGCACTCCTAATAAAATGTGCATGCAGCTACGGCCATCACTGGGGGTCTACGGGTGGCACCAGAGGCTGTGTGCTACGAGGCATTCCTTGGATGAGGCTCAAGACCAAGCGGATGTGGCGAGGGATTGCCCCATTCCAGGGAAGGAAAGCAGAACCCGCATTACAGCAGCGGCGCAGGAGCAAGGATAATCAGAGGTTGGCCGCCACGGAAGAGCGAAGAGAAGAATGGTCAGGGGAGGCTAGAAAAATGCCAGCGTGGGCGCCGGGATTGTGTCGCCTAACTCCCCAAAAAAATAAAACCAAAGTATTAACGGCCAACATTTGTGAGACTCTGTCCTGAAGATCGGAAAGCCGAGGAGTGCGGAGAAACATAAAACCCGCAGGCAGATGGCCCGACGCTTTTATTCGAAACTCTTGATATAACTGTGCAGTGTACAGAGAACCACATGGCCACCGGCCCGTGGTCTGCAGTTCCCGCTGGAGATCTGCTGTCTCCGGTAGTGGGGACCTATGTAAGTAGGGTCCGCTGCCCTCCTCCACCTGAAGGGACCCCCTTCCCCGGAGACCGATCACCTCTTGCCGGGTCGGTCTCCGCTCCGTTTTCTGCCACGCCCCCGGACCTCTGCCACGCCCCCGGACCCTGCACCTTATAGTCCGGTGTGCCTTATATATGGAATTATTCCATATATAAGGCGTTTATTACTGATGCGCCTTATAGTCCGGTGCACCTTATAGCCCGGAAAATACGGTACATCAGATCTGCCATGGCCGGGCGGTTGTGACACCACCGTCGAGGAGGAACGCACGGGAAGGATGAGGGGCTGTGTTCGCAACGCCCTTCAATTGTTTACATAAAGTTTTTGTAACGCTTTCACCAGTCCAATGATTGGATACAGCTTGTCGGATACATCAGATCTTTTGTTCCCTCAATATCTGCCGTGGTGGAGTGGAAGGACGAGGGACTGTGTCTGCAACGTGCTACATTGGGTCTTTTGTTTCCTCTATA
Source organism: Engystomops pustulosus (assembly GCA_019512145.1). Lineage (NCBI taxonomy): Eukaryota > Metazoa > Chordata > Amphibia > Anura > Leptodactylidae > Engystomops > Engystomops pustulosus. The sequence continues at coordinate 2,359,448 of CM033647.1, forward strand.
TCTGTCATAGTGAGAAAGTTGGGACCAGTATGGATTATAATTTGGGCGGTAGCCAGGGGTCCAAGCCTTCTAGGGGGCCCATGGCCACCCAAACCACCCACCAAAGGTCCGTAAAGGAAACCTACCACCACGGATCTACCTATTAAGGTAGATCTGGTGGCAGGTTCCTCTAATGTAGAGTGGTATAGCCCTTTTTAGGGCTTATCCATTTCCTGCGGGGAGTAGCGGGAACTGAGGCTACACGGCGCGGCTACTCCATGCCCCAGTAGCCTATTGCGTTCCAGAAGCTCCAGCTTCAGAGCCGAGGCTGCTCAGCCGACGACCTGCGTTCTGCGCATGCGCACAACCCAGCTTCACAGATGACTGCACGCAGCTACCAGGAGCTGCGCGCTGAAGATGTCACGGTTGGCGGAACGCAAGTGGAGTAGCCGCACCGTGTAGTTTCAGCTCCGGCTACTCCACGCCCCAGTAGCCTCTTTAGAAAATGTGAATATTGGGGAAATTAAAATTTATAAAAGTTCTGGGCCACAAAAGAATTAGCCCTAAAAAGGGCAATACTACTCTACATTAGAGGAACCTGCCACCGGATCTACCTTAATAGGTAGATCCCTGGTGGTAGGTTTCCTTTAAACCGCAGATTAAGAGGAGGCAGAAGGGACGGATCCTCCATTCCTCAAGAAGCCGATTCTAGTACCAGATGTAGGAACATTCACTGGTTGTCTTGTTCCTCCACAATCCGTGCTGGTGGCAGCCATGTTGGTTCTCAAAAAACTTTATTGATGATCATTTTTAATTCACAATTTGAAAGAAAAGCCGGTTCAAGGGGATTTATGTAATATGTGTTTGTCTATACCCCCCTCTACTTCACAGATGCCCCGCAGTGACCCCCGAGGGGCTAAGCTGTATTGAGAGACCATAAGATCCAGAAGGGGGAGGGGGGCATTCCCAGGAACGGGTGGAGGGTCATGTATTTACCAGAGCACATGATTCACTGGAGATGACCCCAGACCTCTCCTAGCGCTGTACTCAGCATCAGTTTGGTATTAAATAGGTCTAAATACCTACCAGCACAGTATTACACAAGATACCATTAGAGTATCACACATCAGAAGCTTAGATACACTCAGCAGTCATTATTACATATAATAAGCTTAGATACAGCAGCACAACAGGATGGATTAAATACACAGCCCTGCAGACTGTACCACGCAGGATAGGATTAGATACAGAGCTCAGCAGGCAGTATCACACAGGATAGGATTAGATACACAGCCCTCAGCAAACAGATCACACAGATATGAGAGATACACAGCTCAGCAGACAGTATCCACATGATAGGATAGTAACACACGCTCAGCCGACAGTATCACACAGGATAGGGATTAGATCACAGCTCGCAGACAGTATCACACATGATAGGATTAAATACACAGCTCAGCAGACAGTATCACACATGATAGGGAATTACGATACACAGCTTCATCACATGATAGGATATACGATTTACCCAGCTCAGCAGGCCAGATCCAACATGATCGGATTAGATACAAGTAGAGACAGTGATCACACAATGATAGGATTAGATAAACAGCTCACACATGAAGGATAGATACACCAGCTCAGCAGCAGTATCACACATGATAGGTTAGATACAAGCTCAGCAGACAGATCACCACATGATAGGATTAGATAAACAGCTCACACTTGATAGGATTCGATACCCAGCTCAGCAGGCGTTACACACATGCTCGCTTAGATACACAGCTCACACATGATAGGATTTAGATACCCAGCTCAGCAGGCAGTATCACACATGATAGCCCAACTTAGCCAGAATGAACTTAGACCTACTAATTACCAGCTCAGCAGACGTCCAAGAAGATCGATCCCATGACGATCACTGTAGGATAGAAAGCTCGCAGCTGTTAAAAGTATAGATAACGACCCAGACGATCACGCATGCATGATCGCTCAGCAGACGTTCATGGATTATAACACCAGCTCAGCAGCAAGTATAACACGGGGATGGATAGTACACAGCCGTCAGCAGTTAACGTGTTGTACAAGCTAGACAACACTCATGATAGGATTAGATACCACAGTTCAGCTAAGGCAGACAGTATCACACATGAGTAGAATAGATACACGGATCAGCAGGACATGTATCACATCAGTGATAGGATAGGATACACAGCTGCAGGCAGAAAGTATCACACAGGAATTGGATTTTAGTACAAGCCTCAGCAGACATGTCACAGCTAGGGAGGATTAGATACACAGCTCAGCAGACAGTTCTATCACACAGGTGGATAGGGCAAAGTAGCAGGACAGATACACATAGGCTAGCCCAGCCTAGAGGAGTATCACTACTGATAGGATTAGATACACAGCTAAGCAGGACAGTATCACACATGTAGGATTAGATCAACAGCTCAGCAGACAGTATCACACATGATACGGATTAGTCACACAGCTTTCAGCCAGGACAGGTATCACACAGATAGGAGTTTAGTACACAGCTCAGCAGACACAGTCACACAGGTGGATGATAGGATTATAGATACACAATCGCAGACAGTATCACAATGGATAGGATTAGATAATCAAGCTCAGCAGGACAGGTTATCAACATGGTAGATTAGATACACAGCTCAGCAGGCAGTTATCAATGATAGGATTGATACACAGCTAGCAGACAGTATCCACACATGGTAGGATTATTAGTAACACAGTCAGAGACAGTATCACACCATGTAGGCTTAGAAACACAGCTCAAGCAGAAAGTATCACACATGATGGATTAGATACACAAGCCAGCCAGACAGTATCAACAGAATGGTAGGATAGATACACAAGCTCAGCAAGGGACGTATCACACAGGATAGGATTAGACACCGCTCAGCAGCTACTAATAGATATACAGAGCAGATGTATCACACATGGATAGGAATTTAAGTATAACAGCTCAGCAGCAGTATACACAGTGATATGATTAGATACACAGCTCAGCAGACAGTATCACACATGATAGGTTAGATACACAGCTCAGCAGACAGTATCACACATGGTAGGATTAGATACACAGTCCAGCAGACTATCACACATGATAGGATTAGATACAAGCTCAGCAGACCAGTATCACCACGCGATAGGAGATTAGATACCACAGCTCAGCAGACTGTATCACACATGATAGGATTAGATACACAGCTCAGCAGACAGTATCACACATGATAGGATTAGATATACAGCTCAGCAGATAGTATCACACAGGATAGGATTAGATATACAGCTCAGCAGACAGTATCACACAGGATAGGATTAGATACACAGCTCAGCAGACAGTATCACACAGGATAGGATTAGATACACAGCTCAGCAGACTGTATCACACAGGATAGGATTAGATACACAGCTCAGCAGACTGTATCACACAGGATAGGATTAGATACACAGCTCAGCAGACTTATTTGCACATCCTCGGTATCCTATGAGAAGTCCTGTGCAGCGGGGGCCATGACGGGGTTAATCAGGCGGCGCAGGATTTGATCCCATATAAATTGGGGAGTTTGCAGCCGGCTGCGGTGATTCCTTTCGCTCCGGGCCATTTGTTTAAAGTAAATATTCGATTGATTTCTATTACCTAGTTCTCTAGACGGCAAGTGTAGGTTGTGTTTCGTTCCTCGCTCTGCGGTTCGGGGGGGGGGCTGCGCTCCGATTTTCCCTCCTTTCTTCCTTCCTGAATGTGGAAATGAGATTGTAATTGCTGATTGTTAACCGTAATGTGTGTGCGTGGGGCCCTGCATGCGACTACTAGGACTACCGGGCACGGAAACGCCTACGCGGACCTGTGTCCTGCTGTGTAGGGTGACCAACACGTAACACTGCCATATAGTGCCAAAATAATGCCGCCATACCGTGCACAGAGAAGAGTCTAATCTAATACAATTCAGCAGCGTCAGAACTTTCATTCCAGTATTTCCGGGTCCTTTCCTCACGTTGACAGGGAGCTCAGCAATTCACTGGCCTCAGTAGTTATGTGATCACTGAGACTAGTGATCTGCTGAGCTTTCATATCTAAGGTTAGCATCACTTCTGGTGGATTGTCACCAGACCTTGAAGTTCTGGTACAAGAGGTCCACATGAGTAAGACGGAGGCGGATCTGATGACCTACCTATCGTGAAGTCATCAGCATGATCAGAATCCGCCATGATAAACCATATGGACATTACTGAAAGATCCAAGCACCGGGACTGTGGTATCTTCTTATATTTCTTATCCATGGTCTCCTTCCTTCCAAAATCAACTATTATAATTATGCTAATGAGCCTGAAGGGCTTCTGGGGGTGGTACCAGAGCCCCTCTATGCTGTAGCTTCACAGGCTGTTACACTGCAGGAGCACCTTACCCTTCCACTGTGTTAGATTACATAAGGCAGAGGGAGGAGAAAGTGCTGAGGGAGCTGGGAGAGGGTGAGACAGTGTAACAGCCTTGGAAGCTACAGATCTGAGGGGCTCTGGTAATGCCCCCAAAGCCCTTCTGGCTCCTTATCATAATTTTAAAAGTTGATTTTAGAAGGGAGGAGGCTGTGGATCACAAATTTAAGCAGATTACCACAGGCATGGTGTCTGGATCTATAAGTAATGTCAGTGGTTTAATTTTTTTAATGTCAGTGGTTTAATTTTTTAATTTTTATGCAACAAAATAACAAAAACAACACACAAAAAAAATTGGCTTAACCGAAATCTGGTAGCAGAAGGGGCTCGGGGGCGCTGGCTTAAATTTTTTGGCTGGGTATTTTTATATGTTTTTCATTATTTTGTTCCTAGATGAGCCCCAGGGCCCGATCCATTAATATGCGTGGTCCCCCCTCGTCGGGTTGGAGTACACACTCATAATTAAACACGTCTCTTACCCCCCCGGGGCGGCATATTCTGGATCCAAGAACATGGAAATGAAAGACGGGTGAGAATTAGCATATTTTCTACCCCCGGAATACAGTCATTATTAGCATTAGTAAGACATTCGGGAAGAGGGGGGGGGGCGCCGACTGTTTGGACACCAGCCGCACAACATCTGCCACAGATACATTAGTGTCCTGTCATCACCCAGGATCCTGCAAGAGAATATTAGCGCCAAAAAGCGACACACAACGGGCCCCTATCCCAAGGCTTAGGGGGGGGGGGGGCACAACACATGTGCGCACAGCGTCTTACCGATCCTTCACAGGAATAACAAAATCTGGGATCCCCCATCCTGTTTTAATAAAAGTTGAAAAAAAAGTAAAATAATACCGTCATACTACCTTCCAAAATGACAGCGCTATACTGTACTTATATAAACCCAATGTGCAGTTTTATGCTACTGTACCATATAATAACACCACCATACAATACGTACATAAAAGCGCTATACAGTGCCCACATAATACAGCTCCATAATACAGTTCCATATGGTGGACAGGGGCATTACTACAGTGGTTGTAGCTGCTATGGGGCCCAGAGTGTGTAGGGGCCCTGACATCTGGGGTATTGGGCGTGTATTGGGTTTATGTTGTATGTGTTTGTGGTGTGTATATAATGTATACACCCAACATATAATGTGTGGTGTGTATATATTGTATGCCTGTATATGGTATTGTATGTATGTTTCTATGTGATTTGTATATTCTGCATAGGTGTATATGATACTGTATGTATGTTTGTGCTGTATGTGTGTATATAGTGTGTATCTGCTGTATGTATGTATATGTGGTGTGTGTATACTGTATGTATATTTGTTCTGTGTGTGTGTATAGTGTGTATATGCTATATGTATGGATATGTGGTGTGTTTATACTTTATTATGTTTGTGCTGTATGTGGTGTATACAGGTTGTATATGCTGTATGTATATGGTGTGTGTATACTGAATGTATGTTTGTGCTGTATGTGTGTATATAGGTTGTATATGCAGTATGTATATGTGATGTGTGTATACTGTATGTATGTTTGTGCTGTATGTGTGTATATAGGTTTTATATGCTGTATGTATATGTGGTGTGTATACTGTATGTATGTTTGTGCTGTATGTGTGTATATAGTGTGTATCTGCTGTATGTATGTATATGTGGTGTGTGTATACTGTATGTATATTTGTGCTGTGGGTGTATAGTGTGTATATGCTGTATGTATATGTGGTGTGTGTATACTGTATTTATGTTTGTGCTGTATGTGTGTATATAGGTTGTATATGCAGTATGTATATGTGATGTGTGTATACTTGATGTATGTTTATGCTGTATATAGCGTGTATATGCTGTATGTCTATATACTGCATATATAAGTGTATTGATGTGTGTTCATATGAGTGTATAATTATATTTTTTTAAGGGGGAAGGGGGCATAATTCAGAATTCTGCTACAGGGCCCCGCCTCACCTAGTTACACCCCTGATATTGGACATATAATACTGCTATAAGGAGTTAGCAATCTGTTTTCTGTGTCCCCCGTCACCACCTCATGTTGCCCTGATCAGTGACCGTATTCCCTGGGAAAGAGGAAACCTCCCCCCCCCTTATCAGCAGGATAATCGAGGTGGAATATTTGATCGTTCGGGAAATGAGGTGCTAAATTTGTTGTGAGATTGGTGTCAGAACCAATGATGGAGTCACCTAGGCTGCGGGGGGCGGGCGGCTTGATGAGAAATCATGAGTTTATTTCAGGGGAAGCAGAGATGTCAGAGGCTTCAGAGGAAGAGAGGGGAAAGGTGAGCGACGAGCGGACATAATACGAGGGGTTTAGTGTAGGGAGATCAAAGGGAAGCTATGCATTGTGCACTCACATCATTCCCATAATGAGAATATCCGTATACGGTGCTCATTACCCAGCTCACAGCGGGATCACAAGAGTACAACGCCACTCTTACATCACCAGGTGCCACCAATATCTACAAAAATTCATCCAAATCCATCTACATAACACAAAAACAGGAGTATTCTCAAGAGGTTCCTCAAGAGGTTCCTCAAGAGGTTCCTCAGGGTCGAAGTTGCCCTTCCATGTACTGGTAGATCCTCAGGTCGGCCCCAACCCAAAGATTGACCCTAGAGGTCTAGGAGACATGAACTAATTTGTTGACTACCATGATCTACTAAGGGTTGATATAAGGTTGTCCTAAGGAACCCACTCCAACATTGGATTATTCTCAAGAGGTCCCTCAAGAGGTTCCTCAGTGTCGAAGTTGCCGTTCCTGGCTGCCATGATCTAAGGGTTGATATAACAACCCACTCCAACATTGGTACATCTATACAGTGGTGTATGTTGGGGACTTTCTTCAGAATACTTAGGGGATTACTTCCAGTGTATAAATCTTGTATCACTTATTGAGCCTCGGAGGTCTAGGAGGACCCTAAGGCTTCCTTCATAGCTTCACTTAATGGGGAACATATATATCTCAAAATGTATTGTAAGAGACGTAATTCCAATTTAGTGCCGACTAGGGTCCACTGTCTAAGGGCTGAGTGAGGGTTGACCCAAGGAACCCTATTTGACTATACAAAGGTCTGCTTTGTGAGTACTTCCAATATATACTGTATCTCTGATATAGAACATATTCTACCCTAAGAATGGGTCCCAGAGTTCCAAGAGGACATCCCAATTTGATGAGTCAGTTTCCTTAGATTTCATGAAAAGGTTGGCCCAAGGAGGCCCCATTCCAACTGTCTATACAGTACAAGAGGTTTCCAGCAGAAGTCTATTTCATGTAGCCCAACCTCTACCAGTTCTAAGATGACATCCCAATTTTGCGAATCTATACCCACAGAACCCTAGTCCAATCCTGGCATGCCTATACATTATCATATGTTGGAGGCTTCCTTGTGAGGAGTTCACTTGACCCTAGAGGTCTATGACAAGACAACCAAATTTAGTGATCACTTGGGTCTATTTCGATTGATAGAGTGTGGACCTTAGTATAATTTTATCTTGTGGACCCAAGGGACACTGGTATGGATAAGGTGGCAGATGGGCAATGCTGCCTCAGAGTTATATATCTCCAACATCTCAGAAACAAGTTGTGAACACATTCGAAGGTTCTAACCCAATAAAGGGCCCAAGTTTGAGGATAAAATCTCAATTTTGCGAGTCTGTTTGCTAAGGCTTGAGATTGGTCTCGTCCAACACTGAAATACCTGTACAGTGGCATATGTTAAAGGCATTCTTCAAAGGCTCTAGCCCAATAATGGGGCCGAGAGATGACATCCCAATGATGTCATCTAAGAAGACATCCCAATTTGGTGAGTCTATGCCCAAGGAACCCCAGTCCGAAACTTTACAGCTATACTTTGTGATATGACGGAGGCTTCCTTGCGTGGTATTCAACTGACCCTATAGGTCTGTGAGAGGATAATCCAATTTGGTGACTACTAAAGTCTTTTTATTTAAGTGATAGAGGGTGGAACCCCTCAGAATCTTTACGTGGTGGACCCAATGGACACTGGTATGGATAAGGTGGCACATGGGGAATGCTCCTTCAGAGGAATATATTTCCGACAACTCAGGAACAGGTTGTGAACTCAACATAAGCCTAAGCTGGACCTTTAAAGGGCATCTACCACCAGGATGAAGGACTAAATGCAAATGAGCTTGAGTGGCTCCAGGATCCATAGCTGTAAATGGAGCCTGGAGCCCCTCAGGCTCATTTGCATACAGTCTTTCATCCTGGTGGTAGATGCCCTATAATGCTATAAGAATACTGACCTTCTCCTTCTGACCATGACTTCACTGATGTATATAACGGACGAGTATCTCGAGTAATCATTCGAGTGTGCGCTCACGTACCGGCATCTGTTTATTGTGCACGACTAGGCGGCATTATTATTTATGCTAATCTCATATATATTAACACTATTGTGGCGGCATCCTCCAGGCGCTGTAACTTCATTTTCTTTTCTGTTGTATTCATTAAAAATAATAAGTGCTCGAAACAATTTGCCAGGATCAGAAAATAAGGAAAATTGCATCTTGTCCTCGGCTTATAATGAGATGCACGCGGCTGCTCGTCCTCCGACTCGTACGACGCATCCAAGCGAGGATGGAAGAAACCACAACAAATTTCAGAATTTCAGAATAGAGTGACATATAAAATACATAGTTTGTTTGTGCTAAAATTTCCAACGCTTCCTTTAAGATGACAGCCACGCCCGTTGCTGGTTAACCCCTCCCAGTTTTCCCGCCCCAAAAGCAAAAAAGGTTTGAAATCTTACATATTTGTGACAATTCTATTCCAAGAAGAGATCCGGTTGGATGTGGAGGGTTCTAGATGACGTCCTGTTTCTAAAACGGACCCCCATAATCCAAGTCTCATCAAGGGCTTGTCCAACATTGTATTTGTTCAAGATTATAAATGGAGCTTTATCCACGGGTAGAGATGAGTGGACCTGATGGTTGGGTTTGGTGTTGCCCGATTGGCAGCTGATCAGCCAATCCAGTATATTGAAGCCCCAAGCGATTAGTCATGGCTATGATTGGCCAGTGGGTCACGTCAATTTACCAGATTGGCTGTTCCTCCCCAATCTGGCAATATGTCCAGATCAGGCAGCAGAACCCCAACACCGAAATGGACCATCGGGTCCATTCATCTCTATCCAAGGGATCAGCAATAGCGAACACAAACTCTAGACAGAGGTGGCGCTGTTTCTAATGAGAAAAGAAGAAGTATAGACTTTCTGACTTCGAAATATCCCTTTAAGGCCGGACCTCATCCGTTCCAATGGGTATCTCAGGATATGTTAGAGGGATAACTTAAAGGTGCAGTAAATCCATTACCTAATTTATAAACCGGCTGCTACCATTGACGTAGCTGGTAATAGAAGGTAGTCTTATACCCCGTAACTGGGTACCCCATGTCAGGCTCGTTGTACACCCGTGTCCTTTGTGCAAGGGATTCCCAGTATCCGATTGCGAGTTTTCCCATGTTTTCCAAAGTGACGTTATTCCGAGGTTGCTCCTGTAGTGGTGTGGGTAATGAGGGGTTAACCTGATAAGAGGGAACCTGCCCGACATTGTTCCCGGTGACTGGGTAATGGAAGACTTTGATTATTTCAGCAGTCAGAAGCCAATTACCATATAGTGGAGCCGGGGAAGGGAGAAGATCTGGGGCTTGTCGTTTTATCTAGCGATCAGTCTGACTCGAGAGCCGCTGAAGTCACACTGACATTTCTAACAGCACTGGAAAGGTTCTCAAAGCTTTTACAACGTCGCGGAGGAAAAAAATAGAAAAAAGGTGAAAATCACAGAATCCCAATATACATCACCAGGACGGGTGCAATCCACAGCACAGTCACTGCCATCATTATACCCTACAGGACATGGAGGAGAGGCCCAAATTATCATAGCACTAATATATGTAATAGAGTAATCGTATATAATCATAGCAGAAGGCGTAATAAAGACATCACACACAGAGAGGAGAAAATGATCAGTGTGTGTAGTAGTAAAATGTCTGGATATATGTAATAACTATAATACTGCCCCTATGTACAAGAATATAACTACTATAATACTGCCCCCTATGTACAAAAACATAACTACTATAATACTGCCCCCTATGTACAGGAATATAACTACTATAATACTGCCCTCTATGTACAAGAATATAACTACTATAATACTGCCCCCTATGTACAAGAATATAACTACTATATTACTGCCCCCTATGTACAGGAATATAACTACTATAATACTGCCCCCTATGTACAAGAATATAACTACTATAATACTGCCCCTATTTAACAGGTATAACTATATAATATGCCCCTATGTACAGCGAATATAATCTACATCTAATGACTGCCCCTAATGTACAGGAATATACTACTATAATACTGCCCCCTATTGTAGACAAGAATATAACTACTATAATACTGCCCCTAGTAAAGAAAGTATAACTACTATAATACTGCCCTATGTACAAGAATATAACTACTATAATACTGCCCCCTATGTACAAGATATAACTACTATAATACTTGCCCCTATGTACAAGAATATAACTACTATAATACTGCCCCTATGTACGGAATATAACTATCTAATATGCCCGCCCTATGTACAGAATATAACTACTATATACTGCCCCTATGTACAGTAATATAACTACTATAATACTGCCCCCATGTACCGGAATATAACTACTATAATACTGCCCCTATGTACAAGAATATAACTAATAATACTGCCCCTATTGTACAGGAATAAACCTTATATATGACCCTATGTCCAGAATATATACTTAAATATGCCCCTATGTACGAGTATATAACTACTATAATACGGCCACCTATGTACAGGAATATACTACTATAATACTGCCCCCTATGTACAGAATATAACTACTATAATACTGCCCCTATGTACAAGAATATAACTACTATAATACTGCCCCCTATGTACAAGAATATACGTAATAAATTACTGCCCCCTATGTACAAGATAAACTCATAAATATGCCCTTTACGAATAAAACTATAATCTGCCCCTATGTACAAGAATATAACTACATAATACTGCTCCTATTACGAAATAACTACGATATACTGCCCCAGTACGAATATAACTACTATAATAGCCCACCTATGTACAGAATATAACTACTATAATACTGCCCCTATGTACAGGAATATAACTACTATAATACTGCTCCCTATGTACAAGAATATAACTACTATAATACTGATCCTATGTACAGGAATATAACTACTATAATACTGCCCCCTATGTACAAGAATATAACTACTATAATACTGCCCCCTATGTACAAGAATATAACTACTATAATACTGCTCCCTATGTACAAGAATATAACTACTATAATACTGCCCTCTATGTACAAGAATATAACTACTATAATACTGCCCCCTATGTACAAGAATATAACTACTATAATACTGCCCCCTATGTACAAGAATATAACTACTATAATACTGCCCCCTATGTACAGGAATATAACTACTATAATACTGCCCCCTATCTTAAAGAAATAAAACTGCTACAATACTGATTTGCTATCATGGTGAGTAGTTCCCTCTGCGTTTGGTATTTACATCTCCATAATCTCAGTATAAAGAATAAAAACCAACACTCTGCAGACCAGATACTTAGAACATGATGATGTAGAATTAATCCTCCGGTGCAGCGCTCCCATCACAGGCAGACAGCGGGGGCAGTAATAGGAGGTCGGGGGTGATCACCTTTCCTGATTGTTAACCGCAAAAATTATTTAAACGCTTTAACCTTATGCTCCGAGCACGGAGGAGCTAAAACACACAGATGTAGATGTAACATCTCGAGCGCCAAAGGTCCACCGCGCCACCGTCTCTAAACGTATTTTCAGCTTTACCCGCAGCACATTGGCGCGGGGTGATGGCGGGTCAGGGTAGGAGCGCTCTTCTGCCTGGTAGACTCGCACTCATAAATACTGAAATTGATTTCCTGCAGTGGCTTCTCTTAAGCGGCGGCTCTCCTCCCTTATCTTCCCCGGCAAAGCAGGCGGCTTTTTTCTATTTCAATAGGTCACGGAACAAAGAAGAACATAGAAGCGAACAGAACGGAGGCTTCTACACCAGACTTCAAATACAAGAAGGGGACACAGGCGGCTAATATTTCAGCGCCATCCCCGCTCTTCTAGGCACAAGATGTTGTGACGTTAACATTTCCATAAATCTAACACGTTTAGATGACATCAAAGAGCGTTTCCACCAAAAACGGGAAAAAATCCTCGAGTTGTCTTCTTCTTCTTGTCTTCAGGTGCTTGAAGAACATAGGGCAACCATTCAAGTTGTCAACCTTTTATCCAAGATTTTTTCACCAACTCCAACACTTTACATCCTTTAATGTTGCACTGATTCTCGAGTAATCAGTGTCAATATCTTCAGGAACCCTACTGTCAGGTGGGAGGAGCCAACTGTCAGTTGGGAGGAGACATTAACATGTCTATTAATCTAACGTGTAAACACGGGCAATTACTTTAAGAAGCATTTCCACCAAAAAACTGGAAAAAAATCCTCAAGCTGTCTTCTTGCCGTCTTCATGTGTCCTCCAGTTCAGTCTCAACTGCTGTTAAAACACAAGGCCACGATCAAAGTTGACAACCTTTTATCCAGTATTATAGTCACCAACTCCAACTCTTTACATCCTTTGATAGGTGCCACTCCACTGATTTTGAGGTTTTTGGAATTTTTTCTCTAGCCCCCACCGTTCTCATGTAATCAGTAATTCTTTAATATCTTCAAGACTCTACTGTCAGATGGGAGGAGCCAACAGTCCTGCTCAAGCCCAGGACCTCCCATTTGACAGCAGAGTTCTTAATAAAAATATTGGGTACTAAAACTTTCAAGAAACTAGGATCATTAAGCTCCCTCCTGTGGGAAGGGTGGTCCTGGGCTGTAGAAAACAGGCTGACTCCGCCCATCTTACAGTATATGGAAACTTTATATACCATACTAGGTGAAATCACTTTTCAGTATATGGTGGCTTTGATACCTGGGTTCAGGAGGATCAAGCTACACTCTTGATTTTGATGAGTTAAACAACTAGAATGATCAGACAGTTCAAATCTGAATAGTTAAGCCCTGCCCCTGAGGAGCATTATTTTACCGCCCCCTAGGACTTAAATAATACAGAATACACATAACTAACAACTTCTGTAATAAATTAGAGGTCTTTTTGAGAGGATTGTACTTTAATTGAACCAAAATATCCGTTCTCAAAGTGATATACTTCAACCAGTTAAAATCTGAATATTGAAGCCACACCCCTGAGGAGCTCTATTAAACTGCCCATGAGGACTTTAGTAATACATAATATACATATAGACCTACAAACTCTGTAATAAAGTAGATGTTCTTGAGAGGGAGTTTTACTTTAAGATAACAAAAATATCAGCAATTAACTTCTTGTGTGAACAGCGCAATTAGCTTGAAGAGACATTTTTCAAAAACAATTTTTTTTTCTCTTTTTTCCGTGACTAAAATCCTTTGTCGGAAGAAAAAAAAAAAAATGAAAGAAATTATCTTTGCAAGTGACAGCTGCTAACACGCATCCTACATCGCATGCCCCTAAATATTTCATCGCACCATATTGCAGGCAAATTAAAAGTTCCTTAATTATTTAATCCTCCTATCTTTGTTATCCTTATTTTTGTACTTTTGGGGGAATTAACATTTCATGTTTTTTTTTGTGTGTCGCGCTCCTGCACACAATGAGCGAGGGAAGGAAATGTATTGATTTTGGGAGCGGGCCCCGTCGTACAAACAGATAGAACTGACTTGACCTCCCTCCTTAATCGCATCAAAGAGTCAGCCCGCCTTTACTGCAATCTACTAACTGGGATTAATTATAACGATTAAATGTTCCAATTAGTGTTCAGAGGTAGAAGGGATTGACAACACGACCGGAAATCTATACAGCAGGGAAGTAACCAACAGCCGGGCTTGTAAGGAGAAAATCCCTTGTGTAAGGGCAGAAGATGGACAGGGGATAGGTAGATAGATAGATAGATAGATATGAGATAGATAGATAGATAGATAGATAGATAGATAGATAGATATGAGATAGATAGATATGAGATAGATAGATATGAGATAGATAGATATGAGATAGATAGATATTAGATAGATAGATATGAGATAGATAGATATGAGATAGATAGATAGATAGATAGGAGATAGATAGATAGGAGATAGATAGATATGAGATAGATAGATATGAGATAGATAGATGATAGATAGATATGAGATAGATAGATAGATAGATAGATAGATAGATAGATATGAGATAGATAGATAGATATGAGATAGATAGATAGATAGATAGATAGATAGATATGAGATAGATAGATATGAGATAGATAGATATGAGAGAGATAGATATGAGATAGATATGAGAGATAGATAGATAGATAGATATGAGATATATAGATAGATGATAGATAGATAGATAGATAGATAGATAGATAGGAGATAGATAGATAGATAGATATGAGAGATAGATATGAGATAGATAGATAGATAGATATGAGATAGATAGATAGATATGAGATAGATAGATAGATAGATAGATAGGAGATAAATAGATATGAGAGATAGATATGAGATAGATAGATAGATATGAGATAGATAGATGATTGATAGATAGATAGATAGATAGATAGAGATATGAGATAGATAGATAGATAGATAGATAAATAGACAGATAGATAGATAGATAGTAGATCGATAGATGAGAGAGATAGATATGAGAATAATGATGAGATAGTAGCTTAGATAGATAGATAGATAGAGATAGATAGGAGATAGATAGATAGGAGATAGAGAGATATGAGAGATAGATTAGATAGATAGATAAGATAGATAGATAGTGAGATGATAGATAGGGAGAGATAGATTAGGAGATAGATAGAAGATAGATAGATAGTAGTAGATAGAGATAGATAATATGAGATATTATGAGATATGAGATAGATATGAGATAGATAGATAGATAGATATGATAGATATGAATGATAGTATAGATAGGATAGGAGATAGATATGAAGATAGATAGATAGTAGAGGATGAAGATAGATAGATATAGAAGAAGTACAATCCAAATCAGCACAATCTTATTGGACCTTATATAAGGCGGGGTTAGCAGGCGCTGCCACAAAGGTCTGGCCGATCCTCTTGTAGCTAATAATTGAAAGTAAAACGGGGGCAGCACTCCATGGTTTCAAAATTTCACAAAAATAATAGGTGAAAATTTATTGAACCAAGTGGCGACGTTTCGGGTTGTAACCCTTCATCAAGCAACAAACAAGTGACCCACAGGTTAATATATAGCAAAAACATAGTAAGTGATAGCATAAGAGGCGTGTCTTAAAGTGCCTGTGCAATATTGGTTTATTCATCATGTGTAACAAATATATTCAAAGATAAAGTGACATCAGTTTCAAGTACATGTATATAACCATGTCGTTCTCTGTACATTATTACAGTACAAAGTGTAATCAAAGTGTGCAAGTGCAAAGACTGGGTGTAAAGTAGGGGTTAAAATTACCCAAAAGGCTCTGGAGAGAACTTTTCGGTGGAAGCTTGTACTGTATTAATTGGCAGAGAACGACATTGTTATATAGAAGTACTTGAAAATGATGCACTTTATCTTGAAATATTTGTACAATGATGAAAACACAATATTGCACAGGACACTTTAAGACACGCCTCTTCAGCTTATCACTACATATGTTGCTATATATATCCCATGTGGTCACTGTTTGTTGTGATTGAGAGAGGTGTTACCACACCGAAACGCTCGCCACTGTTCAATAAAGTTCACCTTTTATTTTGAAATTTTGAACCATGGAGTGCTGCCCGCTTTTTACTTTATTTAGATAGATAGATAGATATGAGATAGATAGATAGATAGATAGATAGATAGATAGATAGATAGATAGATAGATAGATAGATAGATAGATGGCCACCTATATTTCTGGGTTTTATTAGTAGCCGAAGGTCTGTGAAATACGGATTTATATACCATAATTGTAGCTTCCCATTATGGATGTCCCCTCACACTGCTTTGCTCTGTGCACTCTGCTGCCAGTGTTAGGTCTTGTCCCTGTAGAGATGTGTAATTATATATGTGTGTATATGTTCTTAGTAGCCGCAGGGCTGAGGAATATGTTTTTATACAATCTTCTTCAAGGGTGCGAGGGGTGTATCCTCACACTGCTGTGCACTTACCACTCAACACAGCCCCTAGTATAGTATATAAATGTATATAGTATATAAATGCCTGTACTATATTACTATACTATTCCACCACACATTGAATCCATAAAGCAAAGGCATTGTAGTGCAACTCAATGCACAGCTCTAAGTGCACAGCAGTGTGAGGATACACCCCTTTGATAGAAATGACGACTTATTTTCCCTACATCTGTTTGTTTAGATATTTTACATCTACATATAAAACATTTACAAGTTTTTAAAGAAATTTTAGGCCAATTCTACTAAATAATCATTTCCTTAAATAGACATTTCTGGAGCCAATTAGAAAAATTAAAACCTCCGAAAAACGCAGCGGCGCATGAGTTATTTACTAGGGTGCGCCGCGCACCAGCTGTTACAGCCCGGAGTAGCCGGCTCCTTGTACTGCTCCGCTTTGGAAATTTATGTTTTTATGTTTTTTTCAAGTCCCGGCAAAATCTGTACTTACACGTAGGATAAAAGGAGAAGCTCGTGTTATACACTCGTGCGGAAATCACCACCCGGAGTGAAGTAACTTTCATATGTTCCATTTATAAGTGACAATGAAAAAAAGAGGAAAAAAATTTTAAAAAAAATTCATTAAATCTAAACTGGTTATCCCGGGCCTCGAGGGAAGCATTGAAAACACTATAAAAGAAGGAAGAAAAGGACAAAACAAAAACACAGAATAGAACGTCTGACACCTCCGCGCGCAGCACAAAGGGACGATAGAGATTGCCAGGATCGGGGGGGTTAACCCTTTTTGTGGATGGATTCGTGTTTGGCTTCATCTTGAAGGTTTTTTTGACTAAAATTTATGGGATCCGGTTAACTTTACATGGATTAAAATAAAAAATTACCAATAACGAGAGTGGAGTTACCAATGCCAGACAGCTGCCGCTAAAGCTGAGAGGAAAATGTGATGCGAAGAGAGACAGACATGTGAAAAATCACTAGTCGTGTCATAAATACCTAAATTTTATGAAAATCTTTAGTTATCTAGAGAATTAGATCAAAATTTACCTCAGACCGTGACAGAACTTTAAACATTGGTTTAGTTTTTACAATGTTCATCAGGTTTGTCCTAAAGGAAATAAAGTTAAAGTCTTAGAGTTCAGATCTCTGGGGATTTTCACATGGGGGCATTGGAAGACCCCGGTGCTGACCTATGATTTGTTACCTTGTGGTAATCACATCACCACGAAACCTCTACCTCTTCTCACAGAACAAACACAATTTGTCCTGTCTGCCTAATCCAATATGTCCGTCCCCTTTATTGGATTTCCAGTTCTCTTTCTTATTGTTGTAGTTGGGGGGGTTGTTTTTTAAAGGAGACCTCCACATATGACAGAAGATTCCATCGTTTCATGATATTTGGCCTCTCAGATCTCCACCGATTGGGAGACGTGAGGATACGGAGAGCTGGCTGACCACTTCTAATGTGACCACCTTGGGTATCTCAGATGGCTTCTGGTTGTACAACCCAAACATATGGTTAGCCTCTCGACTCTCAAGCCCGTCCTCGGGATACTGTCTGATAGTTGATAATCTTGTAATCTTATTAGTAAAAAATCTTCCAAAAAGTCATTAGACGCCCACCTGCCCCGTTCATGGTGATCAGGCCTGGGCTCCTCTACTCCACTTTCGACAACCATGAATGAAACGTTTAGGTCATTTTCCACCACTTTGCATTACATCTTAGCTGTTTGGACATATCTCTGTCCATGGAGTTAAGCCGGTTTCGGGCCTGTAAAGTTTTGAATGCTGCTCTGGTAGGGAGTGGAGTCAACATAACAGAAAAACATTGAGACTATTTTGATTGTGATTTATATCATAAAAGTCTATGGTAATCGTGTTCTCAAGTCTGTTGGGGCCTCCTTAAAGAGAACCTGTCACCAGGTTAGGACCCTCAGGTTAGGTATGAAATTACCTTTCTAGAATTCCCTCTTTTATGAAAAATCTCAACTGTTAAAAAAATCTGATCCAAAGTCAACATTGTCACCTCATTTTCACAAGAGATGAGTCAAGTTTAGTGGCTGCAGTTGTAGTATCATTCAGAAGCCCCTATCTTCTGTTCTGTAGGACCTAAAGTCTTGCTGCTGGTGTCATATTACAGATAAGGATCCCATCTTTCCAATCACATCAGGCTCATGACTTTGTGAGCTACAGAACCAGCGATACAGGAAGCCACAGACATACCATAGTTGAAAATGCAAGTTACAGATAAACATCCAGTTCTCGCCTAACATTTAACTATCTGTAGGTCCAGTTATGTAGCTCACAAAATCTTGGGATGGGAAAGGCTAAATTCTTATCTGTAATATGACACCAGCAGCATGTTTCTAGGTGCTATAGAACAGAAGATAGGGGCATCGCAATCCATGCTACCCCTGCAACCACTAAACTTGACTCATCTCATGTGACAATGAGGTGAGAAGAGTCATATTTGCCAGACTTTGAGGGAGAATATTTTTGTGAGATTCCACATAAAGAGGGAATATTTGAATATTTCATCCCTTACTTGAGGAGGCTCGTAGTTTAGTAGGGTAAGATTTGGTTCCCTTTAAGTTCCCTGGTCCCAGGTATATCTGGAATCTCTTTACTCCTCGTTCCTTGATTTAGCTTATATTTCGCTCTGTTCGCCGGAGAACTATATTTATCCTGAATAAATAATTGGATTTTCCGGGTGCACTCCCTAATAAAATGTGCCATGCCAGCCTACGGCCATCACTGGGGGTCTCACGGGGTGGCACAGATGGCTGTGCTGACTACGAGGCATTTCCTTGGATGAGGCTCAAGACCAAAGTCGGAATGTTGGCCGAGGATTTGCCCCATTCCAGGGAAGCAGAACCCGCATTACAGCAGCGGCAGCCAGGAGCAATGATAATCAGAGGTTGGCAGCCAAGGAAGAAGCCGAGAATGGTCAGAGGATAGAAACATGCCAGCGTCTGGGGAGCCTGGATTGTGTCGCCTCACTTCCCCAAACACATAAAACCAAAGTATTACACGGCAAACATTTGTGACTACTCCTGGTCCTGAAGAACTCATAAAGCCTTGGAGTGCGGAGAAACATAAAACCCACGGAGCAGATGGCACGACAGCTTTTTATTCAGAAATTATGATTATTAACTGTGCCAGTTGTAAAGAGAACCACTCTGCGCACCGCCCCGGCCAAGCGATCCCAACACTTGTCCGGTGTAACCCCTCGGCGCCCACCAGTAATGATGACACAGCTGCTGTAGCTACCCGATAGATATTCCCGGGAAATATACATCTTGGATTGGTCAAGCTAAAGGTCCTCATTACCTCAGTTTTTGAGAAAACCATCTTTCACAGACACAAAAATGTCCTGATGAATAATAGAAGTAATTCGGTCATCTGGTAAATTATGGCGGCTACAGTTCGGTGGAGGACCTCTGTCGGCCATGTTAGGTCCTATTGAGGTTCACCCTCTTAGGTCTTCCTGGTAGTCAATCACTAGGCTTTATCTATGTTTGTAGCGTGACATACCACATACCGTGGCAAAGTTCAGAGTGTGTCCGAGACCACCATATGGAGCTTAGGGTGTGTGTGTCTAAACTGTCCCCTAAGCCATCATACTTGTTGCTTATAGGGTGGTATGTGTGTGAGGTGCAATGTAAGGCACCATTCTGATGGCTTTTACAGGGACTATTCGATAACAGTGTGGACTTAATACTGTTTTAGAGTGTCTATGTATCTGGAGTGCAAAATAATCCATCGTACTGATTGTTTCTAGAGTGTCTAGGAGCTAAGTGTGTAACCTGGACCTCCATACTGTATTTGTAGACTGACTACATAGGCCACCATATTGGTTCTTTTTAGACTCTGTGTGTACTCTCTATAAAGGTGCATCATACTGGTTGTTGTTTGAGGTTTATGGTTTGTAAAGTCTTCGTATAAGCCACCATACCGGTGGTTTTTAGAGTGTCTATGTGTTATGTGTGTGACCTAGGCCACCATATCGATTTCCTAGAGTATCGATGTTTTAAGTGTATGACCTAAGCCACCATATTGATTTCCTAGAGGATCGATGTGTTAAATTTGTGACCTAGGCCACCATATCACTTACCTGGAGTATGAATCTGTTATGTTTGTGACCTAGGCCACCATATCACTTTCCTAGAGGATAAATGTGTTAAGTTTGTGACCTAGCCAACCATACTTGTTCTTTTTAGAGTATACAAGGCCACCATACTGTTTTTCCAGAGTGTTTATGTTTCTACAGTGTGACTTTGTCCTCCATACTTGTTCTTTTTAGACTGTCTATGTGTGTATTGGTTGTTTTTAGTGTTTAGGTGTGTAAGGTTGGAAATACTCTGCCATATTGGTGGTTTTTTACAGTGTTGAGAGTGTTAAAGAGACCACCATACTGTTTTCAAGAGTATCTATGTTTCAAGAGTGTGACCTAGGCCACTGTAAAATATTTTTTACAGTATATCTGCTTCTAAGTATACTACTATCATACTGGTTCTTTTTAGAGTGTCTAGGTTTTTACAGCTTATAAATATTTATTGGTTGTTTTTAGGGTTTTATGTGTGTAAAATGTGTTTAAGACCACCATATTGCTTCCACTAGCAAGAGGAGGTGACACAGGCCACCATAACTGTAGTTTGTAGCCTCCATACTGGCCTCCATACTGGCTGATCCTAGAGTGTCCATGGGGGTCATTTACTAAGGGCCCGATTCGCGGTTTCCCGATGTCTTACCCAAATATTTCCGATTTGCACCGATTTTCCCTGAATTGCCCACGTTTTTTTGGCGCACGCGATCGGATTGTGTCGCATCGGCGCCGGCATGCACGCGACGGAAATCGGGGGGGGGGGGGGGGGGTGGCCGAACGAAAACCCGACGGATTCGGAGAAACCGCCGCATTTTTTTAAAAAAAAAGTCTCGCGGGACACGCACTTACCTTCACCAGGAATAGGATCGTGAACCTCGGCGGACCTCGGCGGACTTCAGCGCAGCAGCGCCACCTGCTGGACGTCGAAGGAACTGCCTTAGTGAATCGCCGGAAGACCCGAATCCACCGCAGAGAACGCGCCACTGGATCGCGAATGGACCGGGTAAGTAAATCTGCCCCCATGTGTCTAGAATACACATAGTCCGCCATACTGGTTATTTTTAGGGATGTAGATTGTAGATGTGGAGGTTGTCCTTATTTTCTATCCGAGCTCTCACCACCTCGTCCAATGGAGCGATGAATATTGAAAATGAATGGCACCGGCCTCTTATCTTCACTATGTCTTGAATTATATTGGGCGATGAACCATCTTAGACCTTTCCTTGTATCCTGGTTGCCATGGTTCCCAGATATTATTTGAGGAAATGGTGTGCTATCCCGAACATAATTCTTCCTTTTAGGTAAAATTAGGCTTCACTTGAACACCTTCTCTTTACATTACTTCCGACCCAACCATGGCTGGCCCCATTGTGGGTGAAGAGGAAAACTCTTTAAGAGGATATAAGTGATCGTTGTTGAAAACAACGTAGATGCTAAAAAAGGAAAAAGAAGGATGAAAGTGATAGAAAACAATGAGCAGAGAGCTGGTGTTATTCAGAGGAAACGAGTGGAGAAGGCAGAGAAGTGAAGGGGCTGCAAGTGCTTTTGAAATACGAGAAGATCCTAAGGCAGTTCAGGGCGAGATTGTAGAGCGGAGATAAAAGAATAAAACACAATAGCTTAATACAGCGTGTAAGAAATACTGTAAGGGATACCTTTCCTATGTCTTTGTGCTTTGATTAGCTGCCAGCAACAACTTAACGGCTGTGTGTCACCGTTTGACTGCCTTTGGCCATTTTGTATTCCTCTTTTAAAGGCAAAGTCCACCATCGTTTCGTTGACGTCAAGTTCTAGCTTTGTGTAAATTTAAGATATGGCTTACAAATCCTTTCGACTCTTTGGGTCTTTTCAGAACTGTCCAAGCTTTAACATATACTCCTAACTTTGGCTTCTCGGACAGGAAGTGGCTACCATTGTCGGCCATATTTGTTCATTTTGGTTTCACTTCTCTATCACACGATATCTGAGAGGTTCCTCACATTTTGATTTCTCTGTTACAATCATTTCTAACAAGCTTCTGACTTCAGTCCGACCAGAGACTTTACAGTGAGGTGTTGACTCTTAAATAATCCATCCTGTATTGGGTAGACTGGTTGTACCATCTAAAGGATCCCCTGTGAAGTGGTATCGATTTTGGTGTGGAGAGATCCTAAGGTCAAGGTCTGTGTAATAGTCAAAGATTACATAGCCAGTGGAGTGGAGTCAAGGATCACGAGAGTGCTTAGAAGGTAACAGACCAGAGTTAAAGGTCTAGTAGTGGAAGAACGTATACTCCTAACTTTGGCTTCTGGAACAGGAAGTGGCTACCATTGTCGGCCATATTTGTTCATGTGGGCTTCACTTCTCTGTTACATGGTATCTGAGAGGTTCCTCACATTTTGATGTCTCTGTTACAATCATTTCTAACAAGCTTCTGACTTCAGTCCGACCAGAGACTTTACAGTGAGGTGTTGACTCTTTAGTATTCCATCCGGCATTGGGTAGACTAGGTTGTAGCATCTACAGGATCTCCTGTGAAGCAGTACAGATTTTGGCATGGAGAGATCCTAAGGTCACGGTCAGTGTAGTAGTCAAAGATAACATAGCCATTGGAGTGGAGTCAAGGATCAAGAGAGTGCTTATAAGACCAGCGTCAAAGGTCTAGTAGTGGAAGAGCATCTACTGGGTGAACAATCGAGGAGTTGAGGTAGAGACAATACAGGTAGTCCCCGGGTTACGTACAAGATAGATTCTGTAGTTTTATTCTTAAGTTGAATTTGTATGTAAGTCGAAACTGTAAGCTTCATAATTGTAACCCCAACCAAATTTTTTTTTGGTCTCTGTGACAATTGGATTTTAAAAATGTTGGGTTGTTATAAGAACCAGGATTAACAATAAATCTTCATTTCAGACACCTGTGATAACTGTTATAGCTGTTTATTGTAGCCTAGGGCTAAAGTACAGTAAATTATCAACACCCAGAGGTCCGTTTGTAACTAGGGGTCGTGTGTTCTTAAGAAAGGGAATCACCTGTTCTCAGTATCAAGCTGTAAAAGAAACTATATATGATGGACGGGTAATGAAGCAGACACAAGACATGTTATATAACATAGAGGAAGTAACCAGCGTCTCATCCTATTTGGGTTACGTAAAAAATCAAAATGGCAAAACGCCAGGGACATAACTTTACGTAAACCTACTATTGTAGTTGCTCAATCCAAAATCTCAAAAATGTTCTACAACATTGACTATTTTCTCACCCGGCCACAGCTTGGCACAATAACCAGTAAATGACAGGATAATTCCTGTGACAAAAGACCCCTCATCTTCCATCAGCTTCTAAGACTTATTCCTATAAAGTGTAGCTTTACCTAAATGTGCATTTAAGCAGAGAAAAAGGATTTCTAATCCTACGAGCATCATGGGGCAAAGGATTTTTTTTTCCCTCCGATATGCAAGAGTGCAGTTAATTTCTTTTATATACGGCCTTTGTTCATGGACACGACGACAGCCAAGTCGATGGACAGGAGCCAAGACCTGGACGAGTAGAAGCTGGAAGAATATTACTCGGGAGGTTATGGGGTTGACTGTGTAACTCAAGTCAGTGAAGGGAAGTGTGGTCAGCTGAATTTGTCTTCTTCACACAAAATGGCTGCCATTTTCCTGTCAGCAGTTGCCAAGAGTCTTTGGCATGTCAACAGACGAAGCAGTTTTGCCTTGTTACCTTTCTCCTGTTAGAACGGAGCTCCCGCTGTTGTTCTGCACTTGGCACCAGTCTGATGTTAGTGAATACAGCCTGTAAACAATGTAAGTTCCCCCCCCCCCCCCGCTGGAGAGCCTGTCAGGCAAGATGGCCGCCTTTTTATCTGTCAAAAAACGCTTTCGACCCTCTATGGTTGTTTTTATGAACAGAACCCCATTATTTCTTCAGTTCATGTGGTAGGGAATTCCTGCTGCTGGATTCTGCTTTTCTGGCGGCCATTTTTCTGTCAGAAGTTGCCAAGCCGACGACACGTTATCCAATCCCGAGTTACCTCACAGCCGTCCTACTAACAACGCGCAGCTGACTTAGCTGAGGGGCACGAAATAAACCACGATGTACGACTTTTTGTTTTCTGTGTCCTCCCTCCTTACGCTGTTTTTTTTTTTTTTTTCATTCCTCCATCTATGAGGTAAAAAAAACTTATAACTCAGGACAGAAAATCATCAGCAGAACGACACACACATTTACACACAAAAGCAGCTTAAGACGTCGCCAATTCGCCACCCCCCCCCCCCTTCAATAAACCCAAAACAGCTTGATTAATCTTACACTGCTTTTTATTTGAATAAATCCAGCCCTCTCATACCTTGGTCTTGCCAAGGAGAAAAAAAAAAAAATCTACAGCTCAGGGCTAATCCCTGCAGAGAAATATCTTCTATTTTCAGGAGTTTTTTTTTTTTTTTTTTTCGCCTTTTTCCTACAGCCTAAGTGCTTAAATCAGGATTAATCCCCTCTCTTTACTCACTCCTCGCCCCTCCCTCATCCTTGCTGTACAGTTCCTCTTCTTGCTCCATATTTCGCACTGCAGAGCGTGTTGGCCAGGACCCGAAAAACACATTACTTCACAGGCTGCGACGTATTTACGGGCCGACAAATCTTCCCGATGAGGTGTTGTGTTTGGCTTTGCAGGAGAGTCTGCGCGTGTTTTCGGCACCTTGGATTGTGTCGCTAGAAGGTGTTACTACCTGCAAAGCGAAATGTTGTGAAAATCGGTGTGATAGGAAAACGGCTGTTTATATTTACGGAATTTTTTCCCAAAACTAGTGTCGTTGCCGATAGGAAGCAATGTATTTGATATCTCGTTTCTACAGGGCCGTTTGAAAGCTGCAATTGGATTGGTTGCTGGAGGCAAGTGCTAAATTTTGTCATGGCCCTGGTATTTATACATCCAAACTTGTCAACTTTTTGAAAAGGGAAAATGTCTCCATTTTTTAATCCTAAATATTTCAGCATTATATCCTACCCACGTACATTAGCATCTTTCAAAAAATTAATATAGTAAAATGTCCCCAAAAATCGATTTTAAGAAGACCACTCCTTCGTCCAGACCAGATTTCCAGTCAAAAATGTTTAGTTCCACCATCTATTAATTACAAACGAATCTTTACTTCTTTCCACTCTCCATTGGCATCCATGGTGGAAGGGTCTTCCTCGACATCGATCAGTTGTAACATGAACTTTTTGCTCTACGTGATATGTCACACAATTTCATATTTCAGAAAGAAATAAAATTGTGAGACGGCGCGCTACTGTAAAAATGTTAAAAAGGTCAGAGGGTGTAACGCCAATTCGCATTTCCGGCTCAACTTTCAAAATGGCGTCATCTGCTTCTACCATTAGCTCTGCATTGAGCTTCCATTGACTAGGAGCTGCGTATGTATTGGACCCCTTTGATGCCCATCTGGAAATTGACTGACAGTCCAAAACATGGCGCTACATACTCAACAGCCTCAAATCCCTTGACTAATAAAAGGTAGCAATTTGTTCCCACTGCCTTAAAGGGAGTCTTCCAGCTCCCAAGTTACCTCACAAGTAAAAACTACATTATGTTAGGCTTTTTATAAGCTTTCCAGACACATATTTCCCGTTTCTCAACTTTCTGTCATTTTGGAAAAAATAAAAATTGCATTTTTATGCAAATTAGGTCATAGGTGCACTGGGAGACAGGGCCTTGCCTGCTGGTGCACCCATCTTCTTCTTCATATGTAGTCCATGACTGCTCTTGTACAACATGAATGATATCTCACATAGAAAGAGTTTGCATTGCTCCACCCCTAGTGCACCCATAGACTAATTTGCATAAAGATAAAAATCCAATTATCTCTAAAACGACAGATCCCTTGGAAACAGGAGAGGTCAATCTGGAAAGCTTATAATGTGCCCTACGCAATGATATGTTGACTTGTGAGGGGATTTGGTGGCCAGTAGGCTCCCTTTAACTCCATGACAATGGTCGCCCAATGGTCATTGTGTACCACCACCTCTACCAACGCTGTCTCTGGCGTGGAAGGGGGTTAACATCTTCGCTCTTGAGGATTCGCAGATTTGTAGTGACGGCAGACACTATCTCTGGCAGAAATAAAGCTTCAATTTATGCAGGAACTCTTTCCCAAGTCCACAGCCTGTCTCCATTCATCCCCCCTCCTCCCGTCACTCTCATCCGCCCTAATGAATCCTGATCCTCTGGCGCTCCCACACGCCTTTTCCACAAAGAAAGAGGTTTTTTTACATTTTTTTTCCGAGAGCTGTACCTTAGCGCCATTTGCATAAGCCTGTCAGTTATATTTTGCTCCCGGTCATGTTTTTTCCAAAATGCTGAAGTGTATATATATTTGCACTTTACAGTTAAAAATGGTAGTAGCGATCGCGGAGGTTTGATAATTGACAGCGCAAGAGCAATTTTGGATTCTTTTCCCCGAGAAACAAATGTATTTTCTCGACTAAGCAAAAAGCAGGGACAGACCTGACTCATACAGAGAGGTGGCTTATAGTAACCTGTCAAAATTTACAACAGGAGAACGGTCTTGGCTGCAAAAAAAAATTATATTTGCTCTGTGATATTCACCTGAAATATCTGACTTTTCGAATTTTTTTCTGGCTAATGCGTTAGTCTGGTTCTTGTAGCAGGTATTCAATATATTCTGGTTACAGCGCAACAAAACCCACCATCATGGATGGAATTTGAACACATGTAATACTTTATTTTGCCTGTGGTGGTGCTGCAGGCAAATTGAACACTCACAGGGGCAGATTTACTTACCCGGTCCTGTTGCGATCCAGCGGCGTGTTCTCAGTGGAGGATTCGGGTCTTCCGGCGATTCCGCCCGATGTCCACCAGGTGTCGCTGCTGTTCACTGAAGTTCACCGTCCTACCCAGAGTGCAGGTAAGCGCGTGTCAAGCGACCCTTTTTTTAAAAAAAATATGCCGGTTTTTCCGAATCCGTCGGGTTTTGTTACGGCCACGGCCCCCGATTTCCACCGCATGCATGCCGGCGCCGATGCGCCACAATCCAATCGCGTGCGCCTAAATCCCAGGGCAATTCAGTGAAAATCGGCGCAAATCGGAAATATTCGGGTAAAGCGATGGAAAAACGCAATTCGGGACCTTAGTAAATGACCCCCACAGTGTTGTCAGACGATCAGTAGAGATCTAAACTCTATGATGTTATTCCTATTAGTTGTGTATTGGGCAAACTTTCCAATTTCTGTAATAACTGGTCAACCAGTATGGGGGCCCCCAATTGCAGATGAAGGGGTAAAAAAGTATTATATATGTGCAGATCCTTTTGAGGTTGAAGAGATAAATATCTGTCAGACTAATGCACCTATCGGTATTTGGAGGAATATCGGATGATTAAGTGTTTGGTCATCAGTAATCTAAGGCTCATCAAGTAGGGATTGACCTAAGTGGACAATGTAGTGTTCAATTTCGAGTGACAGAAACCCACGGTTGTAAAGTTCTAGATAAAAATTGGAGCTCACAATTAATTCTTCGATCTTCTTAGATAAGTTGGATATTCGTGGGACACTTAACCCCGTCAACAGCTTTGGGGTATATGTTTTCTCCGCTCCTGAGAATAGCTACTCCATTCTAAGGGTGGTTGATCTTGCGTAGTCCCTTAAAAGTTAGTCCTTGGTTTCTATAGGTGTCTTTGATCTTGAAAGGAAATTCTTTATTGGGACAACGCCTTGGGACAAATACTCAAAAGGTTAGAGTGATCTACAAAACACTGAATGCTTTGAAAGGTCTTTGGTGATCCAAAATATGTTTGGGGGTATGGAGGAAGGTACTTCATGTGAATAGAGTACTATCTGCTTGGGGGCTACCAAGCATCTAGTACTTCATCATGAACGATGTGGAGTATGTCACCACTCTACGAATAACCTCTATTATTACAATACACAATCCACAACATCTTGACCTATACTGAGGCGTCTGAGGTCATCTTCACAGATCCAACCTTTGATATCATTGGAAAACCCCAGGAGCTTCTATGTCTACGTCTACGTCTGGCTGCAGTGATGCCCTCAGAGCTGTTGCTACATTTCCACCAATGCACAGAGCTGGGCTTTGTAACAAGGCAATAAAAAAAGACGGAGACAGAGACAATTCCCAGGATGAGGAGCCCGAACGAGTTCTTGTTAGGAAATGGTTGTAGCTTCACATTAGAGAACATCCACTCAGGGAACGCTTACACGTAAAGCTATTTTCCAAATCGGCTCCGTCTATGGCTCTTACCGTTTTTCTGTTGCAAAATCATTTTAATCATTTGTCAGGGAGTATTTCGCAGTTGACAATCCGCTCGGCTCCTAAGAGACGAGACGGTGACTGAGACAGGAATCTGTTAGAAATATTTATGGGATAACTTGGATGTGGGGAACCTGAACCCGCGTTCTGTTATCTATAAATATTAGTCTGAACAGAAACATTTTCAGTGCTCCAGGTTTAAAAAAAATCAAAAAATCTGATGCTCGATAAGATGTAAAACGGCCCAGTAGGAGGAGTCTGACGGCAATGGGCACACGGATTGGCTGCTAGTGACTCTTTAACGACCAACCAGGTCTCACACTACTCTGAAGGTCAAGTCTCTCGTCTCTCGCTTCATTAATTCGTTTTTTGAATAAAAGAAAACATATAGTAAAATGAAAGTGGAAAAAAAGAAAATGATTATGGATAAATTCATACAATACACAAGGGGAACTCAATGAATAAAAACAACTAGAAAGTAAAGTACATCTGAAGTACACGAAAAACCAGAATGTACATTTTGTATTTATTGATTGAGTGTCCTTTTGTAACACGGCGTCATCCTCTGTTCGTGGCCTTTGTGCCTTTTTGAACACTTCTGTGTGAACATGGATTTAGCTGGCTATGCTGTTTGCATTGATTTAAGCACCCCACCCTTCCCTTTCCTCCAGCATTAGCTCTGGTTTATCATTAGTTAACCCGTTAGGATTGACAGCTTCTCATACTACTCACTTGCTGTCTGTGTTGTCAGGATCTCTGGAGTTCTGGCCCTTCACAATTGAGGCCGGAGCACTGAGATCACATAGGAGTCATTCCCACTCTTCTTAGATTGTTGGTTATAGAGTTCTTCCGAGTTAGCTCCATTCTTTGTTTTTTCTTTGTATCCTGACCTTCAGCTCTTGTTCAGACTACTCCTCCATTTTGTGATTTTGTACTTTGTTTGCTCTTTTTTTGGGGACTTAGCTGTAATGACTATTCTCATTTATTTGTTTGCACTGTTTTGCCTTTATCTACATGTTTTGCACTTTGGCACAGGGAAGGACCGTCGTCCAGTTACTGGCAACAGCCTAGAGTGTTTTTGAATGTAGGGCGAGATTGGTGGGTTTAGAATTAGGACTCACTTTCTCGGACTCTTCTGTATTTAGTTCCCCCAAGACAACGTTTGTGTTTCTCAACACATATAGATTTTATCTTATCTTTAGAAGAGTTTTTGAGGGTTTCTTTGATTCTGATGAGTTATAAGTCATCAATATCAGTAAGGGAAAGGGTATTTGCAGTACTCTATCAGGCCACTGCACAGAGGCTGGAGTGCTCTGCTGGGGCTTCATCCACCGTATAGTCCTGTTGTTGGAGGCAGCACTGGACAGCTGATCAATTGGAGTCCAATATCAACTCATATTAATGACCAATCTATGGGATATTTAAAAAATATTCCAAGGCCTAGACGACCCCATCTTCATCATTCTGCCATCCAATTTCTAATGCTTGGGGTCGATATCTTCTTCCTGCATTAGTGGTGATATTAAACTGACATTTTTAGATTTCCTCTCTAAAAAAATTTTACCAAAATTTGCATTTCACTTATGCCATCGAGTTCTACTCCCATTGATATTAATGAACTATTCGTATGGATTATAAATATTTCACTTTATTCCGAGATTTAGCTGCTGGGGGAATATAATTCTTCATTGGTTCTAATGAATATCCATCTACAGTCCAGTAATTATAAAAGACCGATAGCGACTCGCCTCCATCACTCTTAGCGTTAAGTTCCGGCTTCATCCTTCTTTTTGTGAAGCTGCTGGATTGTAACCAACGTTTAACAGCTTTTTATACAGGTCCATTGCTTTTAAAGGTTGGAAGGCGCACTCCATGCTATAAATGATTAATATCCCTGTTACAGCTCAGCCTGTTCTCCTTCCTGGATTCTCTTGACAACCCCCAAGATAGAAACCCATCCATGTCAGCTGGTTAAAAGGTTTCGCTGTAGCTACCGTTCTATTCGTGCTAGGCGAGGCTTATCCGACTGCCTCTAACACCCTACAACTACATTGGGTTAACCCCTCAGAGTCATCTATTGGAGCCAGATTTATCCAAGACAGAGGGTTTAATATTTAAAATATTGAATATGTTCAAAGACACGTCGAAAAAGATCATCAGTGGGTTCTGTGGGCTGAACCTCACACCCGATTCCCAATACACGGAGGCTGGTGGTAAAGCATCCGAGCCTCCGGTCTTTACCTGACATCAATGGTATTTCTGAAGAACAGCAAAGTTAAAGACTCTTCCTCTCTCTTAATATTGCTCTTTGGTTGCAGAAATTACCCGGTAGTCGTCTTTTATCCTCTAAAAAATTGTACTTTTATATCATTCTTTACTTTCAGAAATCAGCTCAACGATCAGCAAATCTCTTTAGAACCTGTGTTAAACACAGTAGCCAATTAGAAGAGGCAGAGCCACACTGGGCGGGAGAGAGCAGTAGTCAGAGCCAATGATGAGACAAGGGGGTGTGTCTCAGACTACCTGTGGTCACTGTAGCTAAACTGTCAGATGAGATATTTATTACGACTGAGAACAATTATACCAGGGAGATAATCAATAATTTCTACATAAGAGTCCACAGAGCATCGAGAAACAGCAACTTAAAGCTTTCTTTATCACTGACTACTTGTTAGGTAGGTTCGCCAAGTGTTGGTTAATGTAAAGTGGACCTCTTGATTACAAATCAACTGTAAGCTAATGAAATCTTGCAGATGCCCGTAATATTTTGGTGCATTGTAGCTTGTGCCAAAGACATGGACCTCCATATGTCAATTTGTCAGACCCACTTCTCGAATCTAATTTGTACATTTGACATTGAGAAATCTCAAGATTCAATGTATAGTCTAAAAATCAATAGTTGTTAGATGTCCTATGAAATGACCATTCCACCTTCCATGGTGAAGTCCTACAGGAAGTCAAAGTTTTCCTCGAGAACCTATTCTCAATCTTGAACGTCTTATAATTGTCCCAAAAAGTTATCATGCCGGCAAGAAGCATTTCCAAGGTGAACAATCTTAGAATAGAATCTCGGAATAATTTACATCCTCTCCGCCAAAGTCATACTTATCGAAAATCTTCTGTAATTTCGCGAGACATCTGCTAACCACATTGAATGAAGACAAGGCATTTTCATAAACATGACAGGTCGCGAATGCAGAAAAGATTAATTTCTGGGAAAAAGAGGAATAATGATAAAATACTCGGTAAAAAAACAGATTTCGGAGAGACACTTGTGGAGAGACGATAGACGTTGGCTTTTCGAAAGCAAGTGCTAGGAAAAATATCAACTTGTGCGCTAAACAAATATATTCTATGGTAAGGGCTTCCGGTCTGCCTCGAGACGGGCAGTTTTTTCTCCATCCTAGGTGAATTTCTTGCTGTGTGCGTCCAAGTCGTGAAGAGTAGATAAAAGGCCGTTTTTGTCCTCATAGACTGCAGCAGTAACTGCTTTCTAATCACAGCCCCCGTGTTCAGAGTGACCTTGCCAGAGCCCGCTACATACCATACAATCTGGGACTATTGTTGGCTGAGTACGCCAGGCCTGGACCTATTTGATGTGGGGCCCGTATACCACGCAGAGCCGCTTTTCTTTTGAGCTAAAACATGGTCTATTTCAAATAGAAATAAAGGATGAGTTGCTGGCTGGCGGCGGGGGCGAGGGATCACAGGTTACAAACGTAAAGAAAGTCCAGTTTTTTGAAAAAAAAAAAAAATATCATGAAATATTTGTCCGTCCGCTTCGTCGTAAAAGCTGCTGTCGACCATGAATTAGCATGCTGCGATCAAAAATGGTCTGCATGTCAGGTTGGCTATTACTGCCATCAAAGCTTCATGTTTAAACATCTTTCGTGAGGTCTTTTTTCTTGTAAAAAAAAAAAAAATTACAAAAGACCAAATTCTTCTTGTGATGTATTTGCAATCAGAGCAATTGCTGGCCCTGCCGTCCCATCAGAGTCCAAAGAACAAATATGGGGGGGTACAATGAAAGGAGAGAAGGCCAACATTCTTTTTGAAATAGGATCTCCAACTCATGTTGGTTGACTGGAGAGAAGATGAGGACTAGTCATCCAGGGCATGTATTCTGTACTAGACACTAGGTCCAGGTTTAGGTCTTTAACCTCTTCTTGACAACCTGTTCTTACCCAACAAATTGGCTAACTCGTGAAGATGGTTGAGGTTTGTCTCACCTCAACATGGCAATGTGGACCTCACTTGTTGTATCTCTGCCTACCTTGTAGTCATATGACCTGTCACCCTCCCACAAAACTTTTTGTCCCAAGCCGTGATGGAATACCTTTCCTGTAAATCAGTGATCGAGCAGAAGTGATCGAAAGGCAAAATTTCTCAAGAAGGTTTCTCGAATGTCAACGGGGAGGGGGCCAGTTAAGAATCAAGTCATGGTCAACTAGTTATGGTCAACTAGTAGTGATGTCATATTGATGACATCATTTAGGACACATTTTTGAAGGAATACAAAGATAAACAAAACTGAAATACGTTTTGAAGTAGACACAACGTGGTCCATATATGTGGATTTGGAAGATCTTTCAATTTAGGGAGTCTATGACCACCTGTAGCATTATACTCCGATGGAAGGAGTTTGTATAGGGATAATTTGCAGTTAACAGAATATTTTATTTCTGTCCATGGTGAGAAATTCCCATTTTAATCATTATGCTAATGAGACAGTTGGTTCACTCAGAGGTCTGTCCTTAGCAGATAACAAAGATTGAACCAACTATCTTCTCTAAAATATAAGGAGATTTCTAACTTCCCGAAACTAGTCAATAGCCTCTCACTCAGCTTAACCAGTTCCCTACACTGTACTGAAGAAATGCAACCACGTCAAAACAGTGTTGTCTAGAGTGAGGGATCTGTTCTTTCTGGAATAGATATATTGGTTAGGCTTTAATCCATCATCATGGCTTTAGGCTTCCTGAAAGGCATGTTTGGTGTTAGCCAAAAGAGGGAATGTCTTGCTTATCCCATCCTGGAAAAGTATTTGCATATTAAATTATTTTCCCAAGTGGGGCATCAATGGCTGTAAGTCTTCACACACCTGCAAGGCGGCCTTAATTGGCAAAGTCTGTGTAAGGAGAAATCCTATTTGGCAACCCCACAAGATAAGGAGGAGCTTGTGAGGTGTAAGGGATGACTCCAGACCAATAGGGAAGAGATATTGGTGTAAATAGCAGAACTCTGGGTGCATTGGGTGCTCCAACTGCCTAATTAGCATACAGATTAAACCGGAAAAAGCATAATGGACACTGCACAACAGTTACGTTTTCTACCAAATGCTGCCATTAGATTATAACGTTTGGTGTAGGAGGAAAAGCCCCTTTAGGACGTGTTACTAGGCCAACAATAGGTAAAATCATATAATAGGATTCAGTGTTGGACTGGCCCACCAGAGTACCAGAAGATCCTCCGGTGGGCCCTGGTTCTAACCCTATACTGAACCTCACAGGTCTGGCAGAAAACAACCAAATTTGGAGTCTGCAGGTGTATGGGGTTTGACGAAGGGTAGGTCTCTGGTGGGCTGAGAGAATCTAGAACAATGGAGGAACTAGAGGAGGAATCGGGACTTGTCGATCATAAATAGGCACAGCCTGAGAAATTCTATTCTCCAAGGGCCCCTTTGCGAATTACAGGCTACAACCCTCTAATTTTCCGCCTAGACCCGGTACAGTAATTTGTAGTTATTGCAGCCATTATATGTAACAATTACACCGAAGCGGCAAACACATTATAAGACCTTATTATGTATAATACAGGTGCTCGCCTATAGGGTTAAACCTGGTGGGAAGAGACAGGAGGCGACGCAGCTCGCGGAATCCGCTTCTTCCTCGGAGTAACCTTGCCTGACTTCCTCTCTTGTTATAATAAATGTGCTCTCTGATGCCTGGGAAAGATAAAAAAGGCACATTTTCTGGTGTAATTGGGACAACTTTACACCAGCCCAGCGGCACATTTTATTAAGGACGAAATGTCAGGCTCGGCGCACTGTTCCCGGCACAAGTTATGCGCTGCCCTTGCCTGCTCGCTGGATGCTATAATTGCAATATTTTCCTCTGTTCACCAGTCTATGAGCGACATCGCTCCTGTGATGAAGGAAGAAAACAAGAACCCCTCCGTCTTGCTTACACTTTAACCCCTTCCCTGCGCCTCCGACGCATTTCAGGATACAATCGGAAATTTATGCCTGAAATTAGAGAAAACCTGCTGATATTTGTCTCTCTACGGAAACAGAGAAAACAATGTGCAATAACCAACTCCAGCTGTATAACTAACTGTATGTGACCGTGTACATAGGGGGCAGTATTATAGCAGTTATATTCTTGTACATAGGGGGCAGTATTATGTAGTTTATTCTTGTACAAGGGGGCATTATTATATAGTTATAGTCTTGACATAAGAGGGCTATTATAGTAGTTATCTTTCCTGTACATAGGGGCATTATTAATCGTTATTTATTCCTTACATAGGGGGCCGTTTATTAGTATTATATTCCTGTCATGGGCAGTAGATGTTGTATATCTTGTACATAGGGGCAGATCTAGCATCTAATTCCGGTACATAGGGGGCGTATATAGGAGTTATATTCTTGTACTGGATGGGGCAGTACTTATATAGTTATATTCCTGTACATGGGGGCAGTATTTATAGTTATTTAATAGGTCATTGATAGTATTTCCTTATAGGGGCAGTATTATCGTTTATATTCTTGTGCATAGGGGGGCATTATAACATATATCTGTTGGGGCATATTATATATTTAATATTCCGGTTAGCATGGGGGCAGTATTATAGTAAGTTATTATAGGGCATACTAGTATTATCGATGGGGGTCATATTATAGTATTATATCAAATATCTCCTTTACTAGGGGCAGTCTTATTTCTAGTAGTATACTTCTGTACTAGGGGGCAGTATTTAGAGTTAGTTCTGAATATGCTTAGTAATTAACGATATGGGCTATTGGTAGTCTTGGTACTAGGTTATAGTATGTTATATTCTGTACATAGGGGCAGTATTACAGTATTTATTCTTGCTTCCAATAGGGGCAGTATTATAGTAGTTATTTCTTGTTACAAGAGGGGGCTGTATTATGTATGATATTCTGTACATAGGGGGCAGCTATTATAGTACGATTTATTCCGTACTAGGGCCGGCATTAGTAGTGTTTATGTTCCTGTACATTAGGGTGCAGTAGTATGTAGTTATTCTTGTACATAGGGGTGCATTTATAGTAGTTATATTCTGTACTAGAGGGCATGTATTATAGTGTTATTCTTGTACATAGGGCAATATTTATGAGTTATATTCTTGTACATATGGGGCAGTATTAGTAGTTATATTCTTGTACAGAGGGGCAGTTATTATTGTATAGCTGTTATATTCTTGTCATAAGGGCAGTATTATGTAGTTATTATTCTTGACATGGGGCAATATTCTAGTATTATATTCGCTTGTACATAGGGGGCGACTATTATATCCGTAGTTTCTGATTCTTGTTCATAGGGGCAGTTTATGAGCGTTATATATTCTTGTAACATAGGGGTCAGTATTATAGAGTTTCTTTCTTGATTTTGTACATAGGGGCATGTATTTATTGGTACTAGTAGTATATTTTTCTTCTGTACATAGGGGGCAGTTTAGATAGTAGTTCATTCCTTCATAGGGGGCAGTATTTTAGTAGTTATATTCTTGTACATAGGGGGTACTTATAGTGATTATACTTCTTGTACAATAGGGGGCATTATTATTGATTAAGATTCTGTACTAGGGCATTAATTATAGTAGTTAGTCTTTTCCTTACATAGTGGGCCCAGTATATAGATATTTATTCTTGTACATAGGGAGGGGGCAGTATTATAGTAGTTATCCTTCCTTGTAACCATAGGGGCGATAATGATATCAAGTTATATTCTTGTAATAGGGGCAGTATGAATAGTAGTTATATTCTTGTACAATAGGGGCAGTATTATAGGGTTGTTATAATCTTGTACATAGGGTGCAGTATTATAGTAGTTTATACTTCTGTACATAGGGGGCATATTTAGCTAGTATATATTCCCTGACATAGGGGCAGTTATTACAAGTAGTTATATTCCTTCATAGGGGCAGTAATTATAGTAGTTATATGCTGTACATGGGGGCAGTGATTAGTAGTATTATGTCTTGTACATAGAGGGCAGTATTATGTAGTTTAATCTTGTACCTAGGGGGCAGTATTTAGTGTTTCTATTCTAGTACATAGAGTGAAGTAATTATAGTGAGTTTATATTCTTGTACTAGGGGGCAGTATTTAGAATAGTTATATTCCTGTACCTAGGGCATTATTATGTAGTTATGTTCTTTACAGTGGCAATTCAGTCGTATATTCTGTGTCAAGGGCAGTATTATATAGTTTATTCTTTGTACAATGAGGGGGCACTTTAAGTATTAATATTCTGTACATAGGGGGCAGTTAAATTATTATAGTTGACATAGGGGTCTTTATCTTAATATTCATCTGCTGGGGGCGATTTATAGAGTTATATGCTTCGGTACCTAGGGGGGCATATTATAGTAGTCAGTTATAGTCTTGTACATGGGGGCAGTATTAGTAGTTCATAGTACTTGAACATAAGGGGGCCAAATAGTATTATAATGTCATGGGAGCTTTATAGAGTTACTTGTACATAGGGCCTATTATAGTAGTTATATTCTTTACATAGGGGCATTATTATATAGTTATATTCTTGTACTGGGGGCTTTATAGTAAGTTATATTCTGTACATAGAGGGTCAGTATTAAGTAGTTTATATTCTTGTACATAGGGGCAGTTATTATAGCGTACGTTAGTACTCTATCTAGGTCACTTTACCCTCGGTATCATTCGTTGTCAGGGGCCGCATTAGGTATTATATTCTGTGTCATAGGGGGCATAATTATAGTATCGTTTATTCTGTACCTAGAGGGGCATTATGTATAGTAATTTCTTTTTTGTACAGTAGGGGCAGTATATATACAGTTCATTTCTTCGTCTAGGGGCAGTATTATAGCAGTTATATCTTGTACATAGAGGGGCGATTGCAATTAGTGCATAGGGAGGGCGTTATAGTAGTTATATCTTGTACATAGCGGGCATTATATAGTCAGTTATATTCGGTGTACATAGGGGGCAGTTATAGTAGTTAATTCTTGTACATAGGGGCGTAATATATGTAGTTATATCCGTGTACATAGGGGCCTATTATAAGTTATATCCTGTCCATAGACTTATAGTAGTATATTCTTGAACATCGGGGCTATTATAGTAATTGTATATTCTTGGTACATGGGGAGTATTATATATGATAGTTGAACATAGGATTTGCTTTATGTACATAGGGGCATATTATTATAATTATTTCCTTTACATAAGGGGCAGTATTATAGCAGTTCATATTCTTGTACAATAGGGGCAGTGTATAGTTTATATTCCTTGTTCCTGGGGAGAGTATTAATAGCAGTTATATTCTTAGTACAATAGGGGGGGGCAGTTTTATAGTGTTATACTATGTACAGTGGAGGGTCAGTATTATATGTACATTTTATACTGTACATAGGGGGCAGTATTCATAGTAGTTATATTTTCTTGTACCGTAGGAGGCATGGATTATAGTAGTATAATTCTTTAGTAACATAGGGGGCAGTTATTAAGTAGTTACCCTGCCCCCAGGGGCTTAAGTATTATATTCTGTACATAGGGGCGTATTATTGTAGTTATATCCTTGTACATAGGATGCAGTATTATAGTAGTTATCTCCTGCATAGGGAGCAGTAATTAAGTAGTTCTATTTCTTGTACATAGTGGCAGTATTATAGTAGCTATATTCTTTGTGGCATATGGGGCAGTATTATGTAGTTTATATTCCTTACATAGGGGGCGTATTTAGTAGTTAATTCTGTCCATAGGGGCATAAGTATAGTAGTTATATTCTTGTACATAGGGGTCAGTATTATAGTAGTTATATTCTTTACTGGGGCAGTATTAATAGTATTAAATTCTGTACATAAGGGGGGGACATTATTAAATAGTTATATTCCTGTACATATGGGGCAGTATATAGTATGTTATTTTCTTGTACAATGGCAGTCTTATAGTGTTATATTCTTGTACATAGGGGCATATTAAGTGTAGTGATATTCGTGTACATTGGGTCGGTAAAGGTGTGATACAGTAGTAGAGTTCTCGGTTACATAGTGGCAGTATATAGAGTTTATCCCTGTACATATGGGGCCGTATTAGTTATATTCTTACACATTAGGGAAGTTATTATAGTAGTATATTCTTGTACATAGGGGAAGTATTATATTAGTTATAATCGATTCGCGTTGTACAAGGGGCATATTATGAGTAGTGATATTCTGTGTGCGATAGGGGGCAGTATATATTAGTTATCGGTTCGTGTCACATCGTGGGCAGTGTATACTTAGTTATATTCCGGGACATAGGGGGCAGTATTATAGTAGTTTTATATTCTTTACAGATATGGGTGCAGTTATTATAGTAGTTATAACATATCTTCGTAAAGGAGGGTGTGGGGGTCAGTAGTATGTTTAGTTGATCTTGTCATAAGAATGGACAGTTTTTATTATAACTATACGTTATATTCTTGTACTAGTGGCGAGTATATAGTAGTAAATTCCTTGACATTGGGGCATTATTAGTCATAGTTATATTCCTGTATCATAGGGCGCATATTATAGTAGTTATATTCTGTACATAGGGTGCAGTATTATGTATTTATATTCTTGTCATAGGGGGCATTATGTATAGTGTGATATTCTTGTACATAGGGGGCAAGGATTATAGTCTTATATTCTTGTACATAGGGGGCTAGTATTATGGTAGTTTATATCTTGTACATAGGGCGTATTATGGTAGTTTAATTCTTGTACATAGGGGGGCAGTATTATAGTAGTTTTATATTCCTGTACATAGGGGGCATATTATCAGTATTTATATTTCCTTCATAGGTGCTGTCTTATAGTAGATATTATTTCATGTAACATAGGGGGCATATTATAGTATGTTATATCATGTATATAGGGGGCAGTATATAGTAGTTATATTCCTGTATATGGGGGGGTGCAGTATTAATAGTAGTTATATTCTTGTATAGGGGCAGTATTATACAGTTTTTCCTGTAACACTAGGGGCAGTATATAGTAGGTATATCCCTGTACATAGGTGGGCAGTATTATAGATATGTTTCTATATATCTTCGTCATGGGGTGCAGGTAATTATGTAGTTATATTCTTGTAGCATAGGGGGCAGTATTGTAGTAGTTAATTCTGTACATAGGGGCATTTTATAGTTTATCCTGTACATAGTGGACAGTATATAGTATAGTTTATTTCATTGTACATAGGGGGCAGTAGTTGATAGTAGTTATATTCTTGTTATAGGGGCAGTAGTATAGTAGTTATATTCTTGTACATATGGGGCGTTTATATAGTTTATATTACTTGTACCTAGGGGCCGTATTATAGTGTTAACTTTCTTGTACATAGAGGGCAGTATTATAGTAGTTTATTCCCTCGTACATAGGGTGCAGTATTATAGTAATTAGATTCCTGTACAAGGGGGCAGTAATATAGTAGTTATATTGCTTGTGCAGTGGGGGGCAGTTTAAATTCATTAATAGTAGTTATATCACTGACATAAGGTATATTATATTAGTTATATGCCTGGACCTAGGGGCAGTATGATAGTAATTATTGCCGTGTGCATTGGGGGCAGTATTATAGATAGTTATATTCCTGGAGCATGGGGGTCGTAGTCATTTATAGTAGTTACTAGTCCTGCATGTGGGGGGCGTATAATAGTAGTTCTATCTTGTCCATAGGGGGCCGTATTATAGTAGGTAATTCTTGTGTACATAGGGGCAGTATTAGGAGTATTAATGACAGTGTACATCAGGGGCAGTATTTAGTTTCTCTTCCTGTACCTAGGGGGGCAGTATTCTAAGTATGAGAATTATATTCTCTGTATATAGGGGAGTGGGCAGTAGGCATTTATTTTTATATTTCTTGTACTAGGGGGCACTTATGGTGAGTTATTGCTTAGTACCATATGGTAGTATTATAGTCAGTAATATCCTGTCCATAGGGGTAGTATTAATAGTTATATTCTGTAACATAGGGAGGCACGTATATAGTAGTTATTTATTACCTATAGGGGGGCAGTATTATAGTTATTTTACTACTCTTGTACATCCTGTGCAGTTTACACCACTAGAAACAATACTCTTGTTTCTGGTACAGTACTAGTTCAGCGCAGCGGGAAATACGGACAAGAGAATAAATTCCCGGAAACAAGTGTCGGGGTTGATATATGGTCCTTGTATCTGCTGTTAATTAACAGATCAGTGTTTCAGTTGTGGCAGATACTTGCCAATATACTAATAGTGTTGTCTCCAGCACTTTTTTACAATCACTGCCGGAGAACTGTGATTTCCCGGGCTGTGTCAGCACATGAAGCTCTTCAGTCCAGATAATAGCTAGACGTCACGTTCTAATTTCCGTTCAAGGCTTCTCGTTTTAACCATTATTTTAACGGGAAAGGTTGAGCTGCTGAGATCCCTTGTACCGGACGCTTGCGTTCTCTGGTAGGATCCTACTGGATGCATCATTTTCAGGTCCTATCGCAAGGAGGCTGCCATCGTAGTGGATTGGGAGCTGGGGATGACTCATGCGTTACTTGTGGTTTCTATAATATATATGTTTTCCCTGTTTCCGCTTCGGCTCGTTGCGTAAACTGTCTAACGATTTTGCAGAGAACGGGGAACGCGTTGATTAACAGCCAGGAGACCGGCAGCAAATGGATCAAGTCTGAGCAGCAAAGCGCTCAACAAGCAATTACGGGCGAAGCGGCTGGATCGGATTGGGAAAAATATCTTCTTGTATTTTTTTAAGACATCCATTGTTTTTTCACTTTAATAGTAAATTTTAATTTATAAATAGATGTATATATGACGCCGTGCTCTTGAATAGACAGTGAGCAGTTTTCCTATAAAGAATGAAAGAGATAGTAATGAGGATTAGGAAATGGAGATCGACGTTCGTGTGAGAACTTGGACTCCTGAAGGAGTAATATTCGATTTTAAGCAAGTAATTAATAGATACCTAAAAAGGTAATTCATTATAGTGCACATGCAGCCGACTTTAATAACGATGTTACGACTTGATATAGAATGAGACGCGTTCGGGTCCCGACAAGCCCATACTCGGTCATAAGATAAGAATTGAGAACCGTTTGCGGGTCTGGTGCACAACACTGCGGTCGGATAAGTTAAAGGATCACTAAAACGGAATAGCACCATAGTCACATGAAGTTCCTTATTAAAAGAATTGGAAGCGGTTTAGGGTCGGGACTGCACCTCCTGTGGTTAGTTCTTAAAGTAAAAATAAGATACACTAAAAAGGAATAATTCAACTGGGTTTCCAGACAGACTCCTCAATCAAATGATTATAACATAAGAATGTGACACACTGTTCGGGTTCCAGACTCCATCTCAGTTAAGAGAAGAATTGAGACGAATTTCAAGTCAGCGCAGACACCTCCAGTTGGAGTAAGTCTAATTATTGAGAGTAGTTAAGAAGAACAACCAAAAAGTAAATTCACTAAAGGTCACAACAGATCCTTATTAAACAAACTTTACACAGTAGGCAATTGAGACCGTTTCGGGTGTTCGGATTGAAGGCTGGTCGGAGTTATAGTTAATCAGTACAAAGGTTCCCATATATAGAGTTCTTAAAAACAGTACGAAGGATTGACGCGTTTTTCGGGTCTGGACTGGACACTCATGTGGAGTAAGTTCTATAGTTTTAAGAATAACTGACAAGATAATTAAAAAGGTAATTCACCCAGGGTGTCACATGCAGTTCCTTAATAAAATGATATATGCAGATAAGACTTGAGACAACGTTTCGGGTCCAAGCACAGACCATCATCCGTTAAGGAGCTGAACCTCACATCAGGCATGACCTCCAGCTGGAGCAGGTCTCATTTAGTTGAGAGTAGTTAATAGATCCACCAAAAAGGTAATTCACCATAGCCCAGCCACATGCAGGTTCTGTCACTAAAAACCTGATTATACAGATAAGAAATTGAGAGCGTTCGGTCCACACGCACCTCCATTGATAAGTCTAATTATTAAGGTAAAATTAACAAAGCTACCTAAAAAGGTAATTCCCCATGTCAATGCGTTCCTCCATTAAAAATATTTATACAGATAATATTGAAACGCGTTTCGGTGTAGACAACATATATCAGTCATCAAATGGAACCAAGCTATTTAACCCCATTCTGGTGCAACCAAAAGATGCCAATTTTTTTCCAGAATATCAAACTGGACTGACGTAGTCCGTCCAAACCCGAAACTGGTTTTACAATTATTAGGTGACATGGACTCATATCAGTCAAAAACTTGCATGCCACATTTTCATCATTCGAAATATGCACCTTGAATATAGCCTTATACTTTTGTATTATTCCAGTAACACCTATTGATGATATAAGGGTCCGATGGACTTCCATTAGGATATGTCGGAACCAGTCGAAGCAAAGTAATGCGCGCCAGACTTTCAGAAATTTTAAACACTGGTAGCATCCCAAAAAGTACACACTGCTTACAATGGGGTCCGTAGGGCTTTGGTTGAGGTGCCAAGATTTTACCAGAT
Organism: Engystomops pustulosus; assembly: GCA_019512145.1. Taxonomy (NCBI): domain Eukaryota; kingdom Metazoa; phylum Chordata; class Amphibia; order Anura; family Leptodactylidae; genus Engystomops; species Engystomops pustulosus. The sequence continues at coordinate 2,403,317 of CM033647.1, forward strand.
GAATGAAACGGAGGTTTCTAATTGAACACGACTTATCCGTCATTCCACAACATAGGGAAAAAAATCAACTTTACAAAAATTTGCCCAAATCCTCTAAATTAACACCAAATAAAAACCTATATTCCATTATAGGCACTCCCGGGTCGTACAAGATAGGTCCTAGTTGTTTCTTAAGTTTGAATTTGTATTAGTCGAAACTGTATATTTTATAATTGTAGTCCACAAATAATTTGGCCCCAGTGACAACAGAGTTTAAAATTTTGTGCTGTAATTGGACCAAGGATTTCAAAGCTTCATTACAGACACCTTCACATGATCATTGCAGCCTGGTGACTATAGTAACATCCAGAGACTTCACAGGGGAAGAGGTTCGTCTTTAACTAGGGTCGTCTGTAAGTCGGGTGCCTTCAGTAGGGGACCGCCTGTACATGCCCTCCGATTCTGTATTAAAGAGACGGTGACATCAACTACCTCGATGATGTCACACGCTGCCCAGCCTATTTTACTAACGCGTTTTATAACCCCGCCCATTTTCCGACGCTTTCCGGAAAAAACCCCAAAATTGACCTTTTTTTTTCTATTTTTTACTTGTATATAGAAGGAGACGGTTAGAAAACACAAACTCTCATTTTCGAGCGAGGGGGAGAGAGAAAAGAGGAGAGAGGACGATAAAAAAAAGCGAGTCTACGCGCAGAGAGATTTAGTTCCATCTGAAAGCTGTCGACATGAATAAAAGGCTTTTCTTGAACCTTGAGTTTTAATAGCGAGAGGAAGCGGAGATTGAGCCGGAGCCCCGGGGTTTAATCAGAGCTTCATTTGATAAATACAGGGAGACAGAACCTACACAGCGCGAGTGTTGATGGCGCTCGGCGTCCCTGGTGCTGGCGCTCGCTCTCCGGCCCCTATGTCTAATAAGCCCCCTGCACCCCCTTCCCTTTCTTCTCATTTCATTTCATTCATCATGTACTCAAGACTTTCCTGCTTTGTCCTCCGTTAAAGGGGAACTCGATCTACGCTACGGAATAAGTTCTGAAACGTCTCATTCCGGCTGCATTATTAGAGTTGCGTCCTATGATAAACACTTCCTGGCTATACTCAGGAGGACCAAGCTGCTGCTATCACGGCCCAATGATTATGTGACTACTTTTCTGCAGCAGCTGAGGTGTGTTCACGATGTTTCGCGCAGATAAGATTTATATTAAGAGGTTTCTGCAGCAGCTGAGGTGTGTATGATATGTTCTGCGGAGCTGAGTCTGTATTATGAGGTTCAGCAGTAGCTGAGGTGTGTATAGGAGGTTCTGCAGGAGCTGAGGTGTGTATCATGAGGTTCTGTAGCAGCTGATGTGGTAGTTTTGATATTCTGCGGCAGCTGAGGTGTGTATTATGATGTTCTCCGGAGATGAGTTTGGCATTATGATGTTCTGCAGCAGCTGAGGTGTGTGTATTAGATGTTCTGCAGGATCTGAGGTATGTATTATGATGTTCTGCAGCAGCTGCAGTGTGTATTAGTAGGAGGTTCTGCAGCAGCTGATGTGTGTATAAGGAGCTCGCAGCAGCTGAGTGTGTATTTGATGTTCTGCAGCAGCTGAGGTCTGTATGAGATTGTCTCTAGCCCTGAGATGTGTATTAGGAGGTTCTGCAGCGCTGATGTGTGTATAAGAGTCTTCTGCAGTAGCTGATGTGGTATTATGAGGTTCTGGGCTGCTAGCTGGAGGTCTGTATGATTATGTTCGCTACGCAGCGTGAGGTGTGTATAGGAGGGTCTGCAACATCTGAGATGTGTATTAGGAGGTTCTGCAGCGTGGCTGAGGGATTTGTATAGGAGCTTCTGCAGTAGCGGAGGTGTGTATTATGATGTTCTGCAGCAGCTGATGTTGTATAGGAGGTTCTGCAGCAGCTGTGGTTGTGTATTAGAGGTTCTCACAGGTCGAGCTGAGGTAGTGTATAAGGATCTTCTTGCAGTCGCTGAGGTGTTGTCATGTAGTTCTGCAGCAGCTGGGTTGTGTATTAGGAGGTTCTGCTGCAGCTGGGTTGTGTATTAGGAGGTTCTGCAGCAGCCAAGTTGTGCATTATGATATCCCTCACTCTACCTGTGTACCTGATGTATTATTAAACATGATTATTAGTCCCAGATGCTTCTCTCATTTGCATATCTCCCAGCATCCCACGCTGTAACTAGAGCACCATCTGCTATATGAGTGCACTTGTGAGGAGACCACTTCCCGTACGCCCCGTTAATAACGCCTGGCGGTCAGAGCGCCTGTGTATAACCGCTGCAGATCAGTGAGCAGCGCCGCATCCAGCCCCAGTAAAACGTGAATAATTCAGCTGCGGCGGGGGGCCGCGGGGTCAGTACACAGGATGCCTTTTAGACAACAAAACTCTGTCACTATCAGCTTCTTCTTAGCATAATGTGCGAGAGACAAGAACACGGAAAGCGTTTTAACTCATTCTGGCGTGGCAAAGAGGCTCGACGCTTCACCGGTGACAACCTCCGGAAAAAAAAACAACATAAAAATCAATGACTAGACTGAGGTTTTTGAGAATCCGAAACGCACCGGCGAGACGTCAATAAAAAAAAAAAAAGCGAAACAAGATTAGAAGAAGATCAATATTTTTTTTCATAAACAGCGCCACCTTTGTCTTCTGGTCATGTGTGGTATTGCAGCTCAGGTTAATTCACTTTAATGGAGGTAAGCTGCAATGCCGACCTGTGGACAGGTGTGGTGCTGTTTCTGGAAGGAGATGGATGGGTCCGGCTGGTGATGATGAGACCAGTGCGTGAGATGTCTCCAGATGAGGAGCCACTGATGAGGCCAACCCGGAGTATATCGATTTTTCTAGTAACGTCTCTAATGATGTCTCTTGAGTTGTATCTCTTGAAATCTCAAGTGATTTTTGTGATGATGCTCCAAAAATTGTCTATGGAGAAGAGTGTGGTGAGAGATCTGTAGCCGAGGATCTGGTGGGATACAATAGTGATGTATCTAATGGAGTATCTAATCCTGCGGTATGGTGGGGGGTCTAGTGATCTATACACAGTGACATCATCCACAGTTATGGTACAGCCTCTAGTGATGTCATCAGTGTAGACGTCTCTATACGCAGTGACATCATCCACAGTTTCTAGACTCTGGTGCAGTCTCTAGTGATATCACTAGTTTGGTGGTGTGTCTAGTGATGTCATCAGTGTAGACATCTCTATACTCAGTGACATCATCCACAGTGACGGTACAGTTTCTAGTGATGTCACTGGTCTAGTGGTGTGTCTAGTGATGTCATCAGTATAGACGTCTCTATACTCAGTGACATCATCCACAGTTACGGTGCAGTCTCTAGTGATGTCACTAGTCTAGTGGTGTGTCTAGTGATGTCATCAGTATAGACGTCTCTATACTCAGTGACATCATCCACAGTTACGGTGCCGTCTCTAGTGATGTCACTAGTCTAGTGGTCTGTCTAGTGATGTCATCAGTATAGACGTCTCTATATGCAGAGACATCATCCACAGTTACGGTGCAGTCTCTAATGATGTCACTAATCTATCGGTGCAGTCTCTAGTGATGTCATCAGTGTAGACGTCTCTATACTTAATGACGTCATCTGCAGTTTCTCTCATCTATTGTAGTCTCTTATGATGTCACTTATCTAGTGATGTCAATAGTCTAGTGGTGTATCTAGTGATGTCATCATCAGTGTAGACGTCTCTATACTTAGTGACATCATCCGCAGTTTCTTGCCTCAGTGTAGACGTCTCTGGCCTCCAGTGGTGATCTCTGTGATAATGTCTCGGCTGGTGTCTGCTGTCTCTTTGTAGTAATGAGTCTCATGGCTCGGGGGATGTCACCGCCAGCACCAGTCACGTATCAGGCGACAGCGGGGAATCCTGTCTGTGTTTACCGTACGTTAATTGCTTGTGAACCTCCTGGCAGCGGCATGGCTCATGAGGCCAGAGGTGGCGCATGTAGATATAGATAATGACTCGCCCTGCTCCGACATCTACGGGAAAATATACAAATCACTGTCCTGTCTATTCTTGGCATGAACGCACGTCGCTGTCGCACACTTAGGGGGTTACTACAGGTAGATCACTATGACATACACATGGCTGAGGTATGAGGCACCACAAGGCTCTCAAGTCGCGTTCACATGTGACGTTTCGATTTGCGTTTTGAAACACAATTGAAAGGCTCCACCCCCCTCGATCACACATTGAGGGAGATTTATCATGAAGTTTCTGAGGTAAAACTGTTCTAGTATCCCATGGAAACCAATCAGAGCTCAGCTTTAATTTTATAAACTGTGGGGAAGTGAAAGTTGAGCTCTGATTGGTTGCCGTAGGCAACTAGAACAGTTCTGCTCTAAGAGTCTTATGATAAATCTCCCCCATTGAGCTAAAATTGCGTTTCCTGTCGTGTATCTAAGACTGTCAATTGTGTGATACCTTCCCAGAGGCCCCAATCTCTATCACTTTACCACAGGCTTCATCACGGCCTTCTTCATAATCTCTCCATGATTCACCAGAAGCTAAGAAAGGGCCTTGGGCTCGGAGATGACGGCCGCTGCGGCCGCGCAGGTTAAAAGGCAAATGAGATCTGGTTCTTAAGTTCTCGGCCTCGTGTGAAGGAGCTTTCAGAAACGCCTCGGCAGATATACTTAAGCCGTTCCAGACATGGCCGTCTTATTCCAGCCGCCTCCAGATGCGGAGGTACAATGCGACAGCTCTGTGCTGATAAAGCCGGAGGATTTTATTAAATAAAGAGGGGGCCTGCCCGTCCCGCTTCCCCTCCCGCCGCCTTATCATCTCGACTCTGCGTGTGACTCGCCCGCGCTCTCGTCTTCTCCCTCTGTCTCGCTCCTCTCTCCTCACAATTACCCGATGTTTAATCACTTTTATCTCTCTATCCAGTCACCTGCGCCGTCTCATTAAGAAGATGGAGCGCCTCCCTCTCTCTGTCAGAGGTGCGGGCGCAGATTTCAATGATTTCTTTTGGACGAATTTAACTTTTATTGGCTTGATGTCACATGAGATGTCTCTTCCCTACATAAAGGGACCAGTGCTGTAAACTAGGCATTATAGTTTCGGGGCTGGTACAGATTTTGCACTTGGACCCCCATCAAATACAAGAATGGGTGTCCCGTTTTCCATAACAAATGAAGCACCAGGATATATGCTCAACTTGCCACTCCATTCATATGAAAAACCCGACTGGAGGGAGTCCATGTTTCCGGATTCATTCAATTTTGGCCCGCCCTTTTAAAGGAAACCTACCGTACCACCAGGAGACTATTAACCCCACTAACTACTAGGCCCTTTTTTATTTTTGCGTTTTCATTCTTGACTCTCCACCTTCAAAAATGTATAACTTTTTTATCTTTCCATGTACAGAGTTGTGTTAGGGCTTGTTTTTTGCATAACAAATTGCACTTCATAGTGACGGTATTCAATATTCCATGCCATGTACTGGGAAGTGGGAAAACTAATTCTAAATGCTTTTTGATGCCACCAGCTTTGTCGGTGGTTATCGAAGCAGTTAGCACCAACCGTGGTTGTTACCGGTGGGTGTTTGCTGCAATATGCAGCAAACACTCGCTGCCATGGAAAGGGCTCAGCATAGAAGCCTTCACCAAACACCCGGAGCCAATGCGTGACATATTATTAAGGGGTTAGTAATGGTAAGTTCCTACTAAAAACCTATTTCCTAAACTATCTTTTGCTAAACCTTTAACAACTTCTAACCAGATCTAAACTTTATCCAACTAATATGCAAATTTTCCACAGAGGGCACTGGGGTGAGGAATAACCTCTCGAGGCTGTAGGATATTACAACAATATCATGAGAGCGACAACTGTATTATGATTGGTTGCGTGTCATGACGTCACTTCAACGACCCTATCATCTAGATGCCAAAAAGTTATTAAAAATTTTGTCAAAATATTACTCAGCACTCTATTTCCGACTACTTTAATTGGGCCTCTTTCCACTTAGAGAAAAATGTGTGTCATGTGACCTCTCTCAGCTCTGCTGAATGGCTGGAAAGACCAACTAAGGGGCGGGACAATAGATATTTAGAGAACAAAACAGCGACCTCTAGTTTCGAATTATTTGTAAAAGATCCATCTATTCGGATGAGACAGATAACTAGGTGACAGACCCTATAAGACTGTAAGTCCTCCCTTCCTCATTTTATTGACTGCATCTTGCCATAACCGTCGCCAGTGGTAGTCCCCTCTGATTCCAACATACGAGAATATGTCTTTGCCAGCCTCCTCTGTCATACAGATAAGAGGACGGGTACGATGAGAAGTAACAAAGATGAAGACGACTTTGTGCAAGAGATCAAAGTACCTCCAAAGTGACTCGGATCGGAGGAATATATAAAGAGACGTGACCTTTGTGTGATGGTATTAGAGGCAGGAAAAGCGGTCAAACGCTAAAGTGAACTGACACGCGTCTCCTGGGTAATGAGGAGCCCGGGATGTTCTTCTAAGACATTGAGGAGTCAAGAGAATTTTTTTTTTCTTGTTTCTTTTTGATAAGACGGATGGAAATCTCTGTAGGTTACGGACCAAAAGGACACCAAGTCATGACTACAATGACTTGTGAGGGTTGGGGAGGGGTGACCATCTTGTCAATCAATACACTAGGATCAAATGACATCTCGAAAGGCTCGAAGACAGAGGGGCTTTAATTGGACGGTCAATAGTTTGTTTCCTGTAGGACTATATGGCTAAGGGGTGCTTAAGTAGTCACAGGGGTAAAGGGATTTATTAGCTTTTAATCTGAAGGAAAAATTTCTCGTTTTTGAGATCTATGATAACTTTGAAATATGTTTCAACTCAAAGGGGCTATCAAGACCTTCAAAAAACTTTTAGCATAAACTCAGAATGTCAAATAAAGTAGTATTAAAACAAAGAAATTAAAGGCGTGCTCACCTTCTTAGATGCCAACTTAGTATCTCCATTGTGGCCACCAGAGATGATGTCTTGACATGGATAGGTGACCACTGCCTATCAAATTACATCATAGAGGTCAGATGTCTGGTGGGACCTTTGGATCTCAGACATTTGTCATCCTGTAGAATGATGGCACATTTTTTTTGGGAGGGGGGAACCCACCTCACCATGGTAGACTTTTTCTGTCCATCTCATGACTGGCGCTATCCTAACCACCCAGTGGAACATCCACATGGATCTTGTAGCATAGGTAAATTACAATTGTAGGACACTGTGGCCAGACATCTCTATAGAAAATAGACCCCCTCCCCATTTCCGTCACGTGCATGCCAGTGCCGATGCGCCAAAATCCGATCGCGTGCGCCAAAATCCCGGGGCAATTCAGGGAACATCGGCGCAAATCGGAAATATTCGGGTAACACGTCGGGAAAACGCGAATCGGGCCCTTAGTAAATGACCCCCATAGTATGTGACAGCGATGACTACGAGTGTTGAGGTGGATATCTCTTTAGGAAAGAGACAAAAAGGATTCCTAGTCAAGACTATGATCTCTATATGTGGGACATCTATAGGGACTTTGTATCATAGTAATATGACAATTGTTGGAGAACCCTCATCGGGGGTTCCTGCCCATCTCTTGATTGGAACATTGGTTTTAACAACTTAGTCTAATCTATACAGATTTGCTAATGCAACGTTTCCTTTAAAGGCACTTAGCCTTCCCTTTAAACATGCCGTTGGTGCGCTTTATTCATGTCTAACGTGAGTGGAGCATGTGCCATAGATCCTGGAGCGCAGGGGGGGAATGTTAAAGTGAAGCAGCACTGAGATGTGTAGCAACAATGTGACACCTCAGAAGATAGTAGGACGAGGGCGATAGATATTCTCTTGGCTCACCATCGGCAAAGCTTAGAACATTTTATTCATCTGCAATTCATGTCCCAGGTGGAGCTCCTGTCTTGTTTGTGCTCTCCGCCAGCAGACAGCCGCAAAGAGCAGCAATGATTTAAATAGGGGACGTGGGCAAGGAAGGAAGATATTTTCCTCAAGGGGGGCACAAGATGTAGCCTCAAAGCAGGATCTTCCGAATTTTTGAGAGTGGGAGGGAGGTCTGTCCTTGCTCCGAGGTGTGAAGTGTATCGCATCTATATAAGAGCTTTACGTCTTCTCTTACAAGGAAGGAAGCCAAAAATATTCTTCAAAGAAAAGTATCTTAGTCTTAAAGGGGTTTCCCACTATTGATTTTTATCATATATACGCAAAATACGTCATAAGTTTTCCACCTGAAGGACCTGAAGCCAATCGAGGAAGTTGGTGCTTCCTCATACAGGAGTTGACCAAACGGAGAAGTGGATGTCAACATTGGCGACTGCTTTGAATAAAACCACATTATGGTCTTATGGCTACTACTGGTCACCATGGTTGTCACTGGTCTTGGTGGTCTGCTGAAGCTACGAGAAGTCTATGCAATAATAGACCAACTAGAGTAGTGCCCATACTATACTGGTTTTCATAATATCCTGCCCACAGTGCCACCCACCATGTCCACCATGGACAGTTGGTTCTACTAGATGGATATGTTGGCACAATGACTTGAAAATGGTGGATGGTACTATAGGAAGGACACCAAGGACACAATATAACAATATGTCTGGCACTAATGTACAGATACGGTGGGCGGTGTAACATGGCGGTATTATACAGGTACTTTTCGGCAATATTAGTTGTGCACATCACTCAACTATTCGGTATAAAACTCCATAAATTTCTTTTCTTTCATCTTCTTCCCTCCTCAGGAATTCCCTCAGCTTTTGTAGGGCCGCAGTTCGGAATAAAATCCTCGAAAAGTAATACAATTCTCTGAATGTTAATATTTGGCAAATTAATTTTATTCTCCTTTGTTGCTCTGACGAGGAGGCGAGCCGAGGAGCTCTCGTTACTTCTAGTGTAGCGTAACTTCCACTTTTTGTGACAGCCGCCTGTTCTTATACAACGAGATAATATTCTTCTGACGCTGGTCTGAGGAGCGACTTATAGGGAGGTGCTGGGTGTTATTACTCTACCACCACCTACATATTTCCATGGAATTCAGCAGATTTTGCATCTAATTTTTTCATCATAAATTGTAGATAATGGGGTACATTTACTTACCCGTCCTGCACGCTATCCCTGATCCGGACTGTCTAACGATCCTGCGTTGTGGCGCAATTACCGTAGCTCGTGCGCCCGATTTCCTGCATCTGTCGCTTCCCCGCTCAGGTCCGCCGGAGTTCACCTTCTTCTTTCCGGTGTATGTAAGTGCATTGTCTTGCGACACAATTTAAATTTGAAATCCCGCGCTCAGTCCGAATCAGTCGGGTTGTCCTACAGCCACGCCCCCTGATTTGTGTTGCATGAAAGTCGGTGCGATTGCGGCAAAATCTGATCAACCAGAATCCAGCTAAATCCTTTACCCGGAACAGGTGTAAAAGTTGTAGAGTAGCTCAACGCAAAGAGCAAAGAGCACAGCAGTGTGAGGTTATGCCCCCACAAGAACATCCATCTGTACATAATTCTATGGAATTTGTTGGGTCTAATTTTTCCATCACAAATTCCAAATAATATGTTTCCCCTTCCAAAAATAAAAACGTGTACATTCTCCTAGACCATTATTTTCCGGAACCTGTTTCTGAACCTTATCTCGGCTTCTTTGATTGTGTGTCCTCACACTGCTTTGCTCTTAGCTCTTTCTACTGATCTTCTCCACTGCCCATCCAACCTGCTTAGGTGATTCCCCTAGTATTCAACCAGAATCCATCTAAATTATTGATCCAGAGCAGGAGTAATTGTTGTAGAGTAGCTCACTGCAAAGTGCTAAGAGCACAGCAGTGTGAGGTTATGCTCCTGGCACTTGATGAAGTGGCAACTGTTTTCCAGAGCTACCGACAAAAACTAGAGATCTCCTATGTATCCACATACAGAAAATATCATAAAATAACTCACAATCTGTACAGATCCAGAGACGCCAGACATCTGGAAGATAATGTGGTGTTAAGCTGTGAAATCTTGAGGCATGAAATCAGCTTTGTCGCCTTTACATCAGTCTTTACATAAAGAATGGTTTATGCGCTACAAAATCAATTTTGCAGAAGATTGTACCGTCTCGTGATGAAACATGTGGCACGAACGCCATTTTCTGCATAACGCCTATTTTACGCATAGCGTCCGCGCTACAGACATCGGTAGAAATTCAGAGCCGCAAAGTCCATCGACATTTTTGCAATTTTGGTTCCAGTCAGATTGTAGTGGGAAGTAACCCAAATACGGATAGGGATAAAAAAGAGAAGAATTTGTTCTCTTAAAGGGGTTGTCCAGGTGATCCTCACAGCCCAGGTTCCATATTGTGATTCTAAAACTAAGCGATCGGCCAATATAAACTGTTTTTTGTCCTGCTTGTCAGGGAAGGAGCAGAACGTCTGTAGTACATGTCAATTTAACGGCGCAAAAGGGGAATAAGGTGATCATGGGAGAGGCAGATTGTGGGTAGAGTCCACCTCTTGCAGCTTCTATGTACAGGTTCCGACTAAAATCAGTCTTCTTTCTTGTCGGACAAATACTAGAGCTGGGCTGGAGACAGAATAGGTCTACTTTTCCATCTGGCAGACTCCAGCAGGTCCTGGAGAGGAAGGAAAACTGATTCTATCCAGAGCCCAACCACAGAAGCTGCCAGAGGGGTCAGGAGAATGATTCTGCCCACAGACCACCCCAAACAGATGCCAGAGGGTGATGGAGACCCACTTCTGTTCAAAGCCAACCTCCAGCAGCTGACTGAGGGGTAAGGAGATGGATTATTTCCAGTGTCCACCCCTGGGAGTTGTTAGAGAAGTAGTGAGACTGATTCTGCCCAAAACTTTCCTCTATTCTTTGCCAAAGTGAAAAAAGAAACTAGTCCCCTCCCCCACAAAAGGTGCGAAATACAACCCAAAAAGTATAAAGGAGTATTTTTGTATCTAGCTTTTCATGATGTCCAGTATTTATGTAATAACTCTAATTCGAGCCTTCGCTTAGAAGATTTTTCTCTTCTACGTGGTTTCCCATTGTTCTAGTGATTGATGTGGTCACACCGCCCTGAAACGTCAAAAGATATAACTCAACCTTCCAAATACCTCAAATATTTTTGGAACTTTTCAGACTCCTGGAATGTCTATTGGATCAGTTTCAATCTAATCGCTCATCACGAGACTGAAAATGCAATTTGGGGGTCACAAAGTCTCCCCACGTGTAATACAGCGTCTGACTTCACTGCGCTCCTTTGATTATTGTTCTGAGCATCGCATTGTTCTTCAGACCGGTGGAAACATGTTAGTCCTTGGCTTGCACGATCCCAGTCAATGTTCTTTATACTAATACAATAAATTATCTGTGTGCTACCTCTGTGGCTCCCGGCCTTCCCCCAGAACAACCCATCGTTTTATAACATTGTGGCTCGGTAGTTGGAGAGAGAGAAAAATTCCTTAAAACCACATAATAATTTCTACTCGAAGGCACTTCGATGGCAGATCATATTCTGGGCTGCTCATTTTCTGGAAACTAATGAGCTTATCTTCATGACCATAATAGGCTATGAAGCGTTTTTCAAAAATGTGTGACCACAAGGTGGCAGTGTGATAGAGGTCATTACACTAATTTACTTAGTGATATATATTATGGGGAGCTCAGCCATAATCTAGAGAGCACTACTTTATAATTTCCTAGTTATTATGGTCACCTTCAACTAAAGGTCTTCCTCTTTAAGCCCTGGAAAGGGGCCACAATTTCCAGAATAGTCATGGATTAGTGGGTGTAGTGCAGAGGAACCAAGCAGAACCAAGGGTTTTCCCCCCAAAAAATGTCAACATTCTACAGGATGCAAAGTCATGTTCCAAACCAAGGTTTAGAACCAGTAGTAGGACAATGGGTACCAGATGAAGACTCCAATGGAGTAATATCCAGGAATACGGCTCATGACAGGTTCAAAGCCAATGACGGAATTGATAAGAACCAGTTTAGGGAATGAACATTGTTCCAAAAGCAAAGTTTGACATAAGGTTCCCACCTTAAATGGGCTACAAGGTCATGTAACCTTAACTCAGCTCATGGTCCAATGTGTCACCAAGTGGTGCAAGCTTAACCATGTGCTCCAATTCTTATGTCATAAGGAACGTTATTTCACCAGGTGGTCAAAGCCTTTGGTCACAATGTTCTCCAGGCTTTATGTCATCCTATGGTTAGAGAATTAAGTCAAAATGTGGTTGGAGCCTTGTGTCACCATGTGGTCCGAACCTTGTGTCATTGTGCAGTGCAAGCCTTGTGTCGTCATGTGGTCCAAGCCTTGTGTCATCATGTGGTATGTGCATCAAACTTGTGTATGTTGTTAGTAGCAGCAGGATTGGGATATATATGGATTTATATTCCAGTATTGTAGCTTCACAAGTGTACTCACACGCTGTGCTCTGTGCTGTCTGGGTGGCAACTTGCGTGGTGTTGTTAGCAGCAGGACTGTGATATATAGGATTATATTTCCATATCGTAGCTTCACAAGTGTCCTCACACTGATGTGCTCTGTGCTGCTCTGGGTGCAACTTGTGTGTGTTGTTAGTAGCAGCAGGACTGTGATATATATGGATTTATATTCCAGTATCGTAGCTTCACAAGTGTCCTCAAACTGCTGTGCTCTGTGCTGCTCTGGGTGCAACTTGTGTGTGTTGTTAGTAGCAGCAGGACTGTGATATATATGGATTTATATTCCAGTATCGTAGCTTCACAATGTCCTCACATGCTGTGCTCTGTGCTGCTCTGGGTGCAACTTGTGTGTTTGTTGTTGGTAGCGCAGGACTGAATATAGATTTATATTCAATTGCACTCCCCACTGCTGTGCTCTGTGCTCTCTGGTAGTAGGTATTGTCACTGGAAAGATGTGTAATCATTCCTTGTGTATGTTGTTAGCAGCACAGGACTGTGAAATATGGATTTATATTCCAGATTATAGTTTCTAAGTTCACTGAGGGCATGTTCAGACATTGCTGTGCTCTGTGTTCTCTGCAGGCAGTGTTGTATTGTCTCTTGGAAAGTGTAATCATGCCTTGTGTATGTTGTTAGTAGCAGCAGGACTGTGAAATATGGATTTATATTCCAAGATTGTATCTTCTTCGTGACATGGATGGTGTTCTTACAACTGCTGTGCTCTGTGCTCTCTTCAGCCGTGTTAGGTATTATCCCGGGAGATGCAATCATGCCTAGTGTATATTGTCAGTAGCAGCTGAACTGTGAAATATGGATTAATATTCCAGGATTGTATCTTCTCAAGTGTCCTCACACTGCTGTGATCTATGCTTTCTGCAGCCAGTGTTAGGTATTGTTTTGGGGATCTGTGTAATCAAACCCGTTTATAGATGTTGTGAGAAGCAGGACTGTTAATATGGATTACATTGCAGGATTGTAACATCTTGAATCGGGTCCTCACATGCTGAGCCTCTTAGCCCCCCCTCTCTTGCTAGTGACTCTCGTCAGATAATAGAGGGGGGGGGGGCTTTGTAGCAACCCACTGCACAGACTAAGAGCCAGCAGTGTGAGACACTTTAAGAAGCAGTAATGCAATGTAAATCATTCTCTGCTGCTACTAAGAACACCACACAGGTACAATGACACCTCTCTCACGGGAAAATCACCACTGTCTGCCTTACATGATCCCACCTGCCCACAGGATCCCTTTAAGGCCGCCCTGACACATAGCCGGCTATCCCGGCTGCACTCTCCGTCCTCCTTACTGTAATCTGGGGGATAGATTTACGTTTGCCAGTTCTCTGAGGCTACAAGTTGAGCACACAAATATATTTTTTTAATTTACAGATCCCGAAAAGTTTAATTTACTAAAAGCATACTTAAGTGCACCCTTTGCTCCGCTTCCTTACCTATCTCAGTCATTAAATTAATTGTGGGAAAGAAAGCACTGACGGAAAAAAAAACTCATACTGCGGAAGCGAGAGACTTGGCGTAGAGACCGCCGTACTGTAACCTTTGGCTCCAGATTAAGTTAGTAGATATAAAGGACGGCGCTGAGCTGAGGACGGATCTCAGGTCAGCATGGAGCGGGAGAGTCCATCTGTGAAAGTAACTGTATGTATATTGATTATAATGTTCTTAAGGGGAATTCCTATTTGAAGACTCTTCTCAAGTCATGGAAGCTCATCAGAAAAAAAATGTACTTTGCCAAGTTTATGTGATGACCAAAGTCTTGACCTCACTGTGACTTAGGATGAAATAACAAAAGGCTTGGGATATTGGTGATATAAGGCTTGGCCACCCTGGTGATTATTGGCTGGCCCACACACTGACAAATGCCTTGTACAGCACAATGACAACGGCTTGGGCAGAACAAGCACAAAGGTTTGGTCCACATGGTTGACACAAGGTTTGGACACATGTGACAAGTGGACCACATGGTGACCCAAGGTTTGGACCACATGGTGACACAAGGTTTGGACCACATGGTTGACACAAGGTTTGGACCACATGGTGACACAAGGTTTGGACCACATGGTGACACAAGTTTGGACCACATGGTGACAAGGTTTGGACCACATGGTGATGACAAAGGTTTGGACACATGGTGACACAAGGTTTGGACCACATGGTGACACAAGGTTGGACACATGGGACACAAGGTTGGACCACATGGTTGAACAAGGTTTGGACACATGGTAACAAAGGTTGGACCAATGGTGACCCAAGGTTGGACCACATGGTGACACAAGGTTGACACAGGACCAGGTTTGGACCACATGTGACACAAGGTTTGGACCACATGTGACACAAGGTTTGGAATGCACGATAGCACAAGACTTGGATCACTGATGATAAATGCTTGTACAGCTCATTGACCAAAAGGCTTGGACCACACAATGATAAAAGGCTTTAAGCATGACAAACCCAAGGTTTGGATTGTACAATGACACACGGCCTGGACTGCATGATACACAAGGCTGGGACCACACAGTGACAAGCCTGGACCACACAATGAAAAATGGCTTGGACCAATGGTGACACAAGGCTTGGACCACTTGACGACACAAGGCTTGACCTGCACAATGACACAAGGCTTGGACCACATGATGACACAAGCTTGGACACATGACGACACAAAGCTTGGACTGCACAATGACACAAGGCTTGGACCACATGACGACACAAGGTTCGGACCACATGATGACACAAGGCTTGGACCACATGACGACACAAGGCTTGGACTGCACAATGACACAAGGCTTGGACCACATGGTGACACAAGGCTTGGACCACATGACGACACAAGGCTTGGACTGCACAATGACACAAGGCTTGGACCACATGACGACACAAGGTTCGGCATGTGGTCCGAACCTTGTGTCATTGTGCAGTCCAAGCCTTGTGTCGTCATGTGGTCCAAGCCTTGTGTCATCATGTGGTCCGAACCTTGTGTCGTCATGTGGTCCAAGCCTTGTGTCATTGTGCAGTCCAAGCTTTGTGTCGTCATGTGGTCCAAGCCTTGTGTCATCATGTGGTCCAAGCCTTGTGTCATTGTGCAGTCCAAGCCTTGTGTCGTCAAGTGGTCCAAGCCTTGTGTCACCATGTGGTCCAAGCCATTTTTCATTGTGTGGTCCAAGGCTTTTGTCACTGTGTGGTCCCAGCCTTGTGTCATCATGCAGTCCAGGCCTTGTGTCATTGTACAATCCAAACCTTGTGTTGTCATGCTCTTAAAGCCTTTTATCATTGTGTGGTCCAAGCCTTTTGGTCAATGAGCTGTACAAGGCATTTATCATCATGTGATCCAAGTCTTGTGCTATCGTGCAGTCCAAACCTTGTGTCACCATGTGGTCCAAACCTTGTGTCACCATGTGGTCCAAACCTTGGGTCACCATGTGGTCCAAACCTTGTGTCACCATGTGGTCCAAACCTTGTGTCACCATGTGGTCCAAACCTTGTGTCACCATGTGGTCCAAACCTTGGGTCACCATGTGGTCCAAACCTTGTGTCACCATGTGGTCCAAACCTTGTGTCACCATGTGGTCCAAACCTTGTGTCACCATGTGGACCAAACCTTGTGTCATTGTTCTGCCCAAGCCGTTTGTCATTGTGCTGTACAAGGCATTTGTCAGTGTGTGGGCCAAGCCAATAATCACCAGGTGGGCCAAGCCTTATATCACCAAATATCCCAAGCCTTTTGTTATTTCATCCTAAGTCACAGTGTAGGTCAAGACTTTGGTCATCACATAATACTTGGCAAAGTACATTTTTTTCTGATGAGCTTCCATGACTTGAGAAGAGTCTTCAAATAGGACTTCCCCTTTAAGAACATTATAATCAATATACATACAGTATACTTTCACAGATGGACTCTCCCGCTCCATATCTGACCTGAGATCCGTCCTCAGCTCAGCGCCGGTCCTTTATATTCTACATAACTCTAATCTGGAGCACAAAGGGTTACAGTACGGCGTCTCTACGCCAAGTCTTCGCTTCCGCAGTATGAGTTTTTTTTTTCCGTCAGTGCTTTTTCTTTCCCACAATTAATTTAATTGACTGAGATAGGTAAGGAAGCGGAGCAAAGGGTGCACTTAAAGTATGCTTTTAGTAAATTAAACTTTTCGGGATCTGTAAATTAAAAAAATATATTTGGTGCTGCTCAACTTGTAGCCTCAGAGAACTGGCAAACGCTAAATCTATCCCCCAGATTACAGTAAGGACGGAGAGTGCAGCCGGGATAGCCGGCTATGTGTCAGGGCGGCCTTAAAGGGATCCTGTGGGCAGGTGGGATCATGTAGAAGGCAGACAGTGGTAGGTATTGTCCCTGGAGAGAGGTGTCATTGTACCTGTGTGTGTTCTTAGTAGCAGCAGAGAAATGGATTTACATTGCATTACTGCTTCTTAAAGTGTTCTCACACTGCTGTGCTCTTAGTCCTGTGCAGTGGGTTGCTACAAAGCCCCCCCCCCCTCTATTATCAGTGACGAGAGTCACTAGCAAAAGAGAGGAGGGGCTAAGAGGGCTCAGCAGTGTGAGGACCCGATTCAAGATGTTACAATCCTGCAATGTAAATCCATATTTAACAGTCCTGCTTCTACTAACAATCTATAAACGGGTTTGATTACACAGATCCCCAGGAACAATACCTAACACTGGCTGCAGAAAGCATAGATCACAGCAGTGTGAGGACACTTGAGAAGATACAATCCTGGAATATTAATCCATATTTCACAGTTCAGCTGCTACTGACAATATACACTAAGGCATGATTACAGATCTCCCCAGGGATAATACCTAACACTGGCTGAAGAGAGCACAGAGCACAGCAGTGTAAGAACACCATCCCAGTGCACTGGAAGAAGATACAATCTTGGAATATAAATCCATATTTCACAGTCCTGCTGCTACTAACAACATACACAAAGGCATGATTACACATTTTCCAAGAGACAATACATAACACTGCCTGCAGAGAACACAGAGCACAGCAATGTCTGAACATGCCCTCAGTGAACTTAGATAAACTATAATCCTGGAATATAAATCCATATTTCACAGTCCTGCTGCTGCTAACAACATACACAAAGGAATGATTACACATCTTTCCAGTGACAATACCTACATACCAGAGAGCACAGAGCACAGCAGTGGGAGTGCAATTGAATATAAATCTATATATTTCAGTCCTGCTGCTACCAACAACACACACAAGTTGCACCCAGAGCAGCACAGAGCACAGCAGTGTGAGGACACTTGTGAAGCTACGATACTGGAATATAAATCCATATATATCACAGTCCTGCTGCTACTAACAACACACACACAAGTTGCACCCAGAGAGCACAGACAACGCAGTTTGTAGGACACTTTGTGAATGACTCCGATACTGGAATATAATACCATTATATCACAGTCCTGCTGCTTACATATAACAACCCACACAAGTTGCACCCAGCAGCACAGAGCAACCTCAGTGTGAGGACACTTGTGAAGCTACGATACTGGAATATAAATCCATATATATCACAGTCCTGCTGCTACTAACAACACACGCAAGTTGCACCCAGAGCAGCACAGAGCACAGCAGTGTGAGGACACTTGTGAAGCTACAATACTGGAATATAAATCCATATATATCACAGTCCTGCTGCTACTAACAACATACACAAAGTTATGAGCACACAGATCTCCTAACACTGTTTGCAGTAGGTTCACTTTAAAGGGGTAGTTGATGCGAGAAGATACTAATCCTCTTTGTTCATCCCAAATTTCCGGGCTCACCAACACAGTGCCGAGCCTGGTAGCTAGTAATAGGAAGGAAGGAAACCATTATGAATCTGGGAGACCAACCAGGGGCGCAGCAATGTCCGAAATTAGTGGTAATCACCCAGCATGGAAATTTCCCACAATTCCCTCAGTGGCAGCTGTGTGACCCCCCAGGGGTCCGCACCGCAGCAGCTTTCAGGACTGATCCCCTTTAAAAAAAAAAAAAAAATAGCTAATTAGGATTGAAAAATACCAAACAATGGCGCTTTATAGAGCAAGGTGGGGGGGGGGGGGGGGTGATTTTCTGCGCTCCTCAATGTGGGCGATTGTGTAACAAATACCTGGGGACAGGAGTAAGATGTGCAGGCTATATATGGCTACGCTCAAGTATCAGATGCCTGACAGCAATGTCTGCTGGGAAAAATAAGGACAAAATGGTATAAGGAGCAGGTTTCGGAATAAGAGACGACACGAAACTGCGCTATGGGAGGGGCTTACTGATGTGTTATGTAAGGGAATCTGTCATCAGTTTTGACCATAATAAACTGCTCCATATAGACCCTGAAGAACCATAATTCTGTGTGTGTAGTAAGTGTGAAAAGTGAATCCAGGTTTGCAGCTCCTCAAGTACTCAAGGGCGGGTCTACAGCCTGAAGAGCTTTCTGCTCTTTCCAATGAACTGTTCTACAGCCCCTCCCCTCTGCATGATTGTGATAAGTATCCAACCAGAATCCTGATACAGCTCCTACTCATAGCAGAGGGGAGGGGCCTCAAAGAGCAGAAAGCTCTTCAGGATAAAAGACCCGCCCTACTTTTCACAATCCTGCTGCTACAATTGAAACAAAGATATGAAAACAGAGCTCTTCAGGGGCATTACCTAACACTGGCTGCACAGAGCACAGCAGTGCATTTAGTGCTTCCAGTGCATTTAGAGAAGTTACAATTTTGGAACATAAGTCCATATTTCTCAGTGCTGATGCCACTAACAACTAGTCCACAGATCTCATTGGACACTACCTGCAGCTTTCTATGGTCAAAACTGCTGACAGATTCCCTTTAAGAAGCTGCGCACCTTTTGACCTTGTTTTGCGTTGCTTTGTATCTGTGTCAGTCTTTACTGCAGCTCTGGAATTATATTCACCGAGTAGCAGACTCAGGATTGATGACTCAGGCGTTGATGCAAATGTAATTTTGGGAGGAAATGGTACAATTAACTCAATGTTATTAGAAAAATGTAGATTTTTGTTTTACTATATTTTTGTTTTTATGTTATTTTGTACATATTCCTTTATTTTTTTATTTATTTTTCTCTCTTTTTTTCATCACTTGTCCCCATGTTCCCTATGAGGGGGGTCAGTGTTAAGTTCCTGCACACGGTAGAAGCCTCGTAGGACGCGCGGTGCAATCGATAACCTGTTAGCCCCCAGGCAGCCGGTCGTTCTGTTTTTTAACCTCGGAGACTGAATCCAGCAGCATCTCTCTGGAAACATGACTGCTATTGATCGGCCTGAATGTTTCCTGGCGGGGAGGGGGGGTGACTGCGTTTAGCCCTACAGTTAACGCCAATTACTCCCAGTGGGCCGCCCGCTGCCTAAGCCTGAAATGGAAAGAGATCAGACGGACTGCACCCGCAGCACCCGGTCCCTCTAAACCCTCATCAATACTGAGGACCCCAGGATAGCTTGTACCAAATATAGAGATTTTAAGGGATGTTCCATATATGAGATTCTTAGAGCAACGTTTTCGTATGTGTTGTCGTATAGGTGGAGACAAATAGAACCGCCTCCCTATTCAGTATATCTTTATTAGTCCA
This sequence comes from Engystomops pustulosus, assembly GCA_019512145.1. Taxonomy (NCBI): domain Eukaryota; kingdom Metazoa; phylum Chordata; class Amphibia; order Anura; family Leptodactylidae; genus Engystomops; species Engystomops pustulosus. The sequence goes on from CM033647.1 coordinate 2,423,372, forward strand.
GGACAAAAGACACAAGTCACTAATGTCCCACATGCGCCCTTCTTCATGGCCCAATGGTTGTTGTATATCTTATACTTATCCCATAACATTTCGGGTTTAATATTTCATGATGAGGATTCTATGATCGCCGGGTCTCTCGTGTCTCTAGACCGAGGCTTGTGGTGACATCTGGGTCTCCGTAATATGGATGATGCATCTGTGGCCGGCCCGGTCATGTAATATTTACAGGATGAAACACACCGGGTATCTGTGGCATCAGGATTACATGTGGCCTGATACATCTGAGAATTGAATGAAAAGTTGTGTTACCCGTAGCAACCCAAAGGATCCCTGCTTCATGTCAGGCCTATTGGCCCTTGCAGAGCACCTAAAGGTTGGATGTGGTGCCTCCATATTGTAAAGGTGGTCTTGGGATCTGTAGGATGTCCTGTTGGATATGAAACATTGGGTGAAATTACACCCAGTAGTGGGCCCCTTTTAGTGCCAACCCCTGCTTATTGGCTGTGAGTCACATGGTCCTTTGATTTGTTACTAGATAAACTTAATTATCATTTATCCTGTAACAGTGTACATGACTGATGTGTCGTACCGGTCACACAATGTACACGGCTGATGTGTTGTACCGGTCACACAATGCACACGGCTGATGTGTCGTACCGGTCACACAATGTACATGACTGATGTGTCGTACCGGTCACACAATGTACATGGCTGATGTGTCGTATCGGTCACACAATGTACACGGCTGATTTTGTCATTACGGCACAAAATGTACACGGATGAGTGTAGTACCGTTCACACAAGTTAACACGACTGAATATGTCGTACGGTCACAAGTTGTACACGGACTGATGTTGTCGTACAGGTCAAACAAAGTGTACACGGCGGATGTGCGTTACGGTCAACATTGTACAAGGCTGATGTGCGTCCGGTCACACAATGTACACGGTGATATGTTGTACCGGTCACACCATGTACACGGGCCTGATGTGTCGTTTACCGTAACAACTCAATGTACAAGGCTGTGATTATGTCGTACCGGTCAAAATTGTAACACGGCTGATGTTGTCGTTACCGGCACACAATGTACATAGTGATGGTTGTCATAACGGTCACACAATGTACAGGAGATGTGTCGTTACCGGTCACACAATTGTACATGGCTTGAGTGGTCGGTCAACAATGTACACGGATGAAAACCGTCGTACCGGTCACACATTGTACACGGCTTATGTGTCCTCACGGTCACAACAATGTACATTGGATGATGTGTCGTACCGGCACACAAATGTTACATGGCTTATGTGTCGTACCGGTCACACAAAATACACGGCTTGATGTGTCGTACCGGTTCACCACATTGTTACACGGCTGATGTGTCGTACCGGTCACACAATTGTACAGGCTGTGATAATATGTCGCTACCCGTCACACATGTACACGGATGATGTGCGTACTGGTCACACAATGGACACGATGATGTTGTCGTACGGTACCACCATGTACATCGACGAGCCATTGTGTCGTTACGTCAACATTGTAAACGCGGCAAGATGTATCGTACGCGTCAAACAATGTCAAGACGGCATGATAGGGTCGGCTTACGGATTCACACAGGTACACGAGCTGATGGGTCGACCGTTCAGGGCACATTACCCCCCCCCCCCCCCCAACAGCAGAGGCTGATAGTAGTGTGGTAGGCTGAAGGTTCGGAGAAGATGAGTGAGCCTTCCAGCGGAACAGGCATGATGCTGGGGAATACTAAAAGACGTACGGCAAGACAGAAATAGGTAGATATGAACATGTCTGAGTGTGATGCTGTAGAACAGTACAACGAGTGGGTAAGGAAGGCACGCTACCCATAGGCGAAGGATGTGACGATAGGGCAGAACACTACGTTGTGGAAAAGGCCAATGATGCCCCCCCCCGTGTACGGCCCTCACACACGAACCCCACCACACACCACCACACACCTGCCCCCCCCTCCCATGCCTGAGTGCGTTACGGTCACCGTCTGTACCCGCTGAGGATGTGATGGCGTACCCGACGTCTAACACGGAGTACATGGCGTGATGTGTCGTACGGTCACACTGATGTACATGGCTGATGGTCGTACCGGTCACCAGATGTACATGGCTGATGTGTCGTAGAGGTCAACACAATGTACACGGCTGATGTGTCGTACGGTCACACAATGTACACGGCTGATGGTCGTACGGTCACACATGTACAGGCTGATGTGTCGTACCGGCAAACGATGTAAGGGCGATGATGTGTCGTACCGGTCAACACGTTGTACATGGTGATGTGTCGTACCGGTCACACAACCTGATAACGGCTGAGCTGTGTCGTACCGGTCACACAATGTACATGATGATGTCGACGTATCGGTCACACGTTGTACAGGCTGATGTGTCGTACGGTACACGATTGTACATGGACTGAGTGTCGTACCGGTCAAACAATGTACAGGTGATGATGTGTGTACGGTCACACAATTACACGGCTGATGTGTCGTAACGGTCTAGCACTGATGTGTATCGGTTCACACAAGTGTACGACGGCTGCTATGTGTGGTATGGTCACACGATGTACACGATGATGTGTCGTATCGGTCACACGATTGTAATGGTATTGTGTCGTACGGTCACACAATTGACACGGGCTGATGTGTCGTACCGGTCACACAATGTACATGGCTGATGTATCGCACCGGTCACACAATGTAAATGGCTGATGTGTCGTATCGGTCACACAATGTACACGGCTGATGTGTCGTACCGGTCACACAATGTACACGGCTGATGTGTCGTACCGGTCATACGTTGTACCTGATTGATGGTGTTGTACCGGTCAAAATGTACAGGTTGACTGATGTGTCTTACGTACAATGAACGCTAGTGGTACGGTCACACAATGTACTACAGGACTGATGTGTCGTTACCGGAATACACATGTACACGACTGATTGTGTTGGGACGGAACACAATAGATAGCACGATGGAGGGTAGAGTAGACAGCACGCGTGCACACAATTGTACAAGGCTGATGGTCTTACCGGTCAAGCACAGTGTACGGACGGCTGACAGGGTCTACCGGTCACACAATGTACACGGCTGATGTGTCGTACCGGTCACACAATGTACACGACTGATGTGTTGTACCGGTCACACAATGTACACGACTGATGTGTCTTACCGGTCACACGTTGTACATGGCTGATGTGTCCTAATAGTCATACAATGTACACGACTGATGTGTTGTACCGGTCACACAATGTACACGGCTGATGTGTCCTACTAGTCATACGATGTGCACTAGATTAAATTTTCAATTTATTGGCATTTTCTATGATCTATTATATTATTTTATTATATTTTATTGGGTTATTAACTTTTTTTCTCAACTCTCTCCTCATTTCAGCCCTTCAGCCACGATTTCTCCAGGAGCCTAGTGACCAGACGGTGGTAGCCGGGCAAAAAGTCGTGTTAACATGTGTGGTGCTGAACTACTCGGGGATTGTACAGTGGACCAAAGACGGACTGGCGCTCGGGCTGGGGAATCTAAAGAGTAAGTCTTGAGAGTGTTTATTGGAGTTTTGGAATTTTTTTTTATTTGAGATGCATTTTCTTGCAATGCAATGGTGGATTTGTTTAGAGGACGCGCATGGTGTAGAGATCCGTTTCATACCCTCACAAGGCCCCGGTGAATACCTCATACATCAGGACCTTCCCCATCCATCAATTACTGCCTCTTCTGCCTCCGCCAACTGCATCTGCTCCACAAAAACCGCAGGCAGCAATTTATCCCCCGGCCCTGCACGCAGCTACGGATTCTGCTGACTAACCAAAATTGCTCCAAATACTTCATTTTGTTGGCGTCCTGTTGACACAGTGATAGATGCCAAGAGCTCTGCAGCTCCGAGAGGCTCGCAACGGGGAGACCAGATAAGAGCCGGGGTTACATTCAGGTGTAACCTGTCTCTGACCCTCCCCTGCCTTGTGTCTGGCTGTGCGGGGTTAGAGGACACCTCAGACATCCATATTTATCTGCGTCCTATGCAGATTCCTTGGCAGCGATTCCTTGGCGTCCTTCTAACTAAAGACATTTCTATTTTATATATAAATATAGGATCATAGATTTTATGCCTTGCATTATTTTTAATAATTTTGTTTCCACAAGGGAAGAGATATTTATGTTAAAAGGCAAGGGCAGAGTTAAGCAGGGGTGGAGCCCACTGTAACCAATCAGATTGCTGCTTAGATTTCTAACTGGTGTGGGAAAGGTGAAAATTAGATTTTGATTGGCTGTGGACGGGCAAGCCTTTCCCAGTCTATACAAGTCTATATTTCATACCTACAATGTTGGGGCTTGGCTGAAATGGTTTATTTATTGAAAACAATCTCTTGGGACAGGTGATCAATATTAGAAAAGATAAGCCCTACTGTTTAAAGGAGCTGCATGAAGCTTTATTTTCCAAGGCCTGTGATGTCTCGTCCATTGTTCACATGGGCTAAGCTGCAATACCAAGGACAGCCACTATACCAAGCAAGGTGCTGTGCTTGGTGAGCTGGAAAGCGACTGCCGCACTTTCCAAGTGCTTATTCTTTCCAAACGCCTTAACCGTGAGGTATCTGAATGTCAGACCCCCCTCAACCAATCTGCTATTGATCACCTATCCTATCGTAGAATACCCCTTTAAGCCTCTAAATTTGGGTTTTCTAACATTTAGGACAACTTTCAATGGTCTCAAATATAAGTCAAACTAATACTAATGGTATCCATATCCCCCACTTGTCCAGTGGCAATACTTCCCTGGACAACAAGACAAAAATTCACCTCATGGACGGGTGGGCAATCGGGCCATATAGGAGTAGGTAGGCCCTAGTAGGCAACAACATAGAGCAAAGGACAGAGATATATGTCTGTCATCATCTTTACCTCACATAACATACACATCATGACCTAATTCACAAGGGCAGGAATCGGGCCTACGCGGCCATTATCACCCGGTAAGATCTCCATGATCTCACAGTAATGATATGTAATGGACCGGATGTTGTCAGTAAACAGGTAGAGCCACATTTCTGCGCCAGTCTGTGCCCTTTTATGTTATGGGGCCCTGTGTGGGCGCATCTGTAAGCCGGGGGGGGGGGGGGGGGAGCATTCTCACGCCCTGCTCGCTATATGACAAATCTTTCCCACATGAAAGCCATGAAGGCGTCACCCTGACACAGGGTCGATATGTTAATATCATCTGGGAGTAATATTCTGCACACAATGGCCCTATTATTATAGAAGACGCCCCCGGGGGCCGGGACCAAAATTTATTAGAATCCATCCCACTTTTTAAAATTGGCGATACAGCAGGTAATACCAACATCTCTTAAAGGGGTCCTCTACTTTTTTATATGTCCTTTTAGTGAATTTTGAGTAAATAGTTAAAGGGGAAGCTCTGTTCAGGAGCCTCATCTCTTGGTCTTGGAGTAGAGAGCGATTATAAAGAGCGTCTTTCACTTTGTCGGACTTCTCCTCACACTATTAACCCATAATGTGTTGTTTAATTTCTCCTGGGGGGGGGGGGGTGCTGCAGGGAAATTAATCACTTCCCTGACGGGTCTCCACACTGACTAGACTTGATCACAGTGGACACATGTGAGCTCTAACTTATAGGCAAACATGCCAAGAAGACTTAGACCACTTAGATGCTGTGGTTGATTTTGACCGAAGCATCTAGTTGATTAAACACCCTGGATCTACAACCAACTGTACACACTCGTAGTGATCGCTACAATAAGGTATATTGGCACTAAAAGGTTAATGTGATATTTTTATGGAGTATGCCCTCACTTTATGACAAGAGGGTTCGAACACTGTAACTGATCCCGAGACTAAAGTGTGGTATCATCTGCGCACAGCCACTAGTGTACTATAATATAGGTGGTTTGGGCGCTAACCCCCCATTCATGGCCACCCAAACCATCCACTAAATTTCATACTGAGAAGGACCTTCACGCATGAAATCATTTGTTCACAAGAGCCATTTCAGGACCTTTGAAGGTCCTCCACAGGTCCTGAAACTGTAGACTGAAAGTGAGGTAACTAATTGGTCAAAGCAGTCAGGCAATACTATGACTCTACTATGACAGGTGTTGATGAAAAAAAAACTGGCCAGAGGTCCACAGGAACGAGGATCCGGTGACGGGCAACACAAACTTGCTTTTGTTCTCTTGCACCTATGGCAGAAACCCAGTTACACTAGAAGATAGCTTTGAAGAATTGATCAAAGATTTTAATGTCTGTAACTAAAACCAATGGCTATTTCAAAACTGTGCTTTGTTAGAGTTTCTGAAAAAATGTGGATTTCACTTGAAGTCTTCCCTCTCCGTAAACTAGACCCCCACCAAAATCCTGACCTGTAGAGCCCCACTGATTGGAAAGGTTCATAACCCATAATCTCTCCCGTGATGTCAGGTGATAGAGTAGAATCTCTCTCCGAGATGAGAAAACACTACAGGACAAGATAAATGTTTGACTGTAGACTCGGATTGGTCAGATCAAGCAAGATCCATGGCTTTAGTCCGCGATGATGAGTTTGGCCGTAGCCGGTTCTTTATCAGCCCCCGTAATACCAGAAACAATGAGCTCTAAAATGACAGCACACATATAAAGAACATCTATCTCTCTGCTGTCACCGTTTCTGCGGCCCATACGAAGCCTTCATCTAGGGTAACACTGCCACCTATAGGCCCGGAAGAGAATTACACATATTAGTGGTACTGGGAAACGTCACGTACGGACTTAGAGAGGGGCCTTAATGTAAGATTAAGTCTTCAGTCAAGTAGAATCCATAAGCGCCATATACGGTGACCCAACGGTGCCCGTATACTGGCGTATATAGCATATCCATTCCCCGCCTTACCAACAGGTTACCATGTAAGCTCATTGCGTTCGCCTTCCCTGAGGTAACATATCTTCTCTCTTCTTTCTTTGCAGTCTGGCCGCGCTATCAAGTCGTTGGAAACACAGAATCTGGGCAATACAACCTGGAAATCACCAATGCCAGCATCTACGACGACGCCAATTTCGAGTGCCAAGCCACCGAAGCCGCCTTGCGATCCAAAGGAGCGAAACTGACCGTGTTAAGTAAGGATTTATAGACGCCCTCATTTCAGTGATGGAGCGGCGCAGTGTTTACCACAAATTAGCAATTCTTATAGCGTCTGCAGACAATGAGGGATCGCGTCCACCCCCACGTTTTCGGTGCCGTCGGACGTAAATTGATCTCGGAGGAAATATTGATCGGCTGTGTCAGGTTTCTGCGGCTGGTCGTTATTCCTTCGAGATAATCTGTTGCTAAAGTAGTTTGACTCTTAAAGGGAACCTCATAGGGGGATTTTACACATCATAGCACCCTTAAGAACTTACCGATGAGTGACATCTCATAAAAAGAAGAGGTTACCAAAGGGCCACTCCTGAGTTAAGTGAGGTGTCCCCTGTGCGTTTTGGAAATCCCCTTTAAAGGAAACCTACCATTTAGAATGGTAGGTGTAAGCTGTAAGTACCGAGCACCAGCTCAGGATGAGCTGGTGCCGGTACTTACTTTCGTTAGTGTTATAAACCGCAGTATCGCGGATTTAACACTTTTTAAACTTTAGAGCAGAAGACGCTTCGGCGCTGCGCACGGTCGCGCGCAGCGCCGAAGCCCCTTCTGCTCTAAAGTTTAAAAAGTGTTAAAACCGCGATACTGCCCGTAACCGGTTAATCCCCTTCCCTCCGGTACTTGAAGAAGATGAAGTCGCCGCTCTGAACGCACTTGGTGCAGGTCAGAGTGGCGACTTCATCTTCTTTGATGGGAGGGACACGGGGAGGCAAGTACCGGGGGGGAGGGGGGGATGGAGTGTCCCTGACTGGGCTCAGTGCGGTAGGAGCTTGGGACCCCTCGGTGCACAGGACGCGTTCATAGAGAAAACACGTCTCCCCGCTCGGGGCTTTCCTTGCGCTGGGAGACGCCATGACATTTGAATCTGAATAATGATATTTTGTAAGCGCATTTTGTGTGGAAAACTTGATGCGGCCCAGCCTTACCCAGAATCTACCTCCAGCGGCCCCCAGGTAAATTGAGTTTGAGACCCCTGATCTAGAGCTTCCTGCCCACGCCAAGAGCTTCTGCAGCAGTTAAGGTTCTTGGCGTTTCCAGCGTCTTCTACTAGTTGCTGGTACTAACCGTTGATGCTTTCTCACACCTGAGATGGCTTTGTATTTACACAGTGGGTGCAGCTCCCACCCCACCTCACCAGGTCGTCTTGTTCGGTGCAATCCTGAACATGCCATAGCCTGTGCGGTGACAATTAGCAGTCAGCCAGGCAGAAAGGCTTCCCAGCGCTTGCCCTCCCTGTAACAATCCAAAGGATGGAGAGCGCAACAAAGACCTCATTGTCCAAGGCTTCTCCTCTGTGAAATCTCAGGATTTTATTCCCTCCCTTATACCTATTTCACTGTACACTGCTTCCTGCCGCGTGAGACCTATTACCGACACCTCAATGTGACATTTACTACTAATGGAGGGTTACTATATATATATATATGAATATAACTATTATAATACTGCCCCCTATGTGCAAGAATATAACTACTATAATACTGCCCCTATGCACAGGAATATAACTACTATAATACCGTCCCCTGTGTACAAGAATATAACTACTATAATACTGCCCCCTATGTACAAGAATATAACTACTATAATACTGCCCCCTATGTACAAGAATATAACTACTATAATACTGTCCCCTATGTACAAGAATATAACTACTATAATACTGCCCCTATGTACAAGAATATAACTACTATAATACTGCCCCTATGTACA